>JAYKKI010000037.1:18602500-19100000 GCA_039881145.1 Druceiella hillmani | reverse complement strand
GAATTAAAAATGATCGTAACTATATGTTTAATTAGCGAATGTGATATGTTTGAATGTCAAAAATAACGCATTTAAATGCAATAAATAAAATATTCTAGTCTAAAATCATCCATTCGTAATATCCAATGAAAGCCCATTTTAATAAATTATTCTGTAATTTTATGTAAAAATATTTCAACTGACGTAGCATTGTATTTCTTTTTCTAATTGCTTGTAAAACTAAGCTACAGCCGTAATGTACACTTCCTCGATTAGCCAGCAGTTGAAAAAGTATTATCTTCTGTACATTGTTGAACAACATTTATTTACTTATTTAAAATTTACTATTTATCTCACCACAACTAATACTCTATTAAAACATTAATGTGTAGATTATTCATTATAAAATAAATAGATATCAAGTATTATGTTTTGTGACCAAAATAACGGACATTAAAACGTTTTACACAAATTTAATATGAATCAATAATGTTTTGTGAGGTAGTCAATAATGTTTGACAGTAAATTTACACTTAAAAGAAAATTAGTTGATTAAAAATCACAAAATGTCAATTGTAAATAAAGCACTCGGGCTTTGAAAAACTTTTCTTTGCTTGTTTAAAATAAAAATACTTTTTTGTGTGTAAAAAAACTAAAATTCAATGTAAAGAATCAACTTCTCAGAAATTATAGAAAAGTATGCTTCTTAAAAAAATACATATTTTTTAAATTTTAGAAATATAATTATCATATTTATATTATCGCAAAATACAACATCAATTGATAGAGGATTGAAATTAAAAATAATTTTATGCTCGTTACATTTTACAAATGTTTGTATGTAACAACTTTTTAAAACATTGTTATATGTGCACAATTATATGCGCTATACGAATTAAGCAATTAGAATTATTATGGAAAAAATAAAAACACTCAAGTTCGTTTCGCACATGCATTACGTTCAACAAAAGTCGCATACTTTAGAATCGTGCTCATATAGGACAAGAAACACTAAATTACGTACGATATACTCTAATTTAGTAACAAACATTCCAAAAATAAAAATATTTTTTACCCTCAGTTTTATTAACCACATAAATAAACTAAATAATCATTGAAAAAGTACAGATTAATACGCAGAACTAGTTTGAAACCAAACTATTAGATGGTTGTATAATTTTTCTCTTATGTAGTTTGTCTGAATTTTAAGTTTCTTTCGGGAAGTGTTTGAAAATTACATAATAAAAAAATTTCTTTAAACATTTTATTTTTGTTTTGGCTCCGGCAAAGTATTATACTGATAAATGACCCTAGGGTTGAGCGGACGCTATAGTTCCATATCAGCATTTACCAAAGTTTATTATTACATCTACATACATAAAAACATTTTCTTCTAGCAAATCATCACTAGTGACGTGAAATGATTCTGGATTTCTTCGACGTGGGTGTACACGTCGGAGAAACCCAGAGTAACAAAAACCTGATTTACCGTCAAAAAGCATGCTCGCCTGCCCGCACGCATGCACGCTCGCCTGCCTGTACGCACGCACGTACACTCGCTTGCTCGCATAAGGTGTGAAATTGTATGAGAAGAAATCCAGGAGATACTTTTTTTGCAGAACACTTTATTATGCCAGAAACATAACTTAACCATAACCAGGAACTTCGAAACCTTTTGACAAGGGTGAAAATTTGCCCCGTAGATAGGTTTTGTACGAATAACTTAAAATATATTAAACATATAAAACACAACTAGTAAAGGTTGCATATCATAAACAAGTATATGACAATTAATCAATACGTTAAATTCTCATAAATAATAGTTTCTCATAAGAAACATTTTATAGATGTGCAAACATTAAAAAAAGTCACAATTGTAGTGTGTTTTTGGGAACATATTTTTTGAAATCTCTGTTTTTTTATTTTTTTTATTATTTCACCCTTGAATTGATTAATTATATTTTCAGTGTAAGGCAGGAAAAAAATGGCTTGTTCTTCTGTTTAATTTTTTGTAGAAATTTATCAAAAAATATAATTTTTTATCCGTCTTTGGTTACAAATCATCCCATCTGGGCTGAATACATTAAAATTTGCTATTAGTGAGATAAAAACTGTATAAGACTATTGACTTTTAGATCAAATTTAGTAATTTAAATCTATGTGTGTATTAAATGGTACAAAATCAAGTGCTAATTAAAGATATTTAAATCTTTATTCTCATTAAAATTGAAAATATTAATTTAAAAAAAAAAAAAATTTGATTTGGTTTGTTGTTTTCATCTACGCGTAAATAACACTTAAGATAAATCCCTACAAAATTTAGTTAAGAGCGAAACGTTGTCGGTTTATTCGTTTATTTTTCTTCCACAGTTAAATAGCCTAATAGATTTATTTTATTTTCATATACTAGATTAAAATATGGGCTAAACTAATAACGCTATCGTCCAGGAAAATAGAGCGATGAACATAACGCTAATATACATGATTATAATTGTATCAGATACTTTAAATACACACTAGTAGTTTTTAGTTGCTACTAGCGTTTATTTAAAGTACGGTGTAATTATTGCACAAAATATTTTTATCAATCTGTAATATTGTGCTATGATATTTGAATTTATCATCCATAGCTGTACTAAAATCTGGGTCAAAGAATAGACGATTTAAGAGCAGTTCTACAAATACCAACACGAAAAACTTTAAGTTTTAAATTCCTCTAAACTATGGAATAAATTTGCAAAGGTATGTATCTAGTGTTAATAGATAACATAAATACATTATATGTTTTAATATTAAACGAAGGTATCATTGTTAAACATCGCACCCATTGGATATTTATTATAAAAATTTATGAAATTTTATCCATGTAAATATTATTATATTTAACTACAAAAGTTCCTTTTACTTATCGCTTATAAGTACTTATTATGTACTTATTACTCTTGGTGTAGTAGTATAAAGCATAAAATATTTATATTTACATTTACCTGCGTATTTCGACATTACGGAGAATTCTAGCGGATGGAGCGTTTGCGTATGCGCAGCAGGTAAAAGTGAGTTTGCACACGTGCATGAGTTCGCACCGGTGCAGATACTATAAGGGGCCGTCTACATTCTTAATACCACGATTCTACCTTCGAGGAAAAATGCAAAAACTTATTTAAAGTATTAATAGAAGCCGATAGAAAACATGTCTAAAAAAATCACAGCATTGGACTGGGACAACCATTATAAGACAATAAAAGTGTATACGAGACTGCGTAGATCAGAAGTGGTTGAACTGTGTAAATGCGAATAAAATACTTCAGTTTAAAACAATGTGACACATTGTTTTAAAATCAATGAATATAAGCCTTACATTTTTACATCAATCTCTGCTAAATTGCTGCTGCCTTAAAGCGGGTAATGCCGAATTACATCCGCTGCCGCTTACTACTAAAGCATTTGAAAATAATATTCCTGATAGTTTAATAGGAATACTATGCACCCTTACATGGTTATAAGTGCCTACAGGTATACTGAAATTTCGTAATTCGAATTCTACTTGTACTTGACAGGCTTTTAAAAATGTGCTCTTTCAATTACACTTCAACTTTTTACAATACGATTGAAGATGTCATTGTACCCCGACCAAAATTTAAATGGCATTTTATTAAGGATTCAAAAATATGACAAGTATTTCCGTGAGAAATAAAAGCACTAAATATTTACATGAGTTCATACGATTAGATAACTGAGTTGAGAATAATTTTCAACTCTCGATGTAAATCTTTTCCCACTCATGTCGTGTCGTCGATGAAGGATCATGTAGTGTATGGGCTTGTTAATTTTATAATACTTTGCACATAGTATGTTAGCTTCCCAGTCAATAGTTTTCCAAACACTAATACTTACACCGATTACTTATGTAACCAAACTATGAAGTAGGGAGTTTTTATCATGAAATGTGTTATTCTAAACACGTTTTGATGGTTTAAGTACTGCAAATTAATTTTAAGAAAAAAAAGCTGACTTCAGAAAACTTGGAAAAAAATTGTACCCTTTTAAGTTAAAGAAATCCCCCGTGAATCGTAGATTAAAAATAGGTTAGTTTATCTCTTTATTAGTATTTACAGGTTAATCTATTCAGCTTCAACATTCCATTTAACATTTCTTTTTGAAGTCGCTGCTAATTAATATATTATTTTGAAGGTGGTAATCACACTTTCTTTGTTTGGTAATCGATAAAGTATATTATTTTTTGTTATAGTGTATAGTTTATCAAGTTTTTTAGTACCAAATATGAAAAGTTAAATAGAAGGTTGTAGATAAGTAGAAAAATACTAGTCTACTATACTTAATATATCAATCAGATAAGGAGTTTTCAATATAAAATGGTATTATCTGTTTATTTTCTATATAATTTTTTTAAATTCAGCTTCTAAGTGTTAATTTATTTTATCGTTTTCAGTGCGTGTTTTATTCATTATCTATTTATAATCATTAACATTTTTTGTTAAAATTTTCTACATTTCCACTTTTAGGACTTATGATAGTCTATGTTACCAAAAACGTTACAAACTCATAAAGAATTTAATAATATCTCATTTATCGAAATCATATGAACCGGCATAAACATATCCTCGAGTGCATGTACATATTTGTGTATATATATATATATAAATCTATAATATAACAGTGTAGTTAGTAATTAATACTTTGGAACAAACCTTAATACTACTTCGATATTTTTTTGCCCGTGTCAAGACAAGTCGAATGAGTCCAAACTCGATATGTTCACTCCCCACCATTATTAAGTGTCTTTCACCAATTTCTGACTCCATCGTAAAACCTTCGCCACTGTTTATAACTAAGGAACTAGTCAAGACAAGTCAAACGAGCTTAGAATAGATGAATCTACTCCTCATGATTGGGAAATTCTGTCATCACGTTCTGGTTACCTCATCAGATCTTGGTAACAAATGAGTTCAATACACATGTAAAAATTTTCCAAGACTCCATTCCTTAGGGAATTCTCCATGATATCTTTGCAATTCATCTCTACAGTTTCTAACATATTTAAATAGGATTACTATGGAAGCTATTTTTAAAAAATAATTCAAAAATATGTGTATCTAATGAAAAGTTGTGTATACATGTAAATAATAAAAATATATACGGATTGGATACGGAATCTCTTTTCTTTCTGCAGTCTTTTTATAAACAATATTTTAAATAATTTCTTCTCATGAATTTTTAGTTTACTGTAATATTATATTCCTCAGGATTCTAAAGTTTTTAGATTCACTAAATAAAAAAAAATAATTAAAAAAAATTATAAACAATATTTTCAAAAATCTCTTGTCATTAATTTTTAGTTTATTGTAATATAATATTTCTTCATGATTCTAAAGGTCACTATTAAAAATATAATAAATATAACAAATTAATTAAATGATTTAAATGAGGAACGCATATGGAAATGATTGTTGTAAATCAATCAAAATATAAAGCTATAATACCTAAAACCTTTCCTTATTATTTTTTAATAAACTTATTCAATACTAACATTTACCAGTAACTTCTTTTTTAATTGCAATTTAAACGGTTTGGGGACTTGCATTATGTCTTTTCTAAAAAAATAATTACTGGATATGTAACTTTTCCACATTCGGAGTTCCACTTTGTAACATGTAGTTTCCTTATAACTTAAAGTTTCACAACATCTATTCAATTCCTTATCTGATTTTCTTGAAACAATAAATTACCCTTAACTTACAGTTAATAGTAAATATTTTAAGTAAAAATGGTGCAAACATTTTGTGTAAGCAAATAGGTAAACAAACATCTTAAAAATAATTTTTGGCATCCAAACTTTATAGATCTCGTTATAATTTAATAAATATACACAGACCTCTTGGGGTTTTATTGAAAATGTGGAATAATGAACGACCTCATTTTTTGCTACAGCTTATTTTTATATTCCAATAATATCATTAAATATTTCAACGAGCTTCAAGGACCAGGCTACTGTCAGCTATAAAATATTTCTCTATAAATCCCAAGTGAATAATTTACTTTGACGAAAAAGTTGCCGGTTATCATTCGCCCAAGTCAATTACGGTTATAAGATCTTCATATTTTACGATAACCGACTGTTTTATCGCCCACTATTCAGTGGAAGATAATAATAATTCTAATTTTTATGCGGTTTACCCTTGCGATTGACTTCATATAAAAATATATTTAGAACAATCGAGTTACAACCAAACGTTATGCTTGGCCACTTTTGTGTGGATCTATAGCAGAAACATAAACGAGATTGTATTGCATTACTAACCAGTAAGCAAAGGGTAAAGAATTAATGTGGTACAAATATATTATAACTATAGAAATAATGTCTAATTTTCCTTGCGGTTCTCAATAAGTGACTATAATTTTTCAATGTTAGTGGAAATGGTGAAAAAAACGAACATATTCGTACGGGCACGAGTGAGACTGTTATGTGCGGTACGATTGTTACTCTTCTGTTTGTTATTGCCTTTGTGTCAATACATTTGATTCGATAGATTTATTAGCCTACTCTGCGTTATATTTGACATAACATTACAATATGAATAAACTCTAAAACAACCTTAAACTTGAAGATTATTTTTTATCTGTAATAATATTTAATCTATCAATTATTATAACACTGAGTACTTCCAGGTACATTACCTTCATTTCTATAAGCCGGTTGACCTGCGCCCGCTATAAGTATGTAACGTTTATGAGTATATTTTTAATTCTTTAATTTTTAGTATAATAATTGTTGGTGTAGAATTTCCATCAGTTATTCTAAACATAATAATAGAGCAGTAACATAGTCGCGTCGGCTATGTTATTTTGTGGGGCATGCGAAACGAAGTTATTATTACTTTTTTGTAAAAATGGAGATTTTTAATAATTACATTTAGAGTATTGAAATCAGAAATATTAAGAGTGAGCCAAATATCTTAATGTGTTTTTCTGTGTTTCCATAGTGCTCGCAATTGGAAACAATTCAAAATACGATTAGTTTTATACGTGTGCTTAAAATCATACAAGATTTTGTGAGAAATCCTAGAATATCCTTAGTTTTTTTTGTGAGAAATCCTAGAGTATCCTTAGTATTCAAATTCCATTTCGAACCAAATTTTAAAAAAATACTGGGGATAGGTTAAAGCAGGGTTTAAAAGGGGCATTTTTAGTGAAATATTTTTTCATATGAAATTACCTTCTTACATTAACCCACAATAATTTTTGTTTAGTTATTACGATATATATTTTTTGTTATGAACTTTTGTTTAGTTATTACTGTATTGAAGCACTTTTAGTAATCTTTGAAAAATGTTTCGCAAAATCTTTCTGATAAAAAAATAATAAGGTATTTCTTATATTTGACGTAAAATTACTAAATACATTTAAGTGTATCCATTCGAATATCAACCCATATTTATAATAATTTGTCATAAACTAATAATAACAAATGAGTACGTAAGGTGGTTTTAACTCCATAATTTTTTCCTTCTTTTAATAATATAACTAATTTTCTTTTATTTTAGGGTAAATTATTATTAAATATAAATTAACAGTTACAAGTTCGAAAGGGGAGAGAACACATTTTCATTACAAGACCTTTATAAAGTAAATGTTCTTGAAACTTTAGTACGGATCCTTATTTCAGTCTTGAAGTATAATATGGTGGGATATAAACAAAGATCTTTGTTTAAAAAGTTATTGATTTCTGATTTTTCATTTTATATCAATTATAGTTGATAAATAATTGCCAAGTACTCCTAAGATACAAAGCACTTTTAGTTTGGTAATATACACACATGTACTAGAGTACATAGAGCGAACAAAACGGCAAGTCCTGAGGCTGGGAGAAAAGAAGAGTTCAAAACTTATTTTTAACCACAATTTTTAAATCAGAAATATGTATAAATTCTAAGTCGTGACTTCTATGGGAAACAATACTCGCTGACTCCTACATTTCACATCTACTTCTATTTTAAATTTATTTGCTAAAATTTGTAGTAATCTTCCATTCTCATTTACCAAATTTTTCTTCAATTAGGATATTAGATATCCTTTCAATATCAAAACTCTTATAAATTTTATGTGTCCAATCATGTTTATCAGTTTTTAATAGATATTATCGTTAAAATTCTGCTCGGTTCTTATATTTAAAACTGCTTTATTGAACAGATAGAGAGTGGTGTTTTATTCAGCGATCCTCAGTAAATGAAAATAAAATGTACGAGTAAGTGAAACATATTTCTTTTTTATTCAAATTAATCAAATACGCATATTGTTACTATACTTCCATTAAACAATACAATATTTTACAGTCCTTTATAATCCTTTAGTGCCCTCCAAAATTTAATATTCTTTACTTGCAGTCCTTTGCACTCCTTTAAATAATTAACGAAATATCAGCACTAATGTACATCTACAGATATATAACTTTAATAATAAGTCATAATATAAAATGGAAGTAACTATTTGATTACCCCGAGGGCCATGCTTAGCTAAATGTCCTTATACAGTAGTTTTTTGTACAGCCACTTACTGAAAATTAGGTTCTATTGACAGTATAAGTAGATGAAATCATGCGATATTATTCAATTATTATGCTTACTAAGGTTAGTATTATTAACTCAATTAATTTTGGCACGTGGCACTTTTCAAGCAATTAAACTTCAAGACTGAAATTGGGATCCATACTAAAGTTTGAAGAACATTTATTTTATAAAGGTCTTGAAATGAAAATGTTTTCTCTCCCCTTTCTAATTTAAAAATAAAATCCTTTTTCCTCCACCACCAAAATTCCGATGAAAATGTAAATGTCAACAACATACAAATTATATAGTAAATATGGAAAAAATTTAGTATTATTAAACGCAAACAGGATTACGATACAAATTATATAGTAAATATGGAAAAAAATGGACAAAAATTTTGTATTATTAAACGCAAACAGGAACTATACAAGTTATGCTTGTTTGAATTCTTGCTTGCTTGTTTTATTAATTTTTTTATTTTCTATAAATCATTATTGTAGAATATTTCGTCTCCCCTGGGTTGTTTTGTTGTAAATTATAAGTGATTTATTCGAGATCCTTGTATATATATATATATATATATATATATATATATATATATATATATATACATACATATATATATATATATATATATATATATATATATATGTATATACTTTCCATTGAAAATCTGAATTTTTATACATTTAGAAAAGTTTTTAAAATTTCATTTCACTCAAAATAAATCGAAAATTAATTTGTGGATTAATCCATTAAATTTCCATAAATAAAAGTATGTTTTTACCAAAATCAAAAAAAATAATTCAATACTTTTCATCGGCAATACCTATAATATGCATACTACTCAGAAAACAAAAAAGATCTTAATCTTTCCTAGCTAAAGGCAAACTGAATATGTGCAATAAGGGTCGTTATGAAAAATATGCAGTTTGCTATAGTTTCGTTGCGGAGGGTAAACAAAATATTTGAATCTTTACTTTCACAATAGAAAATTTAAAAAAAAATTTACAATGATTTGGTAAATTTTAATAGTATCAATAAGTACTTTTTATATAATGTCAAGAAATGGAAAATATTCTGTTAATTCAGATTGTGTTAAAATAAGTAACTTATCCTAGCTTGATCCTTAATGGAGTGAATATATCAAAAATTAAACAAGCAATAATGCCATAGATCATCGTCACTTTTATAGGGGATATGTTGTTACAAATTAATCGATAGACTTCGAAAGTATTTACATACAATCTATGTAAATACAGACGTACTGAGAAATGATTAAAATAATATAAGTTCCGAATCAATTACGTTTTGTGACAAATTTAAAAAACATTTATAATCACTGAAAAATCGTGAGTGTAAATGAACTTAAACTAAAATCACTCACTTTAAAACTTCTGTAAGCTTTTATCGAAAAGTAAACTGATAATAAGTCTGAAACTCTGATTGTTAAAAGGCTGTTCTCCTTCCTTTTGCAAGAGATTTAATATTTATAAATGTTACTTGAATCATAAAGTTAACGAGTGACCGCGTCTCGTTACCGAATCATGAAGTCTCAAGAGGGGAAATATGAGGCGACGCACTTAATTAAAAAATATTTTTGAATAGGAATTTTTCTACATTGCATTTGGCATTTTCGTAGTTTTTATTTAATTAATTTCACCCGTCAGACGATATATGAACGCGGCTGTTACTAAGTTTTAATACGATAACTATAATGATATGTGATTAAGGGAAAAATTATAAAAAGTCTTTTTATTATTTTTAATCGATAAAAAATACTATCAATAATCAAGAACTAGCTCTAGTCAGACAGTGCCCTTTTGTGACCCGAATCTTTTAATTAAACCAATTAATTTAGACAATTTTACATGAAATTAATTACTAAAAGAGGTATTTCTAAAAAGGTCGACAAAATTTTCTTCATCTACCTATGTTTAGTAAGAATAGTGTGTATATATAGACATGGAACAGGTTTATTGACTACCCAATTTAGTTTTAAATTGTCTTTTTAGTCTTTAATGTTCAAATACACTCGAAAAATGATTTGATGTTGGAACAATTTTTCTCACTTACGAGAAATACCGCTATTTTAAAACATTTACAGCAAACCGAGCATTAACTACTAGTTTTGTAAATGACCAAAATGTCTGTACAGTAAAACGCGTTACAATTTTGTAAATTTTCTTAATGAAAACCGACGAGAAAAAAAATGTAAAGAAGTAATTTTTAACTATTTTAGCCCACATTAAAACCAGTTTGGAAAAAGATTGAATTACGATGTTCACCAAAGTAAGACTTAAAATCGTATTAAATCGCCGAATTCACTGTATATACTTTACGGCTCTATAAAATCCAGGCAAAGCAAAGAAGCCGAATCATTTAGAAAGGAAATACCAAGAATACTGCGTTCGGATAAAAGTATGAACTGAGACATTAATATACATCAAAATATGGATATTTATACATATATATATATATATATATATATATATATATATATATATATGTATACATATATATATATATATATATATATATATATATATATATATATATATATAATTTGTTGAAAAAATACAAAGCTTATATTTATTTGCTGTATTCATGCATTTGCCGTTGTAACGCCAATATGTTCACAAAATTGTATGCGGTTACAACAACTTCTCTGTTTTTATTCAAGAAACAACGTATTCTTGTGATAAAATTATATTATTGAAATTTTTGGAAGTGAAGAAAAAATAATAAGCACATAATAAATACTAAAAATACAAATGGTAAAATTATAATTTCAATACTTTAAGTAATTCGAAGACAAAATCGATAATATTGTTCCTGTAAATTCATGCAGGCTAATTATTTAATCATGGTTCATTGAATATGAAATTTAAAACCATTTTATTAGAAAGTTCTTTTACCAAAAAAAATTGCAAGCAGTATTGTTACGAAACATCAGTTCTCGACCAAAGCTTTTCTTAATCTTCTGTATTGTTCAAATCTTTTGGTTCGCTCCCCAAAAGTTGGATGGAATGCCATTCTTTATCAGATACTTTTAGATTGACAAAACTAAATAGCTTATTTATTAACTTAAATACGTTCTCAAGCAAATGTTAATCACTATTCAACGTAATTTTTTAAAATTAGACTTTATTATTTTGAATGATAATATAGTAGTAAACCTAGATTAAATTATGTTTCGTTAGGCCGTCGCGCAAAACGTGGAAATATTGACATATTAATTATTTGATTTACTTCTTATTTTTTATTAACAGTGAAATAGTTTTTCCAACATAATAAAAAAAAGATCAAGAAAGAATGGAGAAACAAAAGATTAGACGAGATTATGGCAATAAAATTTAATTTAAAAAATTCCCCAATAAAAGACCATTATCATGTCCATGAATAATAGCTTTAAGTAATAATATATGTAATAATTACTGATAATATGTATGTAAATAATGTGTAGAACGTAAATTCAAAACGATTTATAATAAAAAAATTATAAACACATTTTGGAAAACGATGTATTTGAATGAGCAAAATGTTTATTCCAAAAAATTTAAACAATGCGTCTAAATTTATTTGATTTGTTACTTGTATGTTTCATTTATTTTTTGTGAAATCCTTGACAATGTCGATACACAATCGCTATCATCTCACATAACATATGCAGTTTTACGTCTTATAATTATCTGATTGATGAAATTCATTATGAAATTCCAATTGGAGATCGATTAGTAAAATAATATAGAAGTTGACTTAAATTTCAATTATTTTCAAAATGTATGTGAACGTTTGCTATAAAGAAGAAAATAAGGTACGAATAAGTAAACGACAATAAAACGTTACCTAAATCGTAAGAAGATTAACATTTGTTGTAAAAACCACAAATCTCTATATTTTTAAGTTCACGTAATAAGACAAAGTATTCATAGCAAAAATGTCAATGTAACAAAACTCATACCATTTGTGTACTATTACGAATTAACTCCATTATGAAATGCAGGGCAGAGCTAAATGCTGGGCAGGGCTTTGTGCCATGAATGTAAATGTAACAGATCCTGTACCATTATATTTATCATAGCTTGAGCACCATTGGTAACATCCATTAAGCCAACTTATTTCCAGTCTAGCGGAATGAGTCGACTAGTTCGCATTCCCCAGCTCTCAAGAAATGCAGTTAGAAATCATATTTTTATCCTCAAACGGCAGTACACGTCACAAAAACATCAATACCAATGACTAGATGTATTTATACATCAAAATTTGTGCAATTATAAATTTGTAACAATGCAAATTCCATTAATCCTCCTAAATATTATTTATTAATTAATTTATTACTAAGAAAGATTGTAGATTATAGATGCAAGAAAAAAGATGACAACTTTCAACAAATATAGGAAAACATGCATTAATAAATCTAAGAAAAAGAATACAACTTTGTAAAATAGTATCGAAAGACATACTTACATACATAGATTATACAATTTTTATGTATCATTGTAAACAATATGTTTTGTTTACATTATATAATAGTCATTTGACTAGACAGGTCATGAATTTAAGACTGAATTATGGCCAATGATTTAATTTATAAAAAAAATTAATTCTTTATGATCAATTGTGCTCCACCCCAGCCACTCAACAAAGCCAGAAACAGTATATAAAAATATCCATGGAGAGTTCGATATAGCCGCCTCAGTTTGCATTCTATTTTATAACAAGTTTAGCTAAGAAATTAACAAAATAAATTATAGGAAAAGTAATAAAAAAGATGGATGCTTAATCTGGCCATAAAACGCTGCCTTTACTAGCGTTATCGTACACTTTATTATGTCATGTTGTTTACGTTTCAGTAATAAATCTCGGGAAGAATATTAATATTTTCTGAATTTGAAATTTGCTTAAATACACGTTTCTAAAAGGATAAATAAAATGGTATTTAACAATATATATTTTCCTTCGAATTTATTAGTGCTTCAGATATTTATATTTATCTCAGTATACTGCTTGTCACATATATAATTTGTAAGATACGACATGGAGATATAGAAACGAATTATTACTAGTTAAAAGATTTCATAATAGTTTTATATATGTATATACATACATATAAATATGTATATATATATATATATATATATATATAAATGGAAATACCTCTGAATATTTTCACTGCGCCGACCATTCTGTTGTGTGACATGAATATTCATCGAAAAATGCGAGGAACGTCTCATTATACAATAAAACCCGAGCTCATTGTAAGCCACCCTGGGGCGTGCGATTTGAATGCACGGTTTGCTCGCATCCTTCGCCATGGAAAAAAGTTAACAAATACAAATAGTTAAAAAGACTGGAATAAACGCGTGAATGTGAAAAAGAGGGGGCAAGGATTGTTATACATTGGCAGTGCGATAATACACTTATTAACGGTAGAAAAATAGTCCCTTATAAAAAATTTTTTTCATTTCAGTTATCGGTTCGAAAAGAAATGAACAAAAAAATGGTTAAATACGAGTAGAATTGTTATAAATAGCACACAATACTTCTTCCCGTTTGTATGAATTTACTTTTTTTTTTAATTTATCGGCGCGGCGGTATCCAGTATCCGGCTAAGCTACTACCCGTTTCATCTCTATTAAAAATCACACATGCGCATACCTATACATACAGACATAATCACATGTAAGTTCTTAAATATATTCAAAAACCTAAACATCCGGTATGATAGTGATATAATTCATAATAAATCGTAGCATAAGATTTGATATAATAAAAAAGTTAGTTGAATCTACATTAAACGTAATAGTTGATTACTTGTCAGACGGTATTAGACATATTAGATAACAAAATTTAGATATCACGTAACGATGGTGGTTATAAATAGATAACAATTCTAGTGGTGATACATCCAGTCTGTAAAGGTAATCGATTTGTATTCGAAAGCATTACAGTACCGCATCTAAGTTAATAAAAACGTTTAAGCAAAATAATATTATCAAGTCCAGCGATTTTCTATCAAATTTTCGTGCGTTACACGTTCGTGCCTTATTTTGTTTCGAAAATTTAAGACAAATATTTACTTTATTACGCTGCGTAGATACTATCCTTCAAAGATTTTCAAATAATTTTACGACTAGAATCCCGTTTTTTTCTTCATAAAATCTAATCATTTCCAACACCTTTAGCAAAGGCTTTCTTACCGTCTAGCTTCTGCAATGCTTTGAAAATTAAAAAATTCGTTTGTTTTCCTATCTTTGGAGATATAGAAAGTTTTACAATCATGAAGTTTTCGTGATGCTTTGTCAGGCACGCCTTTGAGAACTCATTACTATGGACTTAGAAAATATTCCTTAAGAGTAACTTTTAAAACGAAAACAAATAATGAATATAAAAAAGCTTTCATCCTTTACTGTTCAACTTAAATACATATTTTGATTGTATTGATTTACAATAACTATAAACTTAACTAAACGTCCAGACATCAGCCTAAAAAAAGTTGAAGCCGTTTATTTCAAAAAGCGAAAATAGAAGAAACTGTAATTAAAAGTAAACAGATATACAATCAATACATAAATATTTTGAAATATCTTTCTGGAAGAGTCAAAAATTGTATTTATTTACTAATAACTTTTTAACTTACGTTTCATATATCTTCTTACATTCTTTTCTTTTAGAACTAAGTTGACTTTCAATACCATATAGAACATTACTAAAATAAACATATCCATTGCCATAACCTTTATATATGAAGGTTCTTATAAAGAAATCCCCTAATATCAAAATCGCCCACGCGATGAATGTTCCATTTTAAACATGGATAAATGTTTTAAGTAGCAACTTTATTCAATGCCTAATCTGAAGCAATTTCATATTAGACAATGGAATCGCCCCATGTGGATAAAATAAGAACATTTAGTAAACATGCAAATATACGGTTCCTATTCTGATGAAATTCAAAGTAGACACATTGCAAGAAATTTTTTAAGAAATTTTTTTTGTGACAGTTACACTTGATGCAAGAAACGAGTATTTTCCAGTTGCTCGGCTGGTCTAAGGAAAACATGTAATTGTGCTCGCATCAAGATCATGGTATTTAGGCTGGACAAGATATTAAATTAATGTGTATCAGCCAGCCCAGTTCTTAGACTTTTGTTGTGATTATTTATAGAAAACCCGAGATATATATTTTAACTTTTTGATTTCTATTTCCAATAATTAGACATGGGGCCTACTGATCTATCAGAATTTTAATTGGCGGCCTCAAGTAGATTATGTTAGTCGTCGTATTTTCAACGGGATACACTCTTTGAAAGGTCTTCACAATTTTCTACCAAAAATCTACCTTTGTCAAACACTTTTATTACCATTAATCGATTATGGAGACGTGTGTTATCCTGATCTTAATGAAGAATATTTGTGGAAGTTGGAACGTCTTCAAAATTTATGCATTCGGTATATCTTTGGCCTCAGAAAATATGATGACATTTCTGAAAACAGGTCACTTCTCAAATGGCTGAAGATCCGTGATCGACGCCAACTTCACATACTTACACTTCTTTTCAACATATTAAAAAATCCTCATAGCCCAAATTATCTTAGTGGCAAATTTAAAAATTTGTCTGCTCACGATCTTGGGCTGCGATCTGAAAGTTCACACACCCTACTTCTTCCTAAACATACCTCTACCACTTACGAAAAATCCTTCACTGTCCAAGCAGCAAAAATTTTCAATCACCTGGATCCTGAAACATCAGGAAAACTACATCTCTAAAAATTTTCAAAGATCAAATGAAAAAGTCCTGTATCTCCTTAAACATTTCCCTTTGTGTCCTTGCCCTTTCCTGTCTTTTCCATCCCAAATCATGTGAATATTTTGTTTTGATTTTTTAATTTTTTTTTGTATAATGTGCTATGAAGAATTTTCATTTTAAAATCTTTTACAGTCTACCAATTAAATATCAATACAAATTGTTATGGATGACTGGAAGATATTGTTCATGTATCAATAAGTCCGCCATATGTACTGTACATAAAAGTTAATAATAAATAATAAATAAATTATATGCATCAGCGCACCGAAGATGTTACGGTGTATGTGCGTCATTTTGGAAGGGCAGCTTTGTTAATGACATTCACTTTCCATCCGAAATAGTATAAATTAACAGAACTTTTGTGTTAAAATCAAAATTCGTACGATGCATATGACATACAAATATTTTAACGTAAATGTGAAGTAGTCCATCAACAAATTTATTGGCGCTGAATTATTAAGACGCCGTTGATCCACTGGCCATGTGGATCTCTCAATAGAAATTCATGCTGTATGTTAACTATGCCTGTTTAACCAAATGAGACACGTGTAGATAACATCAAAGCTTGTCTAAAATCTATAATAGAATGGCCGTATGTGAAAACCCGATCTTTTAAAACCAATTGGCTTGTCGATATTCGACGAGTAGAATTTATAGAATTATTAATTGATAGATAAGAAGTGAAAAGTCCGAAAAAAATAAGAAGAATTAAAAGAAATTAATAAAAAATATAGTAAGAATTTTAAAAAGCGACTTTTGCTACGTTGCGTTAGATATGAACAAGTTAACTAACAGAATATATCCCAACATTTAATAACCAATTATGTTCTGCGTAACTAAACTCTCAAAAACTGCATAATAGTACTAGGTACAGGTAAAAGCCATACACAAAATACTTACAAATCTAATTGATGCCACGAGCATCACTGATTAATATGAATGTATTCATCCTAAGAATTCCTCTGATTCCTTGGGACTACCACTTTTGGGTTCAAACATTTACAATTTTCAGGGAAAGTTTGTTATGCTTTGACTACTAATAAAGCACAGTGATACAATTTTAAAGATGTCGTTATGAATCTGCAAAGTTACGGTTTTTCTTCTGGTAATTTTATGCGGCATGCTCAAAACTCAGTTCACTTGATAGCCCAATGATCCTTCAATAGGACAAAAAGATAAAAAACCTTGTTTACGTGGAAACATTAAGTATTGTAATTTATATTTTTACCTTTTTTAATAGACATTTATTGAACATAACAAATTTATCTTAGATTAATAAATCAGGTAGAAGAGAAATCGGTTTAAATTTTCTGTGTTATTGTAACATAATTAAGGTTTGTGAGAAATATTATACATATCAATATTTAAAGTGATACAAGTTCATGTTACAATTGTCAGCAATATATTCATAAACTTTTACACTTAAAAAATTAACTGTAAAACACATTAAGGGTCTGATGTGCGCAATGAAATATTACATTTCTCACTATCACACACGCGCGCGCTTATCCCGGTGGTCCTGTGTGACTATTAGTAGTATGCGTTATACACACACTCGGCACAATGGAATCGACTTTTTAAATTATATCGATTATTAAAGTCAATCTGTGCATGGCTTTTCTGTTATAATTTCTTCGTAAATCTCTTAATACGGGATACGAATTCAACCCTAGATATAATTTAGGTTATTTCTTTATGCAAAAAGCGTGACGTAACTAAATTTGGGAAATTAAGAAATTAAAAAATTTTGCTTATATTTTGTGTACTATTCTTTTATGTTTGATGTTTTGGTAAATTACTATGGAAAGCATAGACCAAGATAAAAATAAAATGATAAAGATTGTTGTAGAATTCTTGAGAGCAATATAATTTTTTTCTATTATTTATTATAAAATGTTGATCTGGCAATTAAAATGTAACTGTGGTAGAACGCCTTTTGTAAAAAAATCTTTAAGATTCTATGGAAATGATTATTTTTAAGCACTCAAATATCAAAAAACAACAACCTATTTTTTCGTGTATTTATTATTTGACGTCCGCGTGTGTACTGTAGACATAAGGCAGTAGCTATACGAAATAATTTTATTCACTACGTGATTATGTTATAATTATAAAACTACGTATGAAAGAAAACTTAAAAATTATAATGTAAATAAGAAAAAATGAAAAGAAATTAAATAACCTTGCTTAAAATTCACTGCAAAAAATACGAATATCTTTCTATAATACAAAAAAAATTAACAAACAATTTATAGCTTTAAGTAAAGTTGTAGATCAAAATTAATGTACGTTTATGTTTTATAATTAGTATCATAATTCTATTTTTTTAATTAGCATTATATATAAAGCATATATGTCATATATATTTGCATATATATATATATATATATATATATATATAAATATATATGCAAACAAAACGGTTACCATAGGTAAAAAAATAACATAGAGTACAATCAAGGACATGTAACAAGAACTTAAAATAGCATTAATTGACCTCATCAAATATGTTCGCTTACTATTTTTTTCCATAGTATGCAAGGTGTACGGAGAATTCCGTATTTACTTTATAGCTTTTGCCATTAATATCTGAAAACATAAAATATCAACAAATTTATGCACTAATTTATAAAGCGGTAAACAATATAAAACATGCCAACAGTATGTAACAGTTATTTAAAGGTAATTTGCATTTTATCATAACACAACATAAATCTTATACTGTTTATAAGTCGTGTACGCGTTATAAATCTATGGCACAAGCTGACGAAGAACAACAAGATCACACGTTCTCACTGTTCGCAAGTGGAAACGGTACTGGATTGAAAATCGCGTCGGGGCTTCTATGAAAATCGTCATTACTTTCATAGAAGCTAGTATAAAAAATGTGTGCGCGGAATGCCGTAAAAATTCGGCAACTTTGACCTAATACCATGGACTTCGTATTTACGTCATAGATAAATCTATATACATGAATGTAACCACATTAATTAAGAATAGACGTTATGAAATTAAAATCTATATATCTTGATAGTTTTGTTTTATTGTGAGAAGCAGCTGAGTGTCTTTTTGGTAAACGAGGTTACTTTGAGATTTTTATTACGTTTGAAATATAATTTTAAAAAATATCAGACACTACAAAGGCCATTCTGTGCCCTGGCATTTTCATATGACGTTTAACTTTAGAAGTCATTGAGTATTATGCTAAACCAGACGCCCATTTTTGCCTATTTGCGAAATCCGCTCTTTAAGTATAAATTTTTGCTTTCTGCTAATATAAAATGATATTGTAACATTGGTAAAATGCGTAAAAATTTTTAGTATTTTTAGTACTGCTTTCAATACTTTGGCAGCTTATATCAAATGCATTTAAATTTCCTGCACATAGAAAAAATGTAATCTAGGCTAATAAAAAGTTGAAACCTATTTGTTACGGCAATTCTATTGACAAAGTCTAGTAAGTCTAAAAAATTGTTCACTTATAAGATTCTTAAAAAATGCTTGCCAAAAAATTGTAAAAAATTATTAAATTACTTCTTTATTTGCTGTCTTTGTTTATTATAAAACTGTAAAGCTGGAATATTTGCTGAAGAGAGGGAAAATATATTTACATTCAACCACTAGAATAAACAACCAAGAATGAATTAAACAGGTTCCTGTAGTTATGAACGGAAAATCTATATTTTTGATACAAGTCATTTAAACCCTTTTGAACGTAAGGATCATTACCGTTTACAATTAAAATGTGTATTTTTTCTTGTTCATGAAAAAGTCTATTAGGATTTTAAAGTAACGGTAATTACTGTTTTTATTCATATCTAATATAAGTTGTCCGTATGCTCTCAAATGCTAAGTCTTAATTTAGTAATTCTCCAGGATCTCTAACTCTGCTGGAAAATGCAAACGTTCTATGGTTGTTCTCGAGATATTTAATAATATCGTTATCCTTTTGCCATTCTCGCCTTTTCTCATTTTCATCATGAATTTTCCTAAATCAATGTTTTGCTATGCATATTTGCTATTCGAAGTCACAAAATAATAAATATCTACAACCAAACCAATATTGCATACATATCTATATATTTATAAAGCCTAAAATAAATCTCACTTAAGTTTTTAATAAGAAAACAAATTATTTATTATGTGCGATACCAAATTGTGAAGAAGATTTTCTACTCAAATCGAAGCACTTCAGAAAGGCATAATTTAAGTTATACCTGCAAAACCAGCAGTTATATAATATATAAAAAAAGAGTCCAAGTCTTAATTATGGAGATGAGGATAGTTTTTTGCTTTTCTTTATACCCAAGATTCAAGTAATGTTTATGATTAATTTAGTATTGATTTATTCTAATACAATTAAACAAAAATATTGTCGCCCCAGGATTTTGGTGGGAACATGTAGATTCAGGAACCTCTCATTTTAATGGCAGCTTTGTCAATAAATCGAAATGTATTTGATAGAAAAAGTCATGGTATTTTTATGATTTGGTGTAATAAGAGTCAATTTTAAGCAAGAAGCATAATTTATGATTATGATGATTTTTTTGCGAAATAATTATTAATAAAAGGAAAAAAAAGTAGATTATGTTGTATTAATTTTTTAGCATCCTTTTAAAGTATATAAGATCTTTATTCTGTTTAATGAGCGATCACAATTTAAACATACATAGAGAATATCCCGTAAGTTGTTTTTAACCTAGCAATTGTTTTCTGCATGCTGTATATCGAGCCAAAATATATAGTTAACCGAAGTCGAAATAAAATTTGTGATACGGAAATAGTCAATATTTGCATATTCCTTGTAATCATCCTCACATCAACACAAAATGTCAGTCTTGTGATCTTGTAATGCTGATATTTGTGCCAGTATACATGAAGGAAACTCTAACACCAACGTCGAATATGTATCATTAACAATGAATATGATGTATATTTCTAAGCCTGTATCATCGTAGCGATTGGATATAAAGTTCGATTGGATAAAATGAAAAAAATATTTCCTGCCGCGGACATTTTATTAGTAAAAACTGATTTGAAAGAAAAAATTTTCCTTTTTTTCACAAAATTCTTATAATTGTAAGAAATTATTTAGACTCGAATGTCATTCTTAGAACGCTTACACTAAATATTCAAATAAAAATAGGAAAAACAAACTGAGAAAATCCAAAGATTAAATATGCAGAAAACATTGCGTAGAGAAATTACAAATTTCATTTCAGATAACTCAATGACAACCGTTGTTTCATAGAAAGAGCATTTTCAAATCATTTTATTTTTTAAATAACTGCTATCAAAAATTTTGTTTAATAAATATGTTTAAATATGTTATATTTATGTTTTTGGTATATACTTTTAATAAAAGAAAGAACAAAAGGAAATTATCATTGGTGCTAAATGGATTTCGTCGCGAAAGCCGACAGAATTGGCCAAATACAAAATAACAAAAATTAGCAAGAGATAAAAAGCGAAATGAACGAAATGTCACTTCAAATTGACGTTTTAATAGATGAAGTAGTTTTATTGTTGTCGTAAAAAATAAAAATTATGTTTTAGTGCAATTTTTTAGTAAATTGTTTGCATTAAATTTTAAGATGCATGTTCACATAAAAACAATTTCAATTAATTAATTGAAACATTACGTTGCAATGTGTTTTTTAACCTATCAAGGAATGATTATATATTTAGTACCTACATAATGCTTAACATCTTTTTGTGCAAATGTACAGTAACATATAAAAAAAAATATGTAAATGAAGTGAAAAATCGACCAAGAGCCTATTCACTTTCGAAAAGTTTAACGCGATAATGAGTATTACGAGGAAACTTCTTATTGAATATATTACTTTCTATATCTTGCTTAGCGTTGCCCGCAGTGGCCCCAATTTTGGCTACATATATATGTGTATCTATTACCATTTAAATGATTGGTAAATAACAAATTACTAGGGTTAGTGTTTATAGACGTAATTTAACCTACCTTAAAAATCATAAATATAATTGAGACTAGATCTCAATTTACCCATATCGTACAACTTAAATCGATTTAAACCAATTTCAATTTAACTTATCAGTTATTTCCATAAGAATTGCCATTAATTGACATCAATATGTGTTACCTAGCATATGTTGAGTGTTACTTCATTATCCAGTTATTATTTCAAAGTCTATCAGACCGTATTTGCTCAAATTTAAATTGTTTGTAAATATTAAATGTCCTCGAGCGCCGTGGTAATTATGAAATAATTTAACGATTTGTCTTTGAGATATTCAGGTTATTACAGGTTTGACTTTTTTGCCCGCATGCCATACTTAATACCACTTTAATTATCACTATACGTTTGACATACATTTATACGTATATTGCTTACCTATATAGAACGATGGTTGAAAAGCTTATTGCATTTAAATTTTTCAAATTTATCTGGAAAATTGAAAAAATCGTGTAAAATAAATTTTTGGAAACAGTATTTATTTCTTTTATAATACTGAACCCCATCCATCTAATTTTATTTTATTGCCAACAAAAGAGGCAGATAACACAATATATAAGTGAGTATGTGGACCTTGATATGCCTTTAGTCTCATTACATTATTCAAAAAAACCTAAGTTTATTAAGTTTTTGGACTAAATACAATTAATATTTGTCGGTATTTTATTACTAGAATATTTATTATGTAGGGTATTTTTTAGAAGTATTATATTTTTCACAATTATGCATATTAGTAAAATAGGCGCTCAAAAATATTACATTGTTTTATCTAAAAATTTATGTGTATAGCCCATAAATGGGAACTTATTTTGTAAAATGACATAATAGGTCTATTTAATTTTTCACTAGTAGTGGTCTCATAACATATAACGATATCGGAAACAATTTTAGCTTTTTCATTGTGTTTCAATTTTCAATAAGAAATAAACCATTAAAAAGGACAAAACAGATCCAAAACTTGTCACGTATAGAAATGTTTTGAAAACACTTATCTGAAGAAAAATTCATGTTTCACAGGCCATAAATAATTTGTATTTGTAAAATTATAAAACCTATACGTGTTTTTTTTGTTTTTATTGTTATCTTAATATTTAAATATTCGTATGAATATTCGTATTCCAGTTAGTTTTAAAATTGACCTTTTATTATTGAATATTCGCTTAAATTACAAAAAAAATATTTCCTTTATTTTTATTTAATGAATAAATTTCAATTTGCTAAGCTTAGAAAACTCAACAAATAACTAAAATTATATTTTGCTATTTGAAGTTAATTATCATGGTGTAAAAACGTTCGAGGTAGGCTTTATACCGTCTAAATATATATATATATATATATATATATATATATATATATATATATATATATATATATATATATATATATATATATATGTATATATATATATATTTATATATAAATATATATATATATATAAATATATATATATATATATATATATATATATATATATATATATATATATATATATATATATATACATATATAACAGAATACGACGATTGTTCAGATTATATTTTATGAAACACAATTGTTACTAAATTAAATTACGACACTTAAAGCATCGTGTCCTCCTTTACTAGTCGGTTTAAAACTTTGAAGTCTATCAATTCTCCATCAGGAACTCATTTGAATGTGTGTTTCGTTGGTTAAATCTACTAGTATTATTTCGAAATTAATTCCAAAATACAAATACATATAAAGGGCTGTTTTATTATGACCGTTTTAATTTCGGCTTCCTTACATTAAAAATTCTCTGAGTGCTAGAGCTAACCTTATTCTAAAGACATTTATACTATCTGCAATTTTGCTTCGTCGTTCCGGAAATATAAAAGGACACCGGTATGAACGGTATTTTCCGTTTTCTTTTTACTTAGTTTCTATCTGTATGTCTGTGTTCCTAATGATGCTCTACTACCTCGACTCTGTAATCGAAATAAGACAATATAAATGGACAGTCCCAATATATTCATAAAAATTGCTGTAATAACACAGTGCGTTGGATATTACCATTGGCATTGTCTATACATTAGAGGCCGGTCATTTTAGAAACCGGCCATATAAGCCGGCTTATGAAAAGTCACATTAGTGCAAAAATATTGAGATTGATTAAAAAAATATTGCGCAACAATAATTTTATATATTAAATATAAAATTATTGTATATAAATAATTTTATATACAAATTTTATATATAAATAATTTTACTTATCATAATTTCCTAGGAATAACATTAGAAAGTATCTTTGAAGGAATCTACATTTCTAATTTCTACAGTTACTGGAACAATAAAAAGAAGCGTGGCGCTTAGAATTTTCCAAAAATATTTTCCATGTCTGTAGAATAAAAAAATATTTTGATATTCAATCGAAAAATTATTTTTTTCAAATCGCAACTTAAATTATTTAAGGTCTGTTCCAAAAATCGGAATAGGATTAAAATTAAACTTTTGAAAAAGACGAATTAAATACCTGGATTTTATCAACTTTATTAAATTATGAAACTGTAACATTTTTATTTTTAACTGTTCCAAAAAACAGACAAATGGTTAAAGAGATTAAAGATACGGTTCCGATAAAAAAATCTTATGCTGTTATGTCAATATATTCAAACCACATTTGCGAATGGTGGGAAACTTTACTTACATACTAAACAATTCCGTGGCAGCACAACTCATACGCTAGGTAATCACAGTTATTGTTGGTAGATACAGACAGTTTTATTATATTTGTACCAATCCTCACTTCGTTTATTCGCTAATAAATTTTGACTGAGCACCGAATTACAAATAACCTATGAATACTCGCCGGTTGTAAGCTTGAATTTCTGCTATCTTAAAAAAGGCGACAAATTGTTTAAGTAATTTCGCCTTCATTTTCATTGAAAACAAAATACTAATGCATACTATTTCAAGAAGGCTAAACATTGTCTAACATGTTTAATTTTTTAGTACTCAAAATAACATCAAATATCAACAATACAAAGATTTCCTTATGAACAAATGTCATAAAAATTAAAATTTTTTATAGCGCTAAAACTATGCGACAATTGCCATTCGATGAAATTGATATTTGAATATTTGATTGTATTAGTCTGCTTGACTGTAGTTTAACCAAGGTATATTTTAAGAATCCGTCGCGTCTTAAATTATTTTGAAAATAACAAAATAACTTGAGTATAAACGATTTCTATTGATCTTCAAATCACTGCTTACCCATTTAAACGTTTGAGGAGGTTAGAAAAATATTTAATTGATTTTCAAACTTTAGCGCAGGATACCATAAAAACTTCTAAATATTATGAATATTTCTTAAAAGACTAGCATTTACATTCTTTTGCATAAAAAACGGGCGGTTTTGATTTTATCATATTATTAACAAAATATTATTTATTAAGAGGTTGTATTAATTGTAATTGCTACTGGCAGATATAGTGTAATCTGGCACATAAAAACGAACGTTCTAAATTTTAAATTTCTCTTTTACTGACAAAAATGTATTTTTGGCAGTAAATGAAATCCAACTCTTATTAGGTTCTTTTTCATTTGTTACGTTTTTTATTTTAACGAATAAATTTTAAATAAATTTCTCTATTTGCTGCATTAGTTCACTTCTGTTTGCTGTTCTCAGTATGGTGGAAAAAACGATAAGAACCAGTAACATTATTGCGCTGCTTGAGAATAAGGCTGTAGCCAATGTCATTTGTCTCAGCAGTATAATGTGAGCCGTTCCACCGTCCAAAAGACCTGGCAACAATACCAAGAAACGGGCTCCGTCAGTAGAAGGCCCGGTTCTGGAATAAAATGGTGCACTGAGCCACGGGACGACCGCTTAATAGTCAGTCAAGCGCTACGAAATCGTTAAGTTACGTACGTGGATCTCAAACAGAACCTCGAAGACGTCAGAAGTACACCAGTAAGCCTATGGACAGTCAGAAGGAGACTTCAGGCTGTCAATATACGAAGCTATTGCCCTGCTCGGGGCACTACATTGCTCCGTAAGCATCGATTTGACAGATTGAGATTCGCTCAAAATGTTTTTGTCATCGACTCAACAAGACTGGAGTAGTGTTTTATTCTCCGATAAAGCTCGTATATCGATTAGTGGTGAGGATCGACGTCGGCGATTCTTACGAAGACCTGGAGAATGCTTCGCAAAAGTGTGCTTTGAGGAAATCACCCCTTAGGGTGGAGGCTTCGTAATGTTTTGGGCTGGTATTAACTCAGATGACAGTACCGAGTTAGTTTTTATCGAAAATGGCACACTTAATGCGCAAAGGCACATAGCTGAGTTTCTTATTCCTCATGCCCAACCATCATTAACAGCAGTTGGAGGCAAATCCATTTTGTTGGACGACAACGCTCGCGCCCACCAATCTAGAGACGTTGATGCGTATATGCAGGTGGCTGAAATTCGTCGGTTAGACTGGCCAGCTAGAAGTCCCGACCTCAATCCAATGGAACACATATGGGATAAGGAGACCATACTTGTTACTAAAGTTTGAAATTTTATGTTAAATTAATAAAAAATATTCAAAAATAAACTTTCGCCATTTTTATTGTACCAGTATGAAAACGCTCGTCTGTGGACTTTACATCGTTTTTTTTTGTTTATTCGCATTTTTAATGACTAAAGTAAGTAAAAACGATGTCTCAATAATAAATAACAATATTCTCATCATATCGCCATATAAAATGCATCAAATAATAATAAAATAACTCAGATATGGTTTATTTCTCTAAGTGCCCGTTTTTTTTTGCAAACGAGCTTATAAACTTTAACAAAATTTACTATAATGACATATACGTAATCAGAAATATTTGCATCGCATCTCTCATCTCGCTAATTTCTTAATGGATGTCTCATAGCAGCCAACTTCTGTAATAATTACTGGTATAAGTGGGCTTATAAAAATTTGCGAGGTAATTACGGAAAATATGATCAAATTATGTAGAGTTTAAAATCATGAAGACTAGTTATTTGTCACCTGATTTCACTTCAAGGTTTTGGTTTAGAGAAAATGTGGAAATGAATCACCGGCATCTAATACTCACGTTAGTTAACAACGATTGAAATTTACAATGAATGTTTTATCCAGATACGAATACCACTCCTCATTTTTTTTCATTCTACAGACATGGAAAATATTTTGAAATAATTCTAAGCGCCATGCTTTTTTGTTGTTCCAGTAACTATAGATATTAGGAATGTAGATTCTTTTGAAGACATTTTCTAATGTTACTCCTTGGAAATTATGATAAGCAAAATAATTTAAATATAAAATCATGAATTAAATATAAAATTATTGTTGCGCAATATTTTTTTAATCAATCTCGAAATTTTTGCACTAATGTGACTTTTCAGAAACTGGCCTATATGACCGGTTTCTGAAATGACCGGCCTCTAATGTATAGATGTTGCTAATGATAATTAATGTGTTATTACAGCAATTTTAATGAATATCTTACGGCTTTCTGTCTGTGTATGAAGAATAGAAAACCGATGAGGTAGACAAACTCTTGAGTGGAGATTACGAACCTAGAAGTGGAGTGCGGATGTTCTCTAGTCAGGTGGACTGACAACCTAAAAAAACAGGCGGAAAGCTGTAAGCTGAAGACCGTGCATAGCGATACTCTTCGGAAAAGACCTACATCTAGCAGCGAATAAACACAGATAAATTGATGAAGCTATTTACTTTATATAATTTAATTTTTCCTTATCTCTTCTATTATTATTTTCTAACCGAAATTACATATATATATATATATATATATATATATATATATATATATATGTATATATATATACATATATATATATATATATATATATATATATATATATATATATAATGTTTTTATTGGATTCTGTTTCGAACTTGTTGAAATAAAGACGTAACTGCGTTTCTGTGGATAAAAGATTTATTTACTTGTAAAACGTTCCTTCTACAATTTGCTAGTAACATTATCTTATAAACTAAATATTTACTCACCTGTGTATAAAAGAAACAACATTTAAAGCCCTTATTTCGGGTTTATCATCTGAATTCGACAGGTAAGCTTTTTACAATAAAATACTGAATCAAAAACAAATCTAACCTCTCAAAATCTTTTGACGTTTGATACGAAAGCTAACAGCGACCTCTATGGAACTTATCATAGATAATACGGCAGAGTTTAAATGAAAGGATACCTATAGGTTTTCTTTACATATATATATTTATATATATATGTACAAGCGTAAGCATTTTTAATACATTCAGGTCGTCACATTTTATAAGAAGTACCTTTACCGAAATTTTTCTCTCAAAAACTTGTAACCAACTAATATATTCAAAGTCATAATTTAACTTAATATGCACTCAAATTTTGCGTTAATCGTTCTTTCTCTTGGTCATTTTCATAGCTTGTAAGGATTGCTAATTATTAATGATTGTAAATTAAATTACAATGAAAATATGGATAATTTTTAAAACTCATAATCTTTTTAATAAATTTGATATTATGTATCATCTATCTACCAAAAACACAGTGAAAACAAAGAAAATAGTTTTAAAGTGTTAAACTGTTTTTAATGACATTAAAAATTTATACATTTACGTACACACATATACGCACTCACAAACATACATGTATATATATATATATATATATGTATATATTTCCATATATATATATATATATATATATATATATATATATATATATATATATATATATATATATGTACATACACATATTCTTCAAACAAAGTAAATATCACTTGCAGTCCTATTTTATAGTCTATGAATATTGAATCGCATTTAATTTATACCAAAATATCTTCAAATATCATCCGTGCCAGAATTAGTCAATGTAGGATCACGACGAACAAACTGATTACTGACAAAGAAAAAGCTTACAAAATTTTAATTCAAACTACAAATTTATTTTAAATATGTCAATCATCGAGGGAAGCAACTTACAGCTCAAATATATGTTATCTATGACAAATTGAATTAGTTTTACATTTAACACACTAAATGACATAAAGACTTATTGTATTGAGCAATATTTATCGATATCGTTACGATCTTGTACAACGCGATCCGTGGTTGGTGCATGGTCCATAACTTATAATGCATCTTAAGTAATAGGTCTATTGTAACGACCATAATATACTCGTAGCGTGTTATCATATTAAAAACTTTCTTTACATGCTTGCGCACACGCTCGCGCACACGCACATACATGCGTAACAGTCCACAAGCACATGTACACGCACGCGCACGCACGCCCTCAGACACACACACGTAAACACGCACTCACCCACGCACACGTACACACACACACACGCACGCACACACACACGCACTCACACACGCACACGTACACACACACACACGCACGCACACACACACGCACGCACACACGCACACACACATACACGCACACACCTAATATTGTAATATAGGAGATGTAATTCAAACTCTCTCAACAATACAATTAAATATTTGTACAGAGATATTTTACGGAATATGTCACAGTACAATAGCTTATCCTTGGTCCGCCTAAGCTTTGTGTTCAAAACTAAGTTTAAATAGACCTTTAGAATAGTTTTGCGGTAGATTACCTGATGCGGAATAATTTCTACAACAGTCTGTAAATCATTTCCTATGATGGGAGCGATCCCTATAATATCAGATGTAAAGGGCATGAATCGCTGTTTTGTTTGAGAGCTTTGACTTCAGGCGGGTTTTAAAGGAGTAGTTTCGGCTTTTATTACTAACAAGTATATATTATACGTTATGTTGCCTATTATCTGTTATTGTAATATATATCATCATCATTAAGATTTTTATTAGACAATTTTTAATATTATGACATATATTGAGTGATCAATGTAATCTACGAAATTCATTACGTTTCTTTGCGAGGCTTCTCATTTTTGTGGAATTCTTTTTATTATGTGCCAAGTGTTCATTAATGATGAATCATATTATGAGGATAAAAATATATTTGTAATACATTTCTGCACCAATAAATATTCGATAAAATAACTCTTATCGAAACTCCAGCTGTTTTTAAGGCAGATTTTATTAATAAATATTATATTTAATTGTGGGAACATATTGCTTTGGTTTTTAAAGAAATCTGTTTCATTTTTATTTTTGAAAAGTTATAACTAAAAAATTATAGGTTAATGGAACTTAATTTGACGCTAATTTTATGAGACTAAGTTAGTAGAAATTACATTGCTTTCTAATTTTTTTTTCATTTTATACATTAGAACCTTCTATTTTTATAACTTTTAATTAAAAATACAAAAATATAGTTTTTACTAATGATTTCGTAAGTAATTTTGCAGACTCCAAAAAAATGTTGATGCTATTTCTAGAATTAATCACCATGTTATATTACGCCTTGAGGTGCATTAAAATATAAATTTAAACAAAAATTTTGGTTCAATATCATTTTCAACAATCCGTTATAAAATTTGTCATTTATTGTAATATACAGTTCTTACTTTATATTCTCAGAGATGTTATCACTTTATATTCTCAGAGATGTTTGAAAAAAAAATTTTAGCAGGTCCAAATGGAACATTAAAGTAAACTTAAAGGTAAATTAGATATTTATTTTATAAATTTTCGAAATGGTGACACAATCTAAAAGAAATTAACGTCACTAATACTTATTCAGAAGCACGAATAGAAAAATTTAAATTCATGTATACTAAAAGTATAAAATAAACATAATATGTAATTTCAAGATTATTTAAATGGAAATTATTTCGGAGAAAATGATGCAATGTTAAATATATAAATTTACACATATATCATATTTTTAATAAACCGCTTTATTTAACAAAGAAAATTAAATCTAATTTATGAAGTGGGAATATGTAATAATGGTTATTCTATACTCGCTACTTAACACGCCAAAACAAGGCAAAGAGCAAATTCATAAGGAAGTGCGCAATGTCACAATTTTTTTCAGTGATGAAATTTGAATGGATATATTCTTTATTTTCAGTTTAGCTTAATATGCATAACATTTATATTAAATCTTTTATTTTATGTCAGTCACACTATCGGACCAATAGTCGTGGTGTATTCTCACTACAAAATTCTCTGATACGATAGAAAAATTTGGCAGCTAAATTATTGGAATTCGTTGTCGTCTGAATTTTGTTTCTTGAGCAATGAGACGAATCCTTTGGCCGGAACTATCATTACAACATGAAGTTTCTCGATAGAGTGGCCGTAGGGTTATTGGGTCTTTTTAGACGATCATGCAGGTAGTATTCATTTTCAAATGACTCCAAATGGATCTCGGTACCGCTGTGTAGTACTAAGCCAATTCTTGTTAACCGTTTTGTGAGTAACAAATTAAAACACCTTTATCAGAGTGACGAGGTACCCGGGTACCTTCATACAAACATAAATAATCAAGGTCTACTTTGACGTTACCCATACTTTGAATATTATTATTTTAGTTAAGCTAAACAGTTGACGATCTGTGGCGATCAAAGCGGGGGAGGGGTGGAGTGCGGTACATGGTTATCGGCGCGCAAGAAACACTGAATCCATTCAATGCATCGTGCTTGATATTGCCACTTGACTGTTTACTTTGTTCGTATTGTACGAGCTTACTTTTATTTTGTGAGTTTATAATTATTTCATTATGAATATTGGACCGAGTGCTTCTAAACAAAGGTCACGTGTTCGAAGATATAATTCAACAGAATTACAAGCCATATTAGCAGAATCTTTTAGTGACGAAGGTGAGTTTGTTGCTTCTGATAATGAACACGATTATATTCCTTTGATTGAAGAGGGTAGATTGGAAATTTTGGATGTTGAGCCAGAAGCTAAAGTCGAAAATGAGATTGACTTATACGATTCCGATGCCAGTTTTGAAGCGGAATCGTTTGAAAATATTTTATTGCAAAAGATGGAACGCGGTAGCAGTCTGGTCCACTTCCCAGAACACAAACTAGTAGTCGCAAATATAAAAATTCAGGACTGAATGTAACTACGGATAATTTTTTTATGTCTCTTCAACTGGCATATTCCTTGATTGGACCCACTAGTTGGAACGGTAAGAAAAAATAAACGGTTTCTTCCTGCAAATATGCAAACACACAAGGAGAGGGTGATTTATTCTTCTAACTTTGCCTGTAGCAAAGAAGCAACTGTGTGCCCTTACGCACCTAAAAAGAATAAAGCAGTAATAATGTTGTCATCAATGCAAATGTCATCAGTTATTGAAAGTGATAAGGAAACTGTTAAGCCAGAAATAATTTTATATTATAATAAAACCAAAAGGGGAGTGGACAATAAGGTTAAGCTGTTAGCAGAATATACCGTAAAACGCAGAACGAATCGGAGGCCTTTAGCACTTTTTTACAATATCATTGACATTGCAGCTTTCGCAGCATATATCATTTACATGGAACATAAGCCACAATTTGTCTCAAGTGACAGACGTAGAAAGTTTTTGATATCATTGAGTCTACAACTGTGTGGTAAAAATACAGAAGAAAGAACAAAAAATTGCATTGTGACTGTGTGAGATTTGCAATGCAGGACGTGCTTGGTTAAGAATTTCGATTCCTTCTGGATCTACAACTTCTATAAGTCAGACTAGACGAGATTCTACAGGGCGTATTGCAGTCGTCGGAAGTTACTACATATGCAGAGAAATCAAACGCGAACAAAGAAAAACACGAAAAGCTTGCACTAGCTGTAGAAAACCAGTTTGTGATGAACATGCAGTAACTCGTCCAACATGTAACACCTGCTTCGAAAGCTGTGCTAATTCTGCATAAACAAAGAATTTGTAATTTTTATAGAAATAAAACATCATAACAAATGTTTATTATTTAATTTTTGTAAAAAATTAAAAATACTTTTTTCATTGTCATACAAGACACAAAGAGGTACCCGGGTATCTTGTCACTCTATTGTGAGTTTAAAATATGTTTTGGTTTCCACAAAACATTGTAAAGAGTTGACTGGGTCAAAACATTAAAAATTATATAATTTATAAATAGTTAAGAACTTTCACAAACACAGCTACCTACAGAGCGTAAAACACACTTTTCTTTAAATTTGAAAATGCTAAAGGCACTCGGGTACCTCGTCACTCACATAAGGGTTAATGGTCTACGCGCCTGCCCCCAGCTTGTTTTCTGTAATATTTTTTACATAATATATATATATATATATATATATATATATATATATATATATATATATGTATATATATATATATTGATATATACATATATATGTATATATATATATATATATATATATATGTAAATATTAATATTCTTAATTAATTTTAAAAATTGTGACGCTTTGAAATTGAATCTCATTTGATAAAATGTTTGTACAATTTTTGAAAATATTGATTATGAATTGCGAAACTTTAAATTTTTTGTGCATTTTCTATACAATAAAAAGATTTTTATTGTAAACTGCATTTATTTTGAAATTTTTAAATAATCATTTCTTTCAGTTTACGTTAAATTATAATATTTTTTTTTACTCAGAGTGATTTTAGTTATCTTAAAAGATTGAACCTCTTTTTGAAGCTGGTATGTGTTCTTGCCGAGTAACCTCATTTAAAATTCAACTGATACTGATGGTAAGTACTCAAAGTCGTTGGCATATACATAACAATTTTCACAATTTATGGGTTAATAAAATTTGAAGAAAAAGGGACGAATATTTTTTTTCTTACTCAAGCCAAATATAAAATAATTTCTACGATACAATGGAAATAAAATACAGCGCAGTAGAAAAATTATTAAATACATTTTATTTGAAGATTTACTAATAAATGCTAATACTAAAGATAGTATTGAAATTGTGGCCTTATTTATGTATCTGCATTTAATTAGCTCTTAACGTAATCTTAATAAATCTTGCTGTACACGCGGTACATTATATTGTGGATTGATATTAATATACTAGAAGTATCCGTATTTTTTTCGTTTTACTCTTCTATCTCACAACTAAAGTGAAGTAATGATACGAGAAATAGAATGTGTCTGAATGATATCATGGAAATCATATTAAAAGAAGAAAAATATAATAGACATTTGAAAAGAGATTTTGATTTAGTAAATCATTACGTAGTTTAATAAAAAAACAATAACAAACTTAAATTGTGACCTATTCCTAAAGTAATCATTTCTGTTATATAGTTATTGCTCATTAAAAACTTGTACCGATAATATATCTATTTCCGATGCTGTGAACGATACAAAATTAATTAATTAATAAGTGGATATTGAATCCGAAAATTAATTTAAATGTATCTAAAGTTATGATGACAAATAAAACCCCACTGTGAAATAATAAATTGAACCTTATAAAATATAAATACACTAAATGGAGAGTTTCAATATTGAAGAATTAATTATTTAGTGTAGAGGATGAGGTTTTGCCCATATTTTTCATTACATTTTAAAGGACACCAATTGTTTAATACTTTGGGGTAACAATTTTTGTTAAGTTTTAGGTACTTGGGTATCGTTCAAATAAAAGTAATAAATTATCCATTTGACGATCTTATTAAATATTGAAAAACCAATTTGAAGTTTCGATTGGTTATTAGGAAGTACAAATCGCAAAATAATGTTATATGCTAGGAAGTATTTGATCTCATTATAAAGTACGGATAATGAAATTCTTAAAATAGTGGATTATAAATGTTACATTTTTATATTTTTATTAGGAAAGCAGCTACTGTACTGTTTTATGAAATGCATTACAGTTAATAATATCAATTTTGTCTTGTGGTAAATAAATATTATAATTGAAAACACCCAAAATTTTATACAACACAATTTAACCGACTTCCAAAAAACTGTTAAGAAGAAATATAATACAATTAAAAGATGGATTACTTCTTTGGAAATTTGCAATGCAATATTATTTTCCATCATAAATACATTTCAAAAATATTGCTACTATAGTTATACTGATCTCATTTTCAGTCACGTTTTACCTAATTTATTTGTAATTATTTTTTCAATTTTGTTTCTTAACAATAATTTTAAAATTGACTATAGATTATTTTCCACTATTTTTTTAACTACAAATAAAACGTATCACTTCATTTTAGTCTCCCTAATGAATGAAACGAAATATCTCATGTTAATCTATACATTTATCCACATAAATACAATTACGTATGATATTAAAAACACATCTATTTTCAGCGCAGTTGAATTCCTTACAGGCTAACTAAACATAAAATATCATTTAGGGAAGTTTTGTCTGTCTTTCTGTCTGTGCATTAGTTAATCCGAGATAAACTTAGAAATAGTTAACTGCGTAGAAAAGTGTATTTTCTCTATAAACAGAGCATGCAACGCGACCCACTCTGAAGTTTCTTTAATCTTGTTATCTAAAAAAATTTATTACACAATTTTAAAAATCTACCATGGTAGGTTACGACTAGTCTCAAGAAAATGTCGAAGTGAATAGGAGATCATCAGGAGATAGCAAAAGTCGGCCCATGTGGGATTTGAACTAAACTATAGTGTCTAACATAAAAATGTAAAATAATTGCATTCAAAACTAGGTTTGCACTTTTAGACCAGGGTCGATAATTTTTGAAACCAAACAAAATCGTAGTAGAATGAAACCTATTGGAAAATGTTGATAATATTACAAAAATGAAAGGAAAAATAAATTACGGTCGATTCGAGGTCGGGAAATGGGAGAGGGTGGGTTTTTAAGGGTTAAAATCGGTTTATCTCGATTTCCGGCAAAACTACAAATATTATGGAAAAAAGTTAAATAGCAAAGTTGTAGGTAATAAAAAGATCTACAACTTTTGTATTTACACTTTTTTCTCATAACCTCATAATTCACATGAAAAACTCAAAAAACCACGTTTTTGGTTTTTTATTTTTATCTTTTACAAAAATATTTTTTTTTTCATGAAATTTGGTGAGAACTTACCTTTGTATATACCAAACACACAAGAATTTTTTGGATTTGAAAAATTAATTTTTTCTCCTTATTTTTATTCAATACCGAAAAAGCACCCTAATTTTCAATCGAAAATTCACGAATCAAAATATTAGCTTTTTTAAAAAAGTTGGTGGGCTTTTTATTCGTTGGAATCTCTACTTTCTGATAGTGTAATAAAAAATATACGTCACTATTGAAAATATTTTCAAAAAATTTAAAAAAGGAAAAAAACTCGAATCGAAAAATTATTTTTCTATCATTATGTACAAATTTGAGCTATTTATTAATATTAACGCTGTAATTACTCATTTAACGTATGATTCTAAGTTACATTGATGAACAAACAAATTTTCAATTAAAAGATACTACTATAATTAACAAACAAATGAGTTAATAATGTGTATATTTGATAAAACATCTACAATATTATAAGAAAGTCATAAAATTTTCTTTAAATAGTTTACTTTCTTCAATAGTTTTCCCAACACTAATACTTACACCGATTACTTATGTAACCAAACTATGAAGTAAGGAGTTTTTATCATGAAATGTGTTATTCTAAACACATTTTGATACTTTATGCATTGCAAATTAATTTTAAGAAAAAATAGCTGACTTCAGAAAATTTGGAAAAAAATTGTACCTTTTCATGTTAAAGAAATATCCCGTCAATCGTATATTAAAAATAGGTTAGTTTATCTCTTTATTAGTATTTACAGGTTAATCTATTCAGCTTCAACATTCCATTTAACATTTCTTTTGAAGTCTGCTAAATAATATATTATGTTAAAGGTGGTAATCACACTTTCTTTGTTTTGTAATCGATAAACTATATTATTTTTTGTTATTGCGTATAGTTTACCAAGTTTTTTAGCACCAATATGAAAATATATATGTATATATATATATATATATATATATATATATATATATATTTATATATATATATATATATATATGCACATGTATAAATAGTCAATAACGTTACCTTCGTTTAGTTTGACTGTAATAATTAATACTTCAAATAATTAATTAATTAATTCAAATAATTAATACTTTGGAATAAACTTTAATACTACTACGATATTCTTTTGCCTTTGTCAAGACAAGTCGAATGAGTCCAAACTCGATAGGTTCACTCCCCACCATTATTAAGTGTCTTTCACCACTTTCTGACTCCATCTAAATCCTTGGCCACTGTTTATAACTAAGGAACTAGTCAAGACAAGTCAAACGAGCTTAGAATAGATGAATCTACTCCTCATGATTGGGGAATTCTGTCACCACATTCTGGTTACCTGATCAGATCTTGGTAACAAATGAGTTCAATGCACATGTAACATTTTTCCAAGAGACCATGTACTCTCATTCCTTAGGGAGTTCTCCATTTTATTTTTGCAATTCATCTCTATGTTATGTTTACGTTGTAAAAAATTATATTCCCGATAGTTTAATAGGAATACTATGTACCCTTTAATGGTATAAGTGACTAAACGTATACAGAAATTTCGTAGTGCGAATTCTACTCGTACTTGACAGGCTTTTAAAAATGTGCTCTTTCAATTACTCTTCAACTTTACACAATACGATTGAAGATTTCATTGTACCCCAAAACAAGATTTAAATGGCATTATATTAGAAATTCAGAAATATGACAAGTATTTCTGTGAGAAATAAAAACATCAAGTATTTATATAAGTTCATAGATAACAGAGCTGAGAATAATTTTCAACACTCGTTGTAAATCTTTCCCCACTCTATTCATGAGACTCGTGTCGTTGATGAAGGATCATGTATGGGCTTGTTAAATTTACAATACTTTGCACATCGTATGTTAGCTTCCCAGTCAATAGTTTTCCCAACACTAATACTTACACCGATTACTTATGTTACCAAACTATGAAGTAAGGAGTTTTTATCATGAAATGTGTTATTCTAAACACATTTTGATGCTTTATGTACTGCAAATTAATTTTAAGAAAAAATAGCTGACTTCAGAAAATTTGGAAAACAATTGTACCTTTTCATGTTAAAGAAATATCCCGTCAATCGTAGATTAAAAATAGGTTAGTTTATCTCTTTATTAGTATTTACAGGTTAATCTATTCAGCTTCAACATTCCATTTAACATTCTTTTTGATGTCGCTGCTAAATAATATATTATTTTGAAGGTGGTTCTTTGTTAAGTAATCGATAAAGTATATTATTTTTTGTTATAGCGTATAGTTTGTCTAGTTTTTTAGCACCAATATGAAAAGTTAAATAGAAGATTGTAGATAAGCAGAAAAATACTAGTCTACTATACTTAATCTATTATTCAGATGAGGAGTTTTTCATATAAAATGATATTATATGTTTATTTTCTAAATAATTTTTTAAAATCACTTTTAAAGTGTTATTTTATTTCATCGTTTTCAGTGCGTGCTTTATTCATTATCTATTTATAATCATTAACCTTTTTTTTAAATTTTCTACTTTGCCACTTTTAGGACTTATGATATTCTATGTTACCAAAAACGTTACAAACTCATAAAGAATTTAATAATATCTCATTTATCGAAATCGAAATATGCATTTGTGGCATTAAATGAATATCAACAATTCATATAAACCGACATAAACATATCCTCGAGTGCATGTACATATGTGTGTGTGTATAAGTATATATATATATATATATATATATATATATATATATATATATATATATATATATATATGCACATGTATAAATAGTCAATAACGTTACCTTCGTTTGGTTTCACTGTAGTTAATAATTAATACTATGGAATAAACCTTAATACTACTACGATATTTTTGCCTGTGTCAAGACAAGTCGAATGAGTCCAAACTCGATAGGTTCACTCCCCACCATTATTAAGTGTCTTTCACCACTTTCTGACTCCATCGTAAAACCTTGGGCACTATTTATAACTAAGGATCTAGTCAAGACAAGTCAAACGAGCTTAGAATAGATGAACCTACTCCTCTTGATTGGGGAATTCTGTCACCACATTCTGGTTGCCTGATCAGATCTTGGTAACAAATGAGTTCAATGCACATGTAACATTTTTCCAAGAGACCATGTACTCTCATTCCTTAGGGAGTTCTCCATTTTATTTTTGCAATTCATCTCTATGTTATGTTTACGTTGTAAAAAATTATATACCCGATAGTTTAATAGGAATACTATGTACCCTTTAATGGTATAAGTGACTAAACGTATACAGAAATTTCGTAGTGCGAATTCTACTCGTACTTGACAGGCTTTTAAAAATGTGCTCTTTCAATTACTCTTCAACTTTACACAATACGATTGAAGATTTCATTGTACCCCAAAACAAGATTTAAATGGCATTATATTAGAAATTCAGAAATATGACAAGTATTTCTGTGAGAAATAAAAACATCAAGTATTTATATAAGTTCATAGATAACAGAGCTGAGAATAATTTTCAACACTCGTTGTAAATCTTTCCCCACTCTATTCATGAGACTCGTGTCGTTGATGAAGGATCATGTATGGGCTTGTTAAATTTACAATACTTTGCACATCGTATGTTAGCTTCCCAGTCAATAGTTTTCCCAACACTAATACTTACACCGATTACTTATGTTACCAAACTATGAAGTAAGGAGTTTTTATCATGAAATGTGTTATTCTAAACACATTTTGATGCTTTATGTACTGCAAATTAATTTTAAGAAAAAAAGCTGACTTCAGAAAACTTGGAAAAAAATTGTACCCTTTTAAGTTAAAGAAATCCCCCGTGAATCGTAGATTAAAAATAGGTTAGTTTATCTCTTTATTAGTATTTACAGGTTAATCTATTCAGCTTCAACGTTTCTTTTAACATTCTTTTTGAAGTCTGCTAAATAATATATTATTTTGAAGGTGGTAATCACACTTTCTTTGTTTAGTAATCGATAAAGTATATTATTTTTTGTTATAGCGTATAGTTTATCAAGTTTTTTAGCAACAATATGAAAAGTTAAATAGAAGATTATAGATAAGCAGAAAAATACTAGTCTACTATATTTAATCTATCAATCAGATGAGGAGTTTTCCATATAAAATGATATTATCTGTTTATTTTATATATAATTTGTTTAAATTCAGTTTTTAAGTGTTATTTTATTTTATCGTTTTCAGTGCGTGTTTTATTCATTATCTATTTATAATAACATTTTTTGTTAAAATTTTCTACTTTTCCACTTTTAGGACTTATGACATTCTATGTTACCAAAAACGTTACAAACTCATAAAGAATTTAATAATATCTCATTTATCGAAATCGAAATCGAAATACGCATTTGTGGTGTTAAATGAATATCGACCATTCATATGAACCGGCATAAACATATGCTCAACTGCACGTATATATGTGTGTGTATATATATATATATATATATATATATATATATATATATATATATATATATATATATATACACATACACATGTATAAATAGTAACGTTACCGTCGTTTGGTTTCACTGTAGCTAATAATTAGTACTTTGGAATAAACCTTAACATTATAACGATATCTTTATGCCTGTGTCAAGACAAGTCGAATGAGTCCAAACTCGATAGATTCACTCCCTACCATTATTAAGTGTCTTTCACCACTTTCTGACTCCATCATAAAACCTTGGCCACTGTTTATAACTAAGGAACTAGTCAAGACAAGTCAAACGAGCTTAGAATAGATGAATCTACTCCTCATGATTGGGGAATTCTGTCACCACATTTTTGATCAGATCTTGGTAACAAATGAGTTCAATGCACATGGAAAATTTTTCCAAGAGACCTTGTACTCTCATTCCTTGGATAGATCTCCATTTTATCTTTGCAATTCATCTTTACAGTTTCCAACATATTTAAATGGGATTACTAGGAAAGCCATTTTTAAAAAATTATCCCAAAAATATGTGTATCCAATGAAAAGTTTTGAACACATGTATTAATATATACGGATTGGATACGGAATCTCTTTCCTTTTCGCAGTCTTGTTATAAATAATATTATAAATAATTTCTTGTCATGAATTTTTAGTTTACTGTAATATTATATTCTTTAGGATTCTAAAAGTCACTAAATAAAAAAAACTCACTAAAAAAATTATAAACAATGTTTTACAAAATCTCTTGTCATTAATTTTTAGTTTACTGTAATATAATATTTCTTCATGATTCTAAAAGTAACTAATAAAAATAAAATAAAAATAACAAATTAATTAAATTATTTAAATAAGGAACACATATGGAAATGATTGTTGGAAATGAAGATTATTACAGAAATTTATCAATTTAATACAACTTAGGGCATATATGAAAATGAGGAATCATATCAGGTTATAATACCTAAAACCTTTCCTTATTATTTTTTAATAAACTTATTCAATTTGCCAGTAACTTCTTTTTCAATTGCAATTTAAACGGTTTGGGGACTTATATTGTGTCTTTTCTAAAAAATAATTACTTGATATGTAACCTTTCCATATTCGGAGTTCCACTTTGTAACATGTAGTTTTCTTATAACTTAAAGTTTCACAACATCTATTCAATTCCTTATCTGATTTGCTTGAAACAATAAATTACCCTTAACGTACAGTTAATAGTAAATATTTTAAGTAAAAATGGTGCAATCATTTTGTGTAGCCAAATAGGTAAATCAACATCTTAAAAATAATTTTTGGCATCCAAACTTTATAGATCTCATTATAAGTTAATAAATATACGCAGAACTCTTGGGGTTTTATTGAAAATGTGGAATAATGAGTGACCTCATTTTTTACTACAGCTTATTTTTATATTCCAATATTATCATTAAATATTTCATCGAGCTTCAAGGACCAGGTTACTGTCAGCTATAAAATATTTCTCTACAAATCCCAAGTGAATGATATACTATGACGAAAAAGTTGCCGGTTATCATTCGCCCAAGTCAATTACGGTTATAAGATCGTCATATTTTTACGATAACCGACTGTTTTATCGCTCACTATTCAGTGGAAGATAATAATAATTCTAATTTTTCTGTGGTTTACCCTTGTCGGCACTCAAGACATAAATTGAGATTGACTTCATATAAAAATTTATTTAGAACAATCGAGTTACAGCCAAACGTTATGCTTAGCCACTTTTATGTGGATCTATAGCAGAAACATAAATGTAACGGTATGAAAATCTACTTAGTACGGTTTTCCGAGAGTGTATTGCATTACTAACCAGTAAACAAAGAGTAAAGAATTAATGTGGTACAAATGTATTATAACTATAGAATTAATGTCTAATTTACCTCGCGATTCTCAATAAGTGACTATAATTTTTCAATGTTAGTGGAAATAGTGAAAAAAACGATCATATTCGTACGGGCACGAGTGAGACTATTATGGGCGGCACGATCGTTACTTTTCTGTTCGTTATTGCCTTTGTGTCAATACATTTGATTCGATAGACTTATTAGCCTACTCTGCCTTCTATTGGACATAACATCACAGTATGAATAAACTCTAAAACAACCTTAAACTTGAAGATTATTTTTTATCTGTAATAGGATAATTAATATTTAATCTAACAATTATTAAAACACTGAGTACTTCCAGGTACATTACCTTCATTTCTATAAGTTGGTTGACCTGCGCCAGCTATAAATAAGTTTTTAATTCTTTAATTTTTAGTATGATAACTGTTGGTGTAGAATTTCCATCAGTTATTCTATACATAATAATAGAGCAGTAACATAGCCGACGCTATTTTGTGGGGCTTGCTAAAGGAAGTTATCATTTCTTTTTTGTGAAAATGGACATAAATAGATTTTTAATATTACATTTAGAGTATTGAAATCAGAAATTTTAAGAGTGAGCCAAATATTTTAACGTGTTTTATTTATTTCCATAGTGCTGGCATTTGGGAATAATTCAAAATACGATTAGTTTCATACATCTGCTTGAGACCATACAAGATTTGATATGTTTTTTATATCTTTGAAAATTTTAGTTGACACAGTTGATAAGTTAATGAAAAATTACTCTTCAAATTACTATTCAAATGACACATAGTGTCACCATTTTGTGCGAAATCCTGGAATATACTTAGTATTCAAATTCCATTTCGAACCAAATTAAAAAAAAATACTGGGGATAGGTTTAAGCAGGGTTCAAAAGGGACATTTTTAATGAAATATTTTTTCAGATGAAATTACCTTCTTACATTAACCCGCAATCATTTTTTGTTATGAACCTTTGTGTAGTTATAACTGTAGTGCCTTAAGCAATCTTTGAAAATTTTTTCGCAAAATCTTTCTGATAAATAAACTAATAAGGTGTTTTCTATATTTGACGTAAAATTGCTAAATACATTTAAGTGTATCCGTTCGAATATCAACCCGTATTTATATTAATTTGTCATAAACTAATAATAACACATCAGTACGTAAGATCATTTTAACTACATAATTTTTTCCCTCTTTCAGTAGTATAACTAATTTTCTTTAGAGTAAATGGTTACTAAATATAAATTAACAGTTACAAGTTCAAAAGGGGAGAGAAAACATTTTCATTACAATACCTTTATAAAGTAAATGTTCTTGAAACTTTAGTACGGATTCCTATTTTAATCTTAAAGTTTAATTGCTTCAAAAGTGCCACGTGCCAAAATGAATTGAGTTAATAAGACTAACCTTAGTTAAGCATAATAATTGAATAATATCGCATGATTTCATCTACTTATACTGTCAACAGAAAGTAATTTTCAGTTAGTGGCTGTACAATAAACTACTGTATAAGGACATTAGCTAAGCATAAACCTAGGGATAATAAAATAGTTACTGCTATTTTATATTTCTGTAGATATACATTAGTGCAGATATTTCGCTAATTATTTAAAGGAGTGCAAAGGACTGCAAGTAAAGAACATTAAATTTTGTAAGGCACTAAAGGGTTATAATAGACTATAGAATATTGTATTGTTTAATGGAAGTATTGTAACAATATGCGTATTTGATTAATTTGATAAATAATGCAATATATTTCACTAACTCGTATATTTTATTTTCATTTACTGAAGATCGCTGAATAAAACATCACTCTCTATCTGTTCAATAAACAAGTTTTAAATAGGAGAACCTATTAAAAACTGCTAAACATGATTGAATAGGTAAAATTTATAATAGTTTTGATAAAATGTAGGAGTCAGCGAGTATTGTTTCCTATAGAAGTCACGACTTAGAATTTATACATATTTCTGATTTGAAAATTTTGGATAAAAATAGGTTTTGGACTCTTCTTTTACTTATTAGTAGTACTTTTTATATAATATTAAGATTAAGAAATGGAAAATATTCTGTTAATTCAGATTTTGTTAAAATAATAAGGATCCTTAATGGTACACCATCACTTACGAAGTGAATAAATCAAAAATGAAACGAGCAATGATGCGATAGGTGTTATCATCTTCACCTTCATAGGTGTTAAGTTGTTATAAATTAATCGATAGACTTCAAAAGTATTTACATACGATCTATGTAAATACATGCAGATGTACTGAGAACTGATAAACATTTTCCAAGTTTTGATTCAATTACGTTTCGAGCTACTGATGGACAAATGAAAAAAACCTTTATAATCACAGAAAAATCGTGAGTGTAAATGAACTTAAACTAAAATCAATCACTTTAAAATTTCTGTAAACTTTTATCAAAAAGTAAACTGAAAATAAGTCTGAAACTCTCTCAGTTAATATTCTGTTCTTCTTCCTGTTGAACAAGATTTAATATTCATAAAAGTTGCTTGAGTTATAAAGTTAACGAGTGACCGCATTTCTTTACCGAATCACGAAGTCTGAAGAGCGGAAATATGAGGCGACACACTTAATTAAAAAATATTTATAAATAGGAATTTTACTCCATTGCATTTGGCATTTTCGTAGTTTTTATTTAATTAATTTCACCCGTCAGACGATATATGAACGCGGCTGTTACTGAGTTTTAATACGATAACTGGGTAGACATATAATGATATGTGATTAATTAAGGAAGAAACGTTCATTTATGTTTTTTGTTGGATAAATAATACTATCAATAACCAAGAACTAGCTCTAATCAGACAGTGTCGTTTTGTGACCCGAATCTTATAATTAAACCAATTAATTTAGACAATTTTACATGAAATGAATTATTAAAAGAGGTATTTCGATAAATATCGACAAAATTTTCTTCGTCTGTTCATGTTTAATTAGAATATTGTGTACATATAGACATGAAACAGGTTTATTGATTACCTAATTTCGGTTTAAATTGTCTTTTTAGTCCTTAATGTTTAAATATACTCGAAAAATTATTTGATGTTGGAACAATTTTTCTCACTTACGAGAAATACCGCTATTTTAAAACATTTAAAGCAAACCGAGCATTACCTACTAGTTCTGTAAATGACCAAAATGTCTGTGAAGTAAAATGCGTTACAATTTTATAAATTTTCTTAATGAAAACCGACGAGAAAAAAAATGTAAAAAATGAAAAGAAGTAAATTTAAATATTTTAGCCCACATTAAAACCGTTTCGAAATAGATTTAAATACGATGTTCACCAAAGTAAGACTTAAAATCGTATTAAATCGCCGAATCCACAGTATATATTTTACGGCTTTATAAAATCCAAGTAAAGCAAAGACGCCGAATTATTTAGAAAGAAAATATCAAGAATACTGCGTTCGGATAAAAGTATGAACTGAGACATTAATATACACCGAAATATGGATATGTATACATATATATATATATATATATATATATATATATATATATATATGTATATATATTTATATATATATACAAAGCGATTACGGAGATGAAAACAATATTTTGGAATTTGTTGAAAAAATGCAATAGCTTATATTTATTTGCTGTATTCATGCATTTGCCGTTGTAACGCCAATATGTTTACAAAATCGTATGCGGTTACAACAACTTCTCTGTTTTTATTTAATAAACAACGTATTCTTGTGATAAAATTATATCAATGAAATTATTGGAAGTGAAAGTAATTGAAAGAGTTAAAAATAGATTCGAAAAAATAATAAGCACATAATATATCCTAAAAATACAAACGGTAAAATTATAATTTCAATACTTTAAGTAATTCCAAGACAAAATCGATAATATTGTTCCTGTAAATTCATGCAGGCTAGTTATTTAATCATGGTTCATTGAATATGAAATTTAAAAACATTTTATGAGAAAGTTCTTTTACCAAAAAAAATTGCAAGCAATATTGTCACGAAACTTCAGTTCTCGACCTCAGCTTTTCTTAATCTTCTGTATTGTTCAAATCTTTTGGTTCGCTTCCAAAAAATTTGGATGGAATGCCATTCTTTATCAGATACTTTTAGATTGACAAAACTAAATAGCCTATTTATTAACTTAAATACGTTCTCAAGCAGATGTTAATCACTATTCAACGAAATTTTTTAAAATTAGACTTTGTTATCTTGAATGATAATATAATAGTAAACATAGATTAAATTATGTTTCGTTAGGCCGTCGTGTAAAACGTGGAAATATTGACATATTAATTATTTGATTGACTTCTTATTTTTTATTAACAATGAAATAGTTTTTCCAACATAATTAAAAAAACATCAAGAAAGAATGGAGAAACAAAAGATTAGACGAGATTAGGCAATAAAATTTAATTTCAAAAATTCACCAATAAAAGACAATTATCATGTCCATGAATAATAGCTTTAAGTAATAATATATGTAATAATTACTGATAATATGTATGTAAATATTGTGTAGAACGTAAATTCAAAACGATTTATGATAAAAAATTTATAAACACCTTTTGGAAAACGATGTATTTGAATGAGTAAAATGTTTATTCCAAAAAATTTAAACAATGCGTCTAAATTTATTTGATTTGTTACTTGTATGTTTCATTGTTTTGTGAAATGCTTGACGATGTCGATACACAATCCCTATCATCTTATATAACATATGCAGTTTTACGTCTTGCAATTATCTGATTGATGAAATTCATTATGAAATTTCAATTGGAGATCGATTAGTAAAATAATATAGAAGTTGACTTAAATTTCAATTATTTTCAAAATGTATGTGAATATTTGCTATAAAGAAGAAAATAAGGTACGAATAAGTAAACGACAATGAAACGTTACCTAAATCGTAAGAAGATTAACATTTGTTGTAAAAACCACAAATCTCTATATTTTTAAGTTCACGTAATAAGACTAAGTATTCATAGCAAAAATGTCAACATAACAAAAGTCATGCCATTTGTGTACTATTACGAATTAACTCCATTATTAAATGCAGGGCTCATGCAATAAAGGAGCCACTTTGAACAAATACATTTGTGCCATGAACGTAAATGTAACAGATCCTGTACCATTATATTTATCATAGCTTGAGCACCATTGGTAACATCCATTAAGCCAACTTATTTCCAGTCTAGCGGAATGGGTCGACTAGTTCGCATTCCCCAGCTCTCAAGAAATGCAGTTAGAAATCATATTTTCATCCTCAAACGGCAGTACACGTCACAAAAACATCAATACCAATAACTAGATGTATTTATACATCAAAATTTGTGCAATTATAAATTTGTAACAATGCAAATTGCATTAATCCTCCTAAATATCATTTATTTATTAATTTATTAGCAGGAAATGGATTAGGGATTATAGCTGCAAGAAAAAATATGCCAACATTTAATGAATAAAGGAAAACATGCATTAATAAATCTAAGAAAAAGAGTACAACTATGTACAATACACAGAATTATGGCCAATGATTTAATTTATAAAAAAAATAAATTCTTTATGATCAATTGTGCTCCACTCAACAAAGCCAGAAAGAGTATATAAAAATATCCATGGAGAGTTTGATATAGCCGCCTCAGTTTGCATTCTATTTTATAACAAGTTTAGCTAAGAAATTAAAAAAATAAATTATAGGAAAAGTAATAAAAAAGATGGATGCTTAATCTGGCCATAAAACGCTGCCTTTACTAGCGTTATCGTACACTTTATTATGTCATGTTGTTTACGTTTCAGTAATAAATCTCGGGAGGAATATTAATATTTTCTGAACTTGAAATTTGCCTAAATACACGATTTTAAAAGCATAGATAAAATGGTATTTAACAATATATATTTTCCTTCGAATTTACTAGTGCTTCAGATATTCATATTTATCTCAGTATACTGCTTGTCACATATATAATTTGTAAGATACAACAGGAGATATAGAAACGAATTATTACTAGTTTAAAGATTTCATAATAGTTTTATATATGTATATACATACATATAAATATGTATATATATATATATATATATATATATATATATATATATATGTATAAATGGATATACCTCTGAATAATTTCACTGCGCCGACCACTCCGTTGTGTTACATGAATATTCATAGAATAATGCGAGGAACGTGTCATTATACAATAAAACCCGAGCTCATTGTAAGCCCTGGGGCATTCGATTTGAATGCACGGTTTGCTCGCATCCTTCGCCATGGAAAAAAGTTAACAAATACAAATCGTTAAAAAGACTGGAATAAACGCGTGAATGTGAAAAAGAGGGGGCAAGACAATACATTGGCAGTGCGATAATACACTTCGTTCTCAATTTCTTTAAAACATCCGAATATTAACGGTAGAAAAATAGTCCCTTATAAAATTTTTTTTTCATTTCAGTTATCGGTTCGAAAAGAAATGACAAAAAAATGGTTAAATACGAGTAGAAATGTTATAAATAGCACACAATACTTTTTCCCGTTTGTATGAATTTACTTTTTTTTTTAATTTATTTGGTTTATTTATGAAATAATTTTTTTTATTATGTCATACAATTAGACGTGTCAAATAGTGGGTAAATTTGTTGCTTTATTTAATTATTTTAAATTTTCTGATGTAAAATTTATTTTCTGGAATGAAATAATCGGCGGAGTTTTAACGCAGATAACGTTCATTACATTTATCATTTTAAGATTAGAAAAAAGTATTCACATACATTTTCCTTGTGATGTTATAATAATTATTGTATATGTAGGTTAAAAAATCTAAAGCTATTTGACGTCATACACATAGTTTTCTAAAATTGCCTTATCAATAATTGCAGCAATTGTAAGATAGACAATTTTTAATAATGCCTGTAAACTTTAGTACTGATTACGTAATATAATTGTAAAAGTAGCTGCTTTATAAATATTTATTATATTTCATTTGAAATTCAATTAATTTCATTGAAATTTTGTGAAATTATATTTCATTCTAAAGTTTATTCCTAGTATATAATCACGCTCATAAGTTATAGACTCTGTCATTACATGCGTTCGTCGTAATTTCCAGCAAACATAGAAGATATAGATCCGAAAAGTTCAGCACGTAGCATGATTCTGTAGCCATTTAAATTTCCAGCACCTTCGATAGAAATCCAACAATTTTGAGGGACCATGCAAATTAATCAAAGTACAGTCAAATGTGGCTCAAGTGATTTAGAGTGCGGAAAAACTAAAAAAAATTATAGCGCTCTCGCCGACGATCTACTGACGGAAAATGGAAGGAAGTTTAATTAATGTGAAAAAGAATAATTTATTAAATAAATGAAAACGTTGAATGTTAATAAATTGGACAGCGCCTGCACACTATGAATATTCTTGCAAATAGTGATTTGATAGACAAATTATTGATTATATATTTATTGTGCATACCATTATACAAATATACCAGTTGGAATATGATATATTTTGATAACGAAATTACATTAAAACAATCATATACTGAAATATGTGAATGCCTAGACACAATGGCATTAGACATATTTAAAGAAATTTATTTTTAATTATCATTGACAAGTTACACCCTGGTACCATTAAAATAACGAAAGAAAGTAGAAAATTTCGTTCTTGAAAAGTAAAGATATATTCATAAATCATTTTTTCAATAGTAAATCTTCTAGAAATTCAGGTGTATATTCATTTATTTTTTTAATTGGACTCTTCCTCAATTGCAGCTCAATGTTATTTTATTTAAAAAATATTAAATCTCTTATAAAGGAAGCATATACTCCACTTACAAAAATTGAAATAAATAAATTCGGACGACGAATTAAAAATGATCGTAACTATATATTTAAATAGGGAAAGTGATATGTTTAAATAAAAAAAAATACGCATTTAAATGCAATAATTAAAATATTTATTTATTGCATTTAGATACGTTATTTTTTTACAAAATTATTCTGTAATTTATGTAGGAATATTTTAACTGCCATAGTATTATAATTTTTTTTGAATTAATTTAACACTTCCTCGATTAGCCAGCAGTTGAAAAAGTACCGAATTATATTTTTCAAATTTTCTTCTGTACATTGTTGAACAAAGTTTATTTATTTATTTAAAATTTACTATTTATTTTACAAAAACTAATGTCTATTAAAACATTAATGTGTAGATTTCTCATTATAAAATAACTAGGTATTAAGTATTATGTTTTGTGACCAAAATAAAGGATATTAAAACGTTTTTACACAAATTTCATATAAATAAATCATGTGTTGTGAGGAAACTGAAAATTTACATTCAAAATAAAATTAGTTGATTAAAAATCACAAAAAGTCAATTGTCCCGAGTGCTTTAAAAAACATTGCTTTGCTTTTCTTAAATACAAATACTTTTTTGTGTGTAAAAAAAACTAAAATTTAATGTAAATAATCAATTTCTCACAAATTATAGAAAAGTATGCTTCTGAAAAAAATACATATTTTCAAAATTTTAGAAACATAATTTTCATGCAGAGATAGAATCAATACGGATTTTAATTATGCTATCAGTGTGTGAAGAACATATTATTTATATTATCTCAAAATATAACATAAATTGATAAAGGATTGAAATTAATATATAACCGTATATTCTCATCAATTAGGCTGAATTTTATGAGCTTAATTAAAACAAAACTTGATTTCCGCTTTCTCGCAATTTCTTCACCTTTATTAAACTATGCTTTCTTCTCCGCCTCTGTCATATAACCGAGGGTAGAATATTTCCTAGAACTCTTAAGAAGACGTAATGCCAAAGCTGACAAGAGACAGAAAATGAAAATTAATTATGAAGTTCCAGTTAGTTAATTTTCTTCTTTTGTTTTCACATTATCATAAATATGAATAAAAGTTTACAGTTTATTTCGACGTAAATTCAAGAATAATATAAATGAAGGGAAGAAAAATATTACGTAGGTTGATAAAGTGATTGGATCAAATTTCTTAAATTAAGACATTGATAACCATTCTACAAATTGGCCACACGTAATGATCACAATAGTGTTATAATGATTTTTATACATCAATATATGCTTGTTACATTTTATAAATGCTCGTATGTAACAACATTTTGAAACAATGTTATGTGTGCACAATTTTAAGTGGGATACAAATTACGCAAATAAAATTATTATAGAAAGATTAAAAATCAGTCAAGATCGTTTTGGTCATATATTACGTTCCATAGAATCGTGCTGACGTGGGACAATGAAAACTAAATTACGTATGACATGTTCTAACTTAGTAATAAATATTCGAAAAATGAAAATTATAAAAAATGTTTTACCTTCCGTTTTATTAACCACAAAAATAAACTGAATAATCATTGAAAAAGTACTGATTAATATGCAGAACTAGTTGGAAACGAAACTATTAGATAGTTGTGTAATTTCTTCTCTTACGTAGTTTGTCGGAATTTTTAGTGTGTTTCGGGAAACGTTTGAAAATTATGTAATAAAAAAATTTCTTTAAACATTTTATTTTTCAATATAAGCTTTAACATAATCAGTCCATTGGCTCTGGCAATGTATTATACCGATAAATGCTCCTAGGGTCGACGGAACGCTATAGTTTCATATGAGCATTTACCAACGTTTTTTACTATATCTGCATATGTAAAAAGATTTTTTTCTAGTAAATCAACACTAGTGAACCCGAATTGCAAATACCGCGTTTTTTTTAAAAGAAAGTAAAAGAAAAGGAAAACAAGTAGAAAGAAGGGGTAAGAAGACCAATACAAAACGAAAACCGAAAGCAGTCATTTGTTGCAAGAAAAGGGAATATGTCGTTAATATTTTATGAAACTTAATCTATCCGACAAATCACTGTCAAATAGTTAAATTTAAAAAAAATAATAGGATTCTCTTCCGACAGTTAATCATTAAGTGGAAAAAAGGAATCATTAAATTGACTAAGTATTAAAACCTCCAGCGAGTCCCCATACGTACTTATGTATATACGTAAAGAATCATCTATATTTTTTTAAATATAATAAACATTTTAAAATATCAAAAATGTCATCCTTTTTAGGTGAAGTCCTCATTCCAAACAGTTATATTAAACATTGATTACTTGTAAACTTATCGAGTTTGTTCGATTATTTGATCGTCAATACTCGTGCGTGGCGTGCTAGTTAATAAAAAAAGCACATACCGCAGGATGTGCAATTATCAGGTATGATAATCTATTTGATGTTAGATTGCACAAAATCAATGAAATTAAAATATTTCCTATGTAATAGTTGTGTCATTTTTTGAAACAAGGATCATATTTCAAGAATTGCTCGTTTCTTGACCCATAAGACAAAATATATCTCTATAGTTAATCTGTACTAATACAATTTATTTACAGCGAAACAAATATAACTACCAGTTTATATATAACCCATACTTCTGTTCAAGAGGTTTTTCTTTTTCACTATGTCTTTTTTGTTATATACTTAATCAAATATAGTACATTATTGTTCGTGTTACCTGTAATGCATTATGCAAATACTTCGTTTCCTTTCCTACCGTACTGTGAAGGTAATTATTAATTTATTGGTAAAATGATAATACATAATATTAATTCATGGATATCAGATGGGACACTGAAAATGCATACAAAGTAAATTTAAAAATATCTTTAAAAAACGAGTGCGGATATATTTTACGAATACAATAACGCGGACAAATTTTCAATTTTGAATGTAAACGGGACGACTTATAGGGGCGTTATGGAATAAAGTCGTTTTTTATTCTGGATAAAATTTCAGAATTTAAAATATATTTATGTGTTCTTTTATAAATATGAAAATATGAATCTCATCGGTAAACGCTAATTGCAAATACCGCGTTTTTTTCGTATTTAAAAGAAAGTAAAACCAGCAGAAAGAAGGGGTAAGAAGATCAATATAAACCAGAAACCAAAAACAGTCGTTTATTGTAAAAAAAAGAGAATTTTGTAGTTAATATTTCATGAAAATTAATTTATCCGACAAATCAGATAGTTAAATTTAAAAAACAATTATAGGATTCTCTTCCAACACTTAATCAACAAGCGGAAAACAGGAATCATTAAATTGACTAAGTATTAAAACCTTCAGCTTGTCCACATACGTACTTATGTATATACGTAAAGAATCATCTATATTTTTTTAAATGTAATAAACATTTTAAAATATCAAAAATGTGATCTTTTTAGTTAAAGACCACTTTCCCTTAAGTTTAATTAAACATTGATTACTTGTAAACTTATCGAGTTCGTTCGATTGATTGATTGTCAAAACTCGTGCGTGGCGTACTAGTTAATAATAAAAGCACATATCGCAGGACGTGCAATTATCGGGTATGTTAATCTATTTGATGTCAGATCGCATAAAAGCTACAAAATCAATGAAATTAAAATATTTTCTGTGGAATAGTTGTGTCATCTTTCCAGACATAAATCATATTTCAAGAATTGCTCGTTTCTTGACCCATAATAAGACAAAATATACCTCTATGGTACTAATACAATTGTATTTTTTACAGCGATACAAATATAACTACCAGTTGAAATATAACTTATACTTCTGTTCAAGGTGTATTTCTCTTTCATTGTCTTTTTTGTTATATACTTAATCAAATATAATACATTTTTGCTCGTGTAACCTGTAATGCATTAGGCAAATACTTCGTTTCCTTTTCTACCGTACTATGAAGGTATCTATTAAGTTATTGGTAAAACGATAATACATAATTTTAATTCATGGATATCAGATGGTACACTTAAAATGCTTATAGAGTCAATTTAAAAATATCTTTAAAAACAAGTGCGGATACATTTTACGAATACAATAACGCGGACAAATTTTCAATTTTGAATGTAAGCGGGACGACTTATAGGGGCTTTATGGAATAAAGTACGTTTTCTTATTCAACTCACGTACACCTCAAGGGTTTATATGTGGCTTCGAGTGAAAGGCACAAATCAATAGTTTGCAGCGGGTACGCGATTGAGCGAAATTACGTGATCGACCTCTGTAGTGGCCGCTTGACCGTACTCGACCGGCAATTTATTCTTGCCTTTCGATATGTTGTTGAAGTTTGGTGAAGCCCCGTGAAAAGAGTTTATCCATGCAAAGCTATTTTCTTTATTCCTAGCAATGGACTGACATCTGACGGTAAAAGCGATAGAGATATGTTGTTTCTTACATACTAAGGGAAAATCTATACATTGAGACTATATTTTTCGAACTAGAGGAATGACTGACAATAGGTTATCAAATAATCCGTCTGTGCCAATGCAGGTATTATATTATATCTGTAGGGCCCCACTTTTGTAGGATACGTTACTTTTTTTGTTACTGTGTTGCTAATAACTTAGGTAATATCTATACTCGTGTTATATATCGCTTATAATTTCGCAGTTAACAGTGAACTGAGAGGCACGGGTCATCTCCTCCTCCGCGTCAGGCATTCAATGTAGCGTAATTCTGGCCAGCATATTTGAGATCGGAAACTAATCTATTTAATCACACTACAACGGCTTATCTTACTCTTGCGCCGTCAAATATCAGGTTTAGTAACCTTATATAACCCCCAATACCACATTACAAGGCGTCGTAATGTCAAAAGTAAAGATTCGTTTTGATGGAAGGATTCATTTATCTTATATAAATATTATTGGTATTAGCTGTAAGCGCGTTCCTGAGAAGAAGGATCTGGCCAGACAGAAAGACGTACAACGAAGTCATCCTATTAGGACTTTTTTCCTTATAAGGTATGGAACTATTAGTATGAGATAACTTTGTTTTCCGTCCGTCCGTTTGTCCGTTTATCAGTTTGTCAAAGCTCTTTTTCTTAGAAACCGTTTAAGATATCAATTTGAAACTAATTTCTTATACTCAGGCTTATGGCTTTAGATTGCTCGAACAAAGAAATATAACCCTTTAAAACGTCTTTTTTCTTAATTCTATAATCATCGAAACCTAAAGGATTTCTCCTGTCAACCTACAATCTTTAAAGTCGGCATAATAAGAGATTTTATGACGTAAGTAAAGAAAAAAAATTAAAAAGCGTCTGCAAAATATATAAGAAGCAATATGTTCACGTTTTTCAGAAATAATACAAAATAGAAATTTGGAATTTGGCCCAGTAATACACCTTATACTTTTACTATATGGAATATTTTGGGCTAGCTATCGTTTTAAATATATTCACTTAAGATTTCAGAGGGGAAAGAATGGAGTTTTAAAGAAAATATTTTATGTTTATATTTCTTTTTATTGTCCATTATAATCGGCCATTTTTAAATGTTTACTCTTTTTATAAACATATATCTAACAAAACATACAATAATAAATAAATATGAAATTCTCTTCTTAATATAGAAACTTTTTCAAAACAATAAAAAAATTATCACATTTTTAATGTAGGTACTTTGACTCAATAATATTTATGTGAATAAATGTATTTGCGGAAAAGTTAAAAAGGAGAAATGAAACGAATATCCGGTAACTATCAGTTATTCAGCCTATGCAGCCAATTTTTTTTATCCGGCTTGATACCGAATTGTAACCCACTATCCGGCCAGATAACGAAAATGAAAAAAAATTGAGTAATTTCTCATTAACAAAAGATAAATATCCACAGTGGCCATTTATTTATAATTAAAGGTACAAATTTTGATTATTGACAACAATCTGATGTAGAAAATATTATTATTAATTAGTACTCAAAATTAACAAGCGGTAAATTATGGTGAATAAAGATTAAACGACTCCGCGACTCCACTTGGCTTCGTAAACTAGGTCGGCTTTAGAAAACAGTCTTTTGCTATAAACGCTAGGGCTATGTGCTAAAAAGAAAACTCTAACAAACCTTTCAATTTTGGGTACTAAAAGAGTTAACTGCTGACCACCAAATTTAAGGGTTGTGATTACGACCAATTCAAAATTCCTGCAAAAAATTGTCGATATCGCTAGCAATTAGATTCTTTTTTCTTGATCGAATCACTGACTACCATTTTCCTTTATTATTTCATTGAAACACTCTCAAAAGGTGCATTGAGCTTCATATGTAGTGTTTGATCCAGTTTCATTTATTTTATATCGTTAAGCGGATGTTGAAGATAGCGATGAGCTACTACTGCCAAAAGATTCATCGTAATACATTTTTATATACTCTATTAAAATTAATTATCGCGTTTTACAGTTTCAAGTAGTCTAACTTAAACCTTGGGTCTGAAAAGGTAGCAGTTAGGTAATTTGGATCTTCTCCTAAAGAGTTAAAGCGACTTACTAAATCAGTTTATGAAGAAGCTTTCATACAAGTCCGGTGTTCATTATGCGGTCTTCTCCTTGTCTAGATACATTTTAACGTAGCAACATGCGGAATTACCTAAGATATACAGTAGAGGCCATAACTTGTAATTTTCTTTATTTCTTCAAATGGTTTCAAAAGCCTTACGCACTGCTCCATCGGGCCTCACTATTGAATCATCAAATTAGTGTGTCATATTTAGCTACGTAAAGAGAGATAGCTCGTTTTAGTTCCCACAAGCGTTCTGCCATATAGAAGGTAGAATTTTACCTCTTATAAATATCGTGCACTAACTGGTGCTGCAGTAAATTCAGCTTCATTTGAATCGCTAGCAGTTTTTCTTGTGCTAAGCCCGAATGATTGGAGGAGGTTATTAAACGCCTTCTAATAGCAATAATTTCTAACACTTCAGCCTAAACCTTCATTGACTCTTTCACAACTCTCTGAAGTGAATGTATGAAACATCTAGCAGAATCGTACTCCGCAACTCGAACTCCTTTTATCATTTTAGTGCCACTGTCATATACCAGAAAATAAACTTTACTTTCCTCAATATCCCAGCGAGCAACAATAGTATTCAGATACATTGTTATGTTTTCTAAAGGATACCTGTTCCTGAAAATGGTTTTATAGCAAGAATTCTGTGTTGCAGCTGAAGTTTGGAGACAACCAATGAGCTGTAAAACTCAACAAGCTGAAATTTTATGAAGACAGATCAAAATTTCAGAAGTTTCAGAAATTATACAACGTTAAAAGTTGCAAAAACTTTTGAAATGTTTGATTTACTTTTATCATAAATTCTATTGCAGGTATCAGGAACAATTTTCTGAGAAATATAAGTGCAACTTTGTAATTCATAACGTAGTAGTGCTTGTTCTAGAAGTCTTTTAAACCAGACCCTTTCTACGATAATTAATGGTTCGTTATCTAAAGCAATCATTTTTCGAATAAATAATGATTCTCCTCTGTCTTGGCGTCATTCACATCCCAAAGTAATTATTTTTAAACGATTCCTACAACGTTAATCGTTTTTCTGCTAATGTCGAAGATGAACATGTGCCACGTTTCAGTTTTATATTTGTTTATCTCGTGAAACACCACTGTGCATGTTTGGATTTTAAATTATTACTCATGATTAAGTACCTAATGAATGACAAAACTACTGATTCACAGTGTGCATAAAAATTAAAAAAGCTACGCAGAATGCACAAAGTTCATAAAATGCATGCATTCATAAAATTTGTAAATGCCGTTTTAAAGTAAGGCCATAGTAGTAATAAAAATGATACGTTTTCTAAAATTTATACTGGTAGGTTATTTATTAACAAAATTAGTCTGAGAAAATAAAAATATTTGTACTTATTCATTTAATTAACAACAGTTCAATTGGGACAAAAACATAACCCCTAATACTCATGTACCTGCCTTTTTTTCTTTACCACTTCGAGAAATTTGTATCCGATACAATAAACTTTTCCGAATTTTTACGATCTCATTCAAAACATTTGTGGGGCAACGTAATTCAAATCAAACTTGTCATAACATGTAACACAACATAGGGCTGAATATACGGCAGCCGAATATCTGGCCATTCGGCCTCGAAGCTTCCCGAATATCCGGTATCCAGTATCCAGCCAAGCTACTACCCGTTTCATCTCTATTAAAAATCACACATGCGCATACCTGTACATACAGACATAATCACATGTAAGTTCTTAAATATATTCAGAAACCTAAATATCCGGTATGATATTGATATTATTCATAATAAATTGTAGCATAAGATTTGATATAATAAAAAAGTTAGTTGAATCTACATTAAAAGTAATAATTGATTACTTGTCAGACGGTATTAGACATATTAGATACAAAATTTAGATATTACGTAACGATGGTGGTTATAAATAGATAACAATTCTAGTGGTGATACATCCAGTCTGTAAAGGTAATCGATTTGTATTCGAAAGCATTACAGTACCGCATCTAAGTTAATAAAAACTTTTAAGCAAAATAATATAATCAAGTCCAGCGATTTTCTATCAAACTTTCGTGCGTTACACGTTCTTTGTTTCGAAAATTTAAGACAAATATTTACTTTATTACGCTGCGTAGATACTATCCTTCAAAGATTTTCAAATAATTTTACGAGTAGAATCCCGTTTTTTTCTTCATAAAATCTAATCATTTCCAACACCTTTAGCGAAGGCTTTCTTACCATCTAGCTTCTACAATGCTTTGAAAATTAAAAAATTCGTTTATTTTCCTTTCTTCGGAGATATAGAAAGTAATGCTTTGTCAAGCACGCCTTTGAGAACTCGTTCCTATGGACTTAGAAAATATTCCTTAAGAGTAACTTTTAAAACGAAAACAAATAATGAATATAAAAAAGCTTTCATCCTTTACTGTTAAACTTAAATGCATATTTTGATTGTATTGATTTACAATTACTATAAACTTGACAAAACGTCCAGACATCAGCCTAAAAAAAGTTAAAGCCATTTATTTCAAAAAGCGAAGAAAGAAGAAAAAGTAATTAAAAGTCGTAAATCATAAAATCAATACGTAAGTATTTTTAGAAATTTCTTTCTGGAAGAGGCAAAAACTGTATTTATTTACTAATAACTTTTTAACTTGTTTTTCATATACCTTCTTACATTCATTTCTTTTACAAAAAAGTTGACTTTCAATACCATATATAACATTACTAAAATAAACATATCCATTGCGATAACCTATATATATATGTACAAAGGTTCTTATAAAGAAATCCCCTAATATCAAAATCGCCCTCGCATTGAAAGCTCCATTTTAAACACGGATGAATGTTTTAAGTAGCAAATTTATTCAACTCCTAATCTGAAGCAACTTCATATTAGACAATGGAATCGCCCCACGTGGATGAAATAAGCAGACTTAGTAAACATGCAAATACACGGTTCCTATTCTGATGGAATTCAAAGTCACATTGCACGAAATTTTTTAAGAAATATTTTTTCTGACAATTAAACTTGATGCAAGAAACCAGTATTTTCCAGTTGCTCAGCTGGTCTAAAGAAAACATGTCATTGTGCTCGCATCATAATCATGGTAATCAATTAATGACAAGATAATAAATTAATGTGTATCAGCCGGCCCAGTTCTTAGGCTTTTGTCCTGTTTATATATAGAAAAACCGAGATATATATTTTAACTTTTTGATTTCTATGTCCAATAATTGGACCTGGGCCTACTGATCGATCAAAATTTTAATTGGCGGCCTCAAGTAAATTATGTTAGTCGTCGTGTTTTAAACAGGATATACTCTTTAAAACGTCTTAAAAAAACGTCCAAAAACATGTCAATATTTTGTTTTCTTTTTTAATTTACTTTTATATTTTTTTAAAATAGTTTTTGTCTAATGAAGGATTTTCATTGTAAAATCTTTTACAGTCTACCAACTAAATTTCAATACAAATTGTTATGGTTGACTGGAAGCGATTGCTCATGTAGCAATAAGTCCGCCACATGTACTGTACATAAAAGTTAATAATAAATAAATTACGTGCATCAGCGAACTGAATATGTTACCGTGTATGTGCGGCATTTTCTGTAAAACACATTAAGGGTCTGATGTACGCAATGAAATATTACATTTCTCACTATCGCACACGCGCGCGCCGATCCTGGTGGTCCTGTGTGTATTAGTAGTATGCGTTATACATACGCACTCGGCACAACGGAATTGATTGAGACACTTTTTAAATTATATCGATTATTAAAGTCAATCTGTGCATGGCTTTTCTGTTATAATTTCTTCGTAAATCTCTTAATACGAGATACGAATTCAACCTTAGATATGATTTAGGTTATTTCTTTATGCAAAAAGCGTGATTTAACTAAATTTGGAAAATTAAGAAATAAAAAAATTTTGCTTATATTTTGTGTACTATTCTTTCATGTTTAATGTTTTGGTAAAATACTATGGAAAGCATACACCAAGATAAAAATAAAATGAAAAAGATTGTTGTCGAATTCTTGAGACCAATATAATTTTTCTGTATTATTAGTTATATAATTTTGACGTGGCAATTATAATGTAACTGGGGTAGAACGCCTTTTGTAAAGAAATCTCTAAAATTCTGTGCAAATTATGATTTTTAAGCATTCAAATACCAAAAAACAACAACTAACCTATTTTTTCGTGTATTTATTATTTGACGTCCGCGTGTGTACTGTTGACATAAGGCAGTAGCTATACGAAATAATATTATACACTACGTAATTATGTTATAATTATAAAAGTACATATGAAAGAAAACTTAAAAATTATAACGTAAATAAGAAAAATTAACAAAAAATACGGATATCTTTCTATAATACCAAAAAAATTAACAAACAATTTATACCTTTAAGTAAATTGTAGATCAAAATTAATGTACGTTTGTGTTATCCTATTTTTTAATTAGCTTTATATATAAAGCATATATGTCATATATATATATATATATATATATATATATATATATGTATATATGTACATATATATATATATATATATACATATATATATACATACATATATATATATACATACATATATATATATATATATATATACCATAGGTAAAAAAATAACACATAGTACAATCAAGGACATGTAACAAGAACTTAAAATATCATTAATTGACCTCATCAAATATGTTCGCTTACTATTTTTCCATAGTATGCAAGGTGTACGGAGAATTCCGTATTTACCTTTGGATACGCGGATCCACAAATTAGGGAAAAGAGTTTCAAGAAATTTAAGTTTTTCCATTAATATCTGAAAACATAAAATATCAACAAATTTATGCACTAATTTATAAAGCAGTAAATAATATAAAACATGCAAACAGTATGTAACAGTTATTTAAAGGTAATTTGCATTTTATCATAACACAACATAAATCTTGAACTGTACATAAGCCGTGTACGCGTTATAAATCTACGGCACAAGCTGATGAAGAGCAACAAGATCACACGTTCTCACTGTTCGCAAGTGAAAACGGATTGAAAACCTGTGTGAGCGTCGGAGATCTACGAAAAACGCGTCGGGGCTTCTATGAAAATCGTCGATATTTTCATAGCAGCTAGTATAAAAAATTTGTGTGCGGAATGCCGTAAAATTTCGGCAACTTTGACGTAATACCATGGACTTCGTATTTACGTCATTGATAAATCCATATACAAGAATGTAGCTACATTAATTATGAATAGACTTTATGAAATTAAAATCGATATATCTTAATAGTTTGTTTTATTGTGAGAAGCAGCTGAGTCTCTTTTTAGTAAACGAGGTATCCTTGAGATTTTTATTACGTTTGAAATATAATTTTAAAAAATATCATACACTACAAAGGCCATTCTATGCCCTGGCATTTTCATATGACGTTTAACTTTAGAAGTTATTGAGTATTGTGCGAAACCAGACTCTGATTTTCGCCTATTTGCGAAATCCGCTCTTTAAGTACTCATTTTTGCTCTTTTCTAATATAAAATGATATTGTAATATCGGTAAAAGGCGCAAAAATGTTTAGTATTTCACATAATAATTTTTAGCACAGACTTTTTTTTAATATTTGTGAAACATTTTAGTTTTCTTTTTGTAAGGGATCAGTAACTGCTTTCAATACTTTGGCAGCTAATATCAAATGCATTTAAATTTCCTGCACATAGAACAAATGTAATCTAGACTAATAAAAAGTTGAAACCTATTTGTTAAGGCAATTGTATTGACAAAGTCTAGTAAGTCTAAAAAATAGTTAACTTATAAGATTCTTAAGAAATGCTGCTCAGAAAATTGTAAAAAATTCTTAAATTACTTCTTTATTTGCTGTCTTTGTTTATTATAAGCTGGAATAATTGCTGAAGAGAGGCAAAATATATTTACATTCAACCACTAGAATAAACAACCAAGAATGAATTAAGCAGGTTCCTGTAGTTATGAAGCCAGAATCTACGTTTTTGATATGTCTTTGAAACTCTTTTGAACGTAAGGATCATTAGTGTTTACAATTAAAATGTGTACTTATTCTTGTTCGTGAAAAAGTCTATTAGGATTATTAAGTACTTATATTACTGCTTGTATTCATATATAATATAACTTATCCCTATGCTCTGGGATGCTATGTCTTAATTTAGTAACTCTCCAGGATATTCCAGCAAACATTCTATGGTTGTTCTGGAGATATTTAATAATATCGTTATCCTTTTGCCATTCTTGGCTTTTCTCATTTTCATCCTGAATTTTCCTAAATCAATATTCTGCTATGCATATTTGCTATTCTAAGTCACGAAATAATAAATATCTAAAACCAAACCAATATTGCGTACATATCTATATATTTATAAAGCCTAAAATAAATCTCACTTAAGTTTTTAATAAGAAATCAAATTCTTTATTATGTGCGATGCTAAATTGTGAATAAGATTTTCTACTCACATCAAAGCACTTCAAAAAGGCATAATTTAAATTATACCTGCAAAACCAGCAGTTGGATGATACATAAAAAAAGAGTCCAAATCTTAATTATGGAGACGAGGATATTTTTTTTTCTTTATACCCAAGATACAAGTATTGTTTATGATTAATTTAGTATTGATTTACCCTAACACAATTAAACAAAAATATTGTCGCCCCAGCATTTTGGTGGGAACATGTAGATTCAGGAACCTCTCAGTTTAATGGCAGCTTTGTAAATAACTCGAAATCTAATAAGAGTTCATCTTAAACAAGAAGCATAATTTATGATTCTGATTATTTTTTTGCAAAATAATTATTAGTAAAAGGAAAAAAACTAGATCAGGTTATAATAATTTTCAGCATCCTTTTAAAGTATACAAGATCTTCATTCTGTTTAAAGAGCGATCACAATTTAAATGTACATAGCGAATGACCCGTAAGTTGTTTTTAACCTAGCAATTGTATTCTGCATGCTGTCTATCAAGCCAAAATATATAGTTAACCGAAGTCGAAATAAAATTTGTGATACGGAAATAGTCAATATTGCATATTCCTTGGAATTATCCTCACGTTAACACATAATGTCAGTCTTATGATCTTGTAATGCTGATATTTGTGCCAGTATTCACGAAGGAAACTCTAACACCAACGTCGAATATGTATAACTAACAATGAATATGATGTATATTCCTAAGCCTGTATCATCGTAGCGATTGGATATAAAGTTCGATTTAATAAAATGGAAAAAATATTTCCTGCCGCGGACATTTTATTAGTAAAAACTGATTTGAAAGAAAAAATTCTCCTTTTTTTCAAGAAATTGTTATAATTTTTTAGACTCGAATGTCATTCTTAGAACGCTTACACTAAATATTCAAATAAAAATAGGAAAAAGAAACTGAGAAAATCCAAAGATTAAATATGCAGAAAACATTGCGTAGAGAAATTACAAATTTCATTTCAGATAACTCAATGACAACCGTTGTTTCATAGAAAGAGCATTTACAAATCAATTTCTATTTTATCAAAAAATTTGTTTAATAAATATGTTTAAATATGTTATATTTATGTTTTATATATATATGTATATATATATATATATATATATATATATATACTCTTAATTAACAAAGAAAAAAATAAAATTATCATTGGTGCTAAATTGATTTCGTCGTGAAAGCCGACAGAATTTGCCAAATACAAAATAATAAAAATTAGCAAGAGATAAAAAGCAAAATGATAGAAATGTCACTTCAAATTGATGTTTGAATATATGAAGTAGTTTTATTGTCTTAAAAAAATAAAAATTATGTTTTAGTGGAATTTTTTAGTATATTGTTTGCATTAAATTTTAGGATGCATGTTCACATAAAAACAATTTCAATTAATTAATTGAAATATTATGTTGCAATGTGTTTTTTTAATCTATCGAGGTATGATTATATAATTAGTACCTACATACTGCTCAACATCTTTTTGTGCAAATGTATAGTAACATATAAAAGAAAATATGTAAATGAAGTGAAAAATCGACCAAAAGCATATTCCCTTTCGAAAAGTTTAACGCGATAAGAAGTGTTACAAGGAAACTTTCTATTGAATATATTGCTTTTTATATTATGTTTAGCGTTGTCCGCAGTGAGCCCAATTTTGGCTACATACATATGTGTATCCATTGCCATTTAAATGATTGGTTATTAACAAACTACTAGGGTTAGTGTTTATAGACGTAATTTAACCTACCTTGAAAATCATAAATATAATTGAGACTACATCTCAATTTACCCATATCGTATAACAAATCGATTTAAACCAATTTCAATTTAACTTATCAGTTATTTCCATAAGAATTGTCATTAATTGACATCAATATGTGTTACCTAATATATATTGAGTGTTACGCCATTATCCAGTTTCAAAGTCTACCAGACCGTATTTGCTCAAATTTAAATTGTAAATATTAAATGTCCTCGAGCGCCGTGGTAATTATGAGATAATTTAACGAGTCTTTGAGATACTCAGGTTATCAAAGGTTTGACTTCCTTGCCCACATGCCATACTTAATACCACTTTAATTATCACTATGTGGTTGACATACATTTATATGTATATTGCTTCACACCTATATAGAATGATGCGTGAAAAGCTTATCGCATTTAAATTTTTCGAATTTATCTGGAAAATTTAAAAATTGGTGTGAAATATATTTTTGAAAACAGTTTTTATTTCTTTTATAATACTGAACCCCATCCACCTAATTTTTATTTTATTGCCAACAAAAGAGATAAATAAAACAATATGTAAATGAGTATATTGACCTTGATATGCCCTTAGTTTCATTACATCTTTCAAAAAAACCTAAGTTTATTCAGTCTTTGGAATTAATACAATTAATATTTGTCGGTATTTTATTACTAGAATATTTATTATATAAGGTTTTTTCTAAAGGTGTTATATTTTTCACAATTATGTATTTTAGTAAAATAAGCGCTCAAAAATATTAATACAGTGTAATAATAACTTCCATTGTTTTGTCTAAAAATTTATATATGTAGCCCATAATGGGAACTTATTTTCAAAAATATCATATTATTATGACATGACGTCTATTTAATTTTTCATTAGTAGTGGTCTCATAACATACAATGATATCGGAAATAATTTTAGCTTTTTCATTGTGTTTTAATTTTCAATTAAAAAATAAACCATAAAAAGGACAAAGCAGTTCCAAAACCTGTCACGTATGGAAATGTTTTCAAAACACTTATCTGAAGAAAAAATTCAAATCTCACAGGAAATAAATAATTCGTATTCGTAAAATAATAAAACCTCTGTGTAAGCTTTTTGCTTTTATTATTATCTTAATATTGAATTATTCGCATGAATATTCGTATTCCAGTTATTTTTAAAATTAAGCTATTATTACTGAATATTCAGTTAAATTACAACAAAATATTTCCTTTATTTATATTTAACAAATAAATTTTAATTTGCTAAGCTTAGAAAACTCAACAAATTAAATTATCATAGTGTAAAAACTTTCAAGGTAGACTTTATACTGTCTAAATATATATATATATATATATATATATATATATATATATATATATATATATATGTATATATATACATATATAACAGAGTAAGACGATTATTCAAATTATACTTTATGGAAAACATTTGTTACTAAATTAAATCACAACACTGAACGACCTCCTTTACTAATCGGTTTAAAAAATTTAAGTCTATGTATTCTCCACCATAAACTGATATAAATGTTTATTTCGTTTTTTAAATCTGCTAGTATTATTTGAAAATTAATTCCGAAATATAAACACATATAAAAAGCCGTTTTATTATGACCTTTTTAATTTCGACTTCGTTATGTTAAAAAATCTTTGAGTGCTAGAGCTAACCTTATTCTAAAGACAATTATACAGTCTGCAATTTTGCTTCGTCGTTCTGGAAATATAAGAGGACACCGGTAAGAACGGTATTTTCCATTTTCTTTTTATTTAATTTCTATATGTATGTCTGTGTTTCTAACGATGCTCTCCTACCTCGGCTCTGTAATCGAAATAAGACAATATAAATAGACAGCCGTAATACATTCGTTAAAATTTCTGTAATAACACAGTGCGTTGATTGTTACCATTGGTATCGTTTATAAATTAAAGGCCGGTCATTTCAGAAACCGGCCATAAAGGCCGGTTTATGAAAAGTCACATTAATGCAAAAATATCGAGATTGATTAAAAAAAATATTGAGCAACAATAATTGTATATTTAATTCATAATTTTATTTATAAATAATTTTACTTATTATAAGTTCCAAGGAATAACATTAGAAAGTATCTTTAAAAGAATCTACATTTCTTAATTTCTACAGCTACTGGAACAATAAAAAGAAGCGTGGCGCTTAGAATTTTCTAAAAATATTTTCCATGTCTGCAGAATAAAAAAAATATTTTGATATTCAATCTAAATGTTTTTTTTCAAATCGCAACTTAAATTCTTTAAGGTCTTTTCAAAAATCGGAATAAGATTAATACTAAACTTTTGAAAAAGACGAATTTAACAACTAGATTTTATCAACTTTATTAAATTATGAAACTGTAACTATTCCAAAAAAACAGACAAATGGTTAAAGAGATTAAAGATACGGTTCCGTTAAAAAAATCTTATGCTGTTATGTCAATATATTTAAGCCACATTTACGAATGGTGAGAAACTTTACTTACATACTAAACAATTCCGTGGCAGCACAACTCATATGCTAGGTAAGCACAGTTATTGTTTGTAGATATAGACAGCTTTATTATATTTGTACCAATCCTCATTTTGTTTATTCGCTAATAAATTTTGAGTGAGCGGCAAGTTATAAATAACCTACGGATACTTAATCATACATATATTTATCTAGCAATCGAGTTTCATATTGTTGCCGGTTGTTAGCTTGAATTTCTGCTATCTTAAAAAAGGCGACAAACCTTTAATTAATTTAGCCTTTATTTTAATTAAAAACAAAATACTAATGCATAACATTTCAAGAAGGCTAAACATTGTCTAACATGTTTAGTTTTTTAGTACTCAAAATAACATAAAATATCAACAATACAAAGATTTCCTTATGAACAAATGTCATAAAAATTATAATTTTTTATAGCGCCAAAACTATGCGACAATTGCCATTCGATGAAATTGATATTCGAATATTTGATTGTTTTAGTCTGCTTGACTGTAGTTTGACCAAGGTATATTTTAGGAATCCGTCGCGTCTTAAATGATTTAGAAAATAACAAAATAACTTAAGTATAAACGATTTCTATTGATCTTCAAATCATTGCTTACCCATTTAAACGTTTGAGGAGGTAAGAAAAATATTTAATTGATATTCAAACTTTAGCACAGGACACTATAAAAACTTTCAAATAATATGAATATTTCTTAAAAGACTAGCATTTACACTCTTTTGCATAAAAAACGGGCGGTTTTGATTTTGTCATATTATTAACAAAATATTGTTTATTAAGAGTTTGTATTAACTGTAATTGTTACTGGCAGGTATAGTGTATTCTGGCACATAAAAACGACCGTTCTAAATTTGAAATTTCTCTTTCAATGTCAAAAATGTATTATTTGACGGTAAATGAAATCCAACTCTTATTAACTTCTTTTTCATTTGTTACGTTTTTTATTTTAAAGAATAAATTTTAATTAAATTTCTGCTGTTTGCTGCATTAGTTCACTTTTGCTTGCTGTTCTCAGTATGGTTGAAAAAACGATAAGAACTATTAAAATTATTGCGCTGCTTGAAGAAGGCTGTAGCCAATGTTATGTGTCTCAGCAGTATAATGTGAGCCGTTCCACCATCCAAAGGACCTGGCGACAATACCAAGATACGGACTCTGTTAGTAAAAGTCAATATACGAAGCTATTGCCCAGCTCGGGGCCCTACATTGCTCCGTGAGCATCGAGTTGCCAGATTGAGATTCGCTCAAAATTTTTAGTCATGGACTCAACAAGACTGGAATAGTGTTTTATTCTCCGATAAAGCTCGTATATCGATTAGTGGTGAGGATCGACGTCGCTAAATCTTACAAAGACCTGGAGAAAGCTTTGTAGAAGTGTGCTTTGAGGAAATCACCGCTTACGCTTCGTAATATTTTGGGCTGGTATTAACTCATATGACCGTACCGAGTTAGTTTTTATCAAAAATGGCACACTTAATGCGCAAAAGCACATAACAGAGGTTCTTATTTCTCATGCCCAACCACCATTAACAGCGGTTGGAGGAGAATCCATTTTTATGGACGACAACCCTCGAGCCCGCCACTCTAGAGACGTTGATGCGTATATGCAGGTCGCTGAAATTCGTCGGTTAGACTGGCCAGCTAGAAGTCCCGACCTCAATCCGATAGAACACATATGGGATAAGGAGGCCATACTCGTTACTAAATTTTCAAATTTTTATGTTAAATTAATAAAAAATATTCAAAAATAAACTTTATCCATTTTTAATATACCAGTATGAAAACGCCCGTCTGTGGACTTTACATCGTTTTTTTTTACTTATTCGCATTTTTAATGACTGAAGTAGGTAAAAACGATGTCTCAATAATAAATAACAATATTCTCATCAAATCGCCATATAAAATGCATCAAATAATAATAAAATAACTCTGATATGGTTTATTTCTATAAGTGCCCATTTTTTTTTTCAAAAGAGCTTATAAACTATTAACAAAATTGTTTGACTATAATGGCATATACATAATCAGAAATATTTGCATCACATGTCTCATCTCACTAATTTCTAAATGGATGCCTCATAGCAGCCAACTTCTGTAATAATTACTGGTGTAAGTGGGCTTATAATAATTTGCGAGGCAATTACGGAAAATATGATCAAATTATGTAGAGTTTAAAAACTAGTTATTTGTCACCTGATTTCACTTCAAGGTTTTGGTTTAGAGAAAATGTAGAAATGAATCACCGACAGCTACTTATCACGTTAGTTAACTTACGGTGAATATTTTATACAGCTACAAATACCAGTCCTCATTTTTTTTCATTCTACAGACATGGAAAGTATTTTGAAAAAATTCTAAGCGCCACGCTTTTTTGTTGTTCCAGTAGCTATAGATATTAGGAATGTAGATTCTTTTGAAGACATTTTCTAATGTTACTCCGTGGAAATTATGATAAGCAAAATAATTTAAATATAAAATTATAAAATTATGAATTAAATATAAAATTATTGTTGCGCAATATTTTTTTAATCAATCTCGATATTTTTACACTAATGTGACTTTTCAGAAACTGGCCTATGTGGCCGGTTTCTGAAATGACCGGCCTCTAATGTACAGATGATGCCAACGGTAATTAATGTGTTATTACACCAATATTAATGAATATATTACGACTGTCTGTCTGACTGTGTATGAAGAATGGAAAACCGAGGCGAGGTAGACGAGCTCTTGAGTGGAGATCACGAATCTCTAAGTGGAGTGCGGATGCTCTCTAGCCAGGTGGACTGACAACCTAAAAAGCTGGCGGGAAGCTGAAGGCTGAAGACCGAGCATAGGGATACTCCTCGGAAAAGACCTATATCTAACAGCGAATAAACACAGATAAATTGCTGAAACTATTTACTTTATATAATTTAATTTTTCCTTATCTCTTCCCTTACTTCAAAAAATTATTTTCTAACTAAAATTATATATATATATATATATATATATATTTATATATAAATATCACTTGCAGTCCTATTTTATAATCCATGAATATTTAATCGCATTTAATTCATACCAAAATATCTTCAAATATCATCCGTGCCAGAATTAGTCAATGTAGGATCACGACGAACAAATAATTTACTGACAAAGAAAAAGCTTACAAAATTTTAATTCAAACTACAAATTTATTTTAAATATATCAATCATCGAGGGAAGCAACTTACAGCTCAAATATATGTTATCTATGACAAATTGGATTAGTTTTACATTTAACACACTAAATGACATGAAGTCATATGTGTAGAGCAATATTTATCGATATCGTTACAATCTTGTACAACGGGATCCGTGGTTGGCGCATGGTCCATAAATTATAATGCATCTTAAGTAATATGTCTATTGTAACGACCATAATATACTCGTAGCGTGTTATCACATTAAAAACTTCTTTTACACGCTTGCGCACACGCTCGCGCACACGCACATACATGCATTACGGCCCACACGCACATGTACATGCACACGCACGCGCACGTACACACGCACACGCACGCGCACACACACACGCACGCACGCCCTCACAAACACACACATAAAAACGCACTTACACACGCACGTACACACGCACGCCCACACGCACGCCCACACGCACGCCCACATACACGCTCACACGTAATATTGTAATATAGGAGACGTAATTCAAACTCTCTCAACAATACAATTTTATATTTGTGCAGAGATATTTTACAAAATATGTCACAGTACAATAGCTTTTCCGTCTATAAATCTAATTGAATCTTATCCTTGGTCCGCCTAAGCTTTGTGTTCAAAACTAAGTTTAAATAGACCCTTAGAATAGTTTTGCGATAGATTACCTGATGCGGAATAATTTCTACAACAGCCTGTAAATCATTTCCTATGATGGCAGCGATCCCTATAATATCAGATGTAAAGGGCATGAATCGCTGTTTTGTTTGAAAGCTTTGACTTCAGGCGGGTTTTCAAGGACTAGTGTCGGCTTTAATTACTAACAAGTATATATTATAAGTTATGTTGCCTATTATCAGTTATTATAATATATATCATCATTATTAAGATTTTTATTACAAAATTAATAATTTTATAACATATGTTGAGTGATCAATATAATCTACGAAATTCATTACGTTTCTTTGCGATTATTTTCATTATTGTGGAATTTTTTTTATTATGTACCAAGTGTTCATTGATGATGAAACACATTATTAGGATAAAAATATATTTGTTATACATTTCTGTACCAATAAATATTCGATAAAATAACTCTTATCGAAACCTCAGCTGTTTTTACAGCAGATTTTATTAGTAAAATTTATATTAAATTGTATGAACATAATGCTTTGGTTTTTAAAGAAATCTTACTTGTTTAAATTTTTAAAAAGTGTTAATTAAAAAATTATAAGTTAGTGGAGTTAGTAAAAATTACAATAATTTACAATTTTTATATTTTATATATTAGAACCTTCTATTTTTATAAATTTTAATTAAAAATACAAAAATATAGTTTTAACTAATGATTTTGTTAGCAATTTTTCAGACTCTAAAAAAATGTTGATGCTATTTTTAAAATTAATCTCTGTACCATATCATTATTTGAAGTGTACTAAAATAAAAGGTGAAAAAAAAATCTTGGCTCATTATGATTTTCAACGATCCGGTATAACATTTCTCATTTATTGTAATACACAGTTCCTTACTCATCCCTTTAATTTCTCAGACATTCTTGAAAAAAACGATTCAGCTGGTAAAAATGGAACATAAAAGTAAATTTAAACGTAAATTAAAGAGATAAGTGGTCACAGGTCACAAAATAAAAGAAATTTAAGTCTTCCAAGATTAAAAGAAATTATTACTGTGAAAATGAGGTCATGTTCAATATTACAATTTTTTTCTTTATTTAATAATATAAAATTAAATCTCATAGTCAGTCAAGCGCTACGAAATCGTCAAGTTACGTACGTGAACCTCAAACCGGACGGAGGACGTCAGAGGTACACGAGTAAGCCTATGGACAATCAGAAGGAGACTTCAGGCCGTCAATAAACGTAGCTATCATCCAGCTCGGGGCCCTACATTGCTCCGTGAGCATCGAATTGCCGGATTGAGATTCACTCAAAATTTTTCGTCATGGACTCAACAAGACTGGAGTAGTGTTTTATTCTCCGATGAAGCTCGTATATCAATTAGTGGCGAAGATCGACGTCGGCGAGTCTGACGAAGATCTGGAGAATGCTTCGATGAAGTGTGCTTTGAGGTAATCACCCCTTACGGTGGAGGTTCCCTAATATTTTGGGCTGGTATTAACTCAGATGACCGTACCAAGTTAGTTTTTATTGAAAACGGCACAATTAATGCGCAAAGGTACACAACAGAGGTTTTTATTCCTGTGCCCAACCCGCAATAACAACAGTTGGAGGCGAATCCATTTTTATGGAGGACAACGCTCGCGCCCACCGCTCTAGAGACGTTGATGCGTTTGTGCAGGAGGCCGGAATTCGTCGGTTAGACTGGCCAGCTAGAAGTCCCGAACTCAATCCGATAGAACACATATGGGATAATCTCAAACGATGCGTCAGAGCCGTAAAACCAGCTCCATAAAACATTCAGGCCCTTAAAAATGTGATCGTCGCTCAATGGGAACGTATTCCTCAGGAAATGATAAAAAAACGTCGTCGAAAACATGTCTAGCAGATTAAGCGCATTGACTTTAGCTTGAGGAGGCCATACTCGTTACTAAATTTTCAAATTTTATGTTAAATTAATAAAAAATATTCAAAAATAATCTTTAGCCATTTTTAATGTAACAGTATGAAAATGTTCGTCTGTGGACTTTAGATCGTTTTTTATTTATTTATTCGCATTTTTAATGACTGAAGTAGGTAAAAATGATATCTTAATAATAACAATATTCTCACCATATCGCCATATAAAATGCATCAAATAATAATAAAAGAACTCTGATATTTTTTATTCCTATAAGTGTCCTTTTTTTTGCAAGAGTATATATATATATATATATATATATATATACATATATATATATATATACATATATATATATATATATATATATATACATATATATATATATATATATATATATATATATACATATATATATATATATATATATATATATATACATATATGTTTTCTTTCTTAATTAATTTTAATAATTGTGACGCTTCGAATTCATTTGATAAACATTTTTATACAATTATTGAAAATATTGATGAATTTCAAAATTTTAAATTTTTTGTGCATTTTCTATAAAATGAAAATAATTTTTTTTTAAACTGTATTTGTTTTGGTATTTTTAAATATTATTTCTTTCTGTTTAAGTTAAATTATAAAAATTTTTTTTACTCAAAGTGATTTTAGTTAACTTAAAAGATTGAATCTCTTTTTTACGATGGTATGTGTTCTTTCCGAGTAATATCATTTCAAATTCAACTGATATTGATGGTAAGTACTCAAAACCGTTGAAATATACATAACAATTTTCACCATTTATTGGCTAATAAAATCTGAAGAAAAAGAGACATATATATTTTTCTTTTATTGCACAAACTAAATATAATGTGATTTCTTCGATGCAATGGAAATAAAACAGGGCGGAAATGGAAATAAAATAACTACATTTTATTTATATGCTAAGAAGATACTAGTGAAGAATATTGTTATATGCTAGGAAGTCTTTGATCTCATTAAAAAGTACGGATAATGAAATTCTTAATATAGTAGATTATAAATGTTACATTTTTATATTTTTATTAGGAAAGCAGCTACTGTACTGTTTTATGAAATGCATAACAGTTAATAATATAAATTTTTTCTTGTGGTAAATAAATATTATAATTGGAAAAACTCAAAATTTGATATTACACCATTTAACCGACTTCCAAAAAACTGTGAAGAAGAAATCTAATATAATTAAAAGATGGATTATTTATTTGGAAATTGGCAATGAAATATTATTTTCCATCATAAATAAATTTCAAAAATATTGCTACTATATAGTTACACTGATCTCATTTTCAGTCATGTTTAATTTAATTTATTTGTAATTATTTTATTAATTTTGTTTCTAAAAAATAATTTTGAAATTGACCTTAGATTATTTTCGACTATATTTTGTAACTACATATAAAACGTATTATTTAATTTTAGTCTCTTTAATGAATGAAACGAAATATCTTATTTTAATTTATACATTTATCCATATAAATATAATTAAGTACGAAAAGTTATATTAAGCGTAGTTGAATTCCTTACATTCTAACTAAACATAAAAAATAATTTAGAGAAGTTTTGTCTGTCTTTCTGCCTGTGCATTAGTTTATCCGAGATAAACTTAGAAATAGTTAACTACGTAGAAAAGTGTATTTTCTCAATATACAGAGTGTGAAACGCGACCCACTCTGAAGTTTCTTTAATCTTGTTATCTAAAAAAATTTATTACACCATTTTAAAAATCTGCGATGGTAGGTTACGGCTAGTCTTAAGAAAATGTCGAAGTGAATAGGAGATCAGCAGGGGGGAGCGAAAGTCGGCCCATGTGGGATTTGAACTAAACTATAGTTTCTAACATACAAATGTAAAATACATGCATTCAAAACTAGGTTTGCACTTTGAAACACCTTTGGGTTAAAACGCACAGCAAGGCTAGACATGACTTAATGTCAGCTTGAGGTGCAAGATTTTCATAGATCATAATAAAAGTCAATAATTCGTGAGAAAAGTGTGTAGCACACAATAAAAGCATTGATGATTGATAAATCTTCGGTTTGAACTAATTAGTAAACACGAAAGACTTAACAAATTTGTTTTCATCGACTTGTATATTAAGGAAATTACCGTAAGTAAGTACTTGCGATCTGTGTCTCAAATATTACCTCAATGAAATCATAAAGCATGATAAGTTACGTGATAACTTGAAATTAGGTATGACACCTTATTTAAAATATTCATACAGAAATTAAATAAAGTATACAATTTTTTTCCTTTACACATTTATACATATATATATATATATATATATATATATATATATATATATATATACATATATATATATATATATATATATACATATATATATATATATATATACATATATACACACATATATATATATATATATATATATAACCGGCATATCTATATATACATACATAATTTGGTGAATCATTTGGATCGGCTCCTTATTAGGAACAAGGAAGTAGTTTTTAATTTGTTTATAATAATAAAAATATGGTAATACAATAAACGGATACAGAGCATTGTCCCTCCCCATGTATTTTTAAAATTACTGACCTAAAAGTGAAAAATACAGGATCGGTAAAATCTGAGCAAAACTGAAACAAATATAATTTAGTGTACTACTTATAATTTTTGAGAGAACTATAATTTTTTTGCATCATGTTATTACGCCTGGGAAAATTATATTACGCAATATGTTTACGTTGTATAAAATCCTGATAGCTTAATAGGAATAATATGCACCCTTAAATGCTTATAAGTGACTACACGTATACGAAAATTTCTACTCGTACTTGACAAGCTTCTAAAAATGTGCTTTTTCAATTACTTTTCAACTTTACGCAATACGACTGAAGATTTTATTGTACCCTGAATAAGGTTTAAATTACATTATATTAGGGATTCAGAAATGTGACAAGTATTTCTGCAACAAATAAAATCATCAAGTATTTACATGAGTTCATGTAATTAGATAACAGAGTTGAGAATAATTTCCAACTCTCGTCATAAACCTTAACACTTAACTACCACGATAATTTATTGCCTATGTAAAGACAAGTCAAACGAGCTTAGAATCGATGAATCTACTCCTCGTGATTGGGGAATTCTGTCACCATATTCTGGTTCACTCATTAGATCTTGGTAACGTATGAGTTCAATGCAAATGTAAAATTTTTCGAAGAGACCTTGTACTATCATTCCTTGGGGAGTTCTCCATGATATCTCTGCAATTTATTTCTATAGTTTCCAATATATTTAAATAGGATTACTAGGAAAGCCATTTTTAAAAAATTTGTTCCGAAATATGTGTATCCAATGAAAAGTTTTGAATAAATATAAATAATAAAAATATACGCGGATTGGATACAGAATATCTTCTCTTTTTGCAATCTCTTTATGAACCATATTTTCAATAATCCCTTGTCATTAATTTTTAGTTTATTGCGATATAATATTCCTTCATGATTCTAAAAATCACTTATCAGAAATATAACAAATTAAATAAATAATTTAAATAAAGAACACATATGGAAATTATTGTTGTAAATGAAGATTATTACAGAAATTTATCAATTTAATACAATTTAGGACATATATGAAAATAAGGAAACATATCAAGTTATAATACCTAAAACCTTTCCTTATTATTTTTTTTATAAACTTATTTAATACTAACATTTCCCAGTACCTTCTTTTTAATTGCAGTTTAATCGGTTTCGGGTTTTGTATTGTGTCTTTTTTAAATAATAGTTACTCAATACGTAACTTCTCCACATTCTAGAGTTCTACGTTGCAACATGAAATTTTCCTATAACTTAACATTTAACTGGTTTGCTTGAAATAATAAATTACCCTTAACTTACAGTTAATAGTAAATATTTTAAGTAAAAATGGTGCAATCATTTTTTGTAGTCAAATAGGTAAACAAACATCTTAAAAATAATTTTTGGTATCCAAAATTTATAGATCTCATTATAATTTAATAAATATACACAGACCTCTTGGGGTTTTATTGAAAATGTGGAATAATGAGCGACCTCATTTTTTGCTACAGCTTATTTTATATTCCAATAATATCATTAAATATTTCAACGAGCTTCTAGGACCATGCTGCTGTCAGCTATAAAATATTTCTCTACAAATCCCAAGTGAATAATATACTATGACGAAACTATTTCTGGTTATCATTTGCCCAAGTCAATTACAGTTATAAGATCTTTATATTTTTACGACAACCGACTGTTTTTTGTCTCGCTATTCAGAGGGAGACAATAATAATTCTAATCTTCACGCGGCTTACCCTTCTCGACACTCAAGATTTAATTTATGTCATTGACTTCATATAAAAATTTATTTAGCATAATCAAGTCGCAGCTAAACGTCATGCTTGGCCACTTTTTTGTGGACCTATAGTAGTAACAGGAGTGTAACGGTATGAAAATGTTCTTAGTACGGTTGTCCGAAATTGTTTTGCAATACTAGCCAGTAAACAAAAGGTAAAGTATTAATATGGTACAAATATATTATAATTAAAGAATTAAAGTCTAATTAACCTTGCGTCTCTCCATAAGTGACTCCATAATATTTCAATGTCCTCATCTGTTACTCTTCTCTTTGTTATTGCCTTTGTGGCAATACATTTGATTCGATAGACTTATTAGCCTACTCTGCGTTCTATTTGACATAACAATACAACTTGAATAAACTCTAAAACAACCTTAAACTAAGAGATAATTTGTTGTCTGTAATAGGATAATTAATATTTAATCTAACAGTTATTATAACACTGAACTTCTATAAGACAGTTAACCTGCGCCCACTATAAATATGTAACATTTATGAGAATGTTTTTAATTCTTTAATTTTTAGTATGATAATTGTTGGTGTAGAATTTCCATCAGTTATTCTAAACATAATAATACAGCAGTAACATAGCCGACGCTATTTTGTGAGGCATGCTAAAGGAATTTATTATTTCTTTTTTGTGAAAATGGAGATAAATAGATTTTTAATGTCACATTTAGAGTATTGAAATCAGAAATATTAGAGTGAGCCAAATATCTTAATGTTTTTTTTTATTTCTATAGTACTGGAATTTGGGAATAAGTGAAAATACGATTATTTTCATACATCTGCTTGAGACCATACAAGATTTGATATGTTTTTTATATCTTTGAAAATTTTAGTTGACATAGTTGATAAGTTAATGAAACTTTACTCTTCAAATTACTATTCAAATGACACATAGTGTCACCATTTTGTGGGAAATCCTGGAATATACTTAGTATTAAAATTCCAATTCGAACCAAATAAAAATACTGGGTATAGGTTTAAGCAGGGTTCAAAAGGGACATTTTTAATGAAATATTTTTTCATACGGAATTATCTTACATTAACCCGCAATCATTTTTTGTTATGAACCTTTGTGTAGTTATAACTGTAGTGAAGTACCTTTAGTAATCTTTGAAAAATTTTTCGCAACATCTTTCTGATAAATAAATTAATAAGGTGTTTCCCATATTTGACGTAAAATTGCTAAATACATTTAAGTGTATCCGTTCGAATGTCAACCCGTATTTATAATAATTTGTCATAAACTAATAATAACACATTAGTACGTAAGGTGATTTTAACTCCATAATTTTTTCCCTCTTTTAGTAATGTAACTAATTTTCTTTAGGGTAAATTGTTACTAAATATAAATTAACAGTTACTAGTTCGAAAGGGAAAAGAAAATATTTTCATTACAGGACCTTTATAAAGTAAATGTTCTTGAAACTTTAATACGGATCCCTATTTCAGTCTTGAAGTTTAATCGTTTCAAAAGTGCCACGTGCCAAAATTAATTGAGTTAATAAGACTAACCTTAGTTAAGCATTATAATTGAATGATATCGCATGATTTCATCTACTTATACTGTCAACAGAAAGCAGTATTCAGTTAGTGGCTGTACGATAAACTACTGTATAAGAACATTAGCTAAGCATGAACCTAGGGATAATAAAATAGTTACTGCCATTTTATATTATAACTTAATATTAAAGTTATATATCTGTAGATGTACATTAGTGCAGATATTTCGCTAATTATTTAAAGGAGCAAAGGACTGCAAGTAAAGAACAGTAAATTTTGTGAGGCAGTAAAGGATTATAATGGACTGTAGAATATTGCATTGTTTAATGGAAGTATTTTAACAATATGTGTATTTGATTAATTTGATTAAAAAAGAAATATATTTCACTTACTCGTACATTTTATTTTCATTTACTGAGTATCGCTGAATAAAACACCACTCTCTATCTGTTCAATAAACAAGTTTTAAATAGCAGAACCGAGCAGAATATTAACGATAAAATCTATTAAAAACTGCTAAACATGATTGGATAGGTAAAATTTATAATCGTTTTGATATTGGAAGGATATCTAATATCCTAATTGAAGAAAAATTTGGTAAATGACAATGGAATATTACTACAAACTTTAGCAAGTAAATTTAAAATAGAAGTAGAAGTGAAATATAGGAGTCAGCGAGTATTGTTTCCCATAGAAGTCACGACTTAGAATTTATACATATTTCTGCTTTAATAATTGTGGTTAAAATAAGTTTTGGACTCTTCTTTTCTCCCAGCCTCAGGACTTGCCGTTTTGTTCGCTCTATGTACTCTAGTACATGTGTGTATATTATCAAACTAAAAGTCCTTTGTATCTTAGGAGTACTTGGAAATTATTTATCAAGTATAATTGATATAAAATAAAAAATCAGAAATCAATAACTTTTTGTAAAGGAAAAATTTGGGTTATGAAATAAATGTAAATGATTCACATATATCATTATGAAAAAAATTTAGAAGTGTAGAATATATAAATGTTACCCATATATTATTTTGTATATTTCGATTTTACTGAAGTATTTTTTAACTTATTTAAGTAACTTATAATAACTTAATTAACTGCATTAGAGTCTTCAAGGTCAAACACCACGCACAGAAAAGACGATGCCAATAATTAAACAAATATTCTAAAATCTCTACCATTTTCTTTAAAGAGTAAAAAAAATAATTTAAATTGAGTTGAGATACGTACATATGATTTGCAATTATTTTAATAACATTTAGTCGTCTCCGTGATATTTTGGATCGATCATAATAAGACACAGCGCACAGCGGGGATCCGGTTTCAATTCCCGGTCGCTCGTCGGCCGGGGCTGGACGGGTGTTTTGGTTGTCTGTAAGAGATTGCTCTCTTGGCAATAAATCCGCAATATGTATGAACTGTGTACATTAAAATATCTAAATAAATAAATAAATAAAAACCTCTACATATCTAATACTTTAAAAACTATTATATGAACCCTTAATATGAATATTTTCCATAATTTGCTTTGTTTAAGACCATCTGCACTATTTCCTTGTTACTACCATTAAATTGATAATCGCATGGTCTGAGATCAGTTTATTGTTTGCTGGAACTGATCGGTTTGTTTGAATGCATCCAATATATTTTTAACAAATTTTATGTTTTTTTCTTTTACGAATAACAAATTGTCTATTTATTTTTTGATTTAAAATTTTCTTAAATACTTGATTGCAAGTAAGAAATCTGAATCGATGCAGATTCCCAATAAAATACAGCCTTTTATTATAAACAATTAATTTGTTATGATGTGTATGTGTATATATATATATATATATATATATATATATATATATATATATATATATATATATATTTATATGCACGCGTGTATATGGTAATGTATTCAAATCTTCACACTCATCTAACTTACTATTATATTGAGTATTAAACGCGAACTTCTTATTCTATAACACCAATAAATCGATGTTATAAAAATATTTAAACCTACGAACGATTTTTAGCAATCAATTGATAAAAAGTTATCCCGAAACTTTTTACATTTTTGTGACATATTACAGGTCCTTGTGGTAAAATTAATATCTCTTTTCTCTTAGAATGCCAACTTTTCCGACAACATTCTTTTTTGAAGGCACATCGAATGTTATACAATCAGCTGAATGCTAATTCCCTCTTTTTTTAGTGTTTAATAAAAAGAGGATTAAACAATATTTTAATTTTTTCGTCCCTTCAGGTTTATGTTACACAAACCAAGATGAAGTGTTAAGGAATATAATAGGTGTCGTTTTCCATAACACACTTTGATGCCCTATGGCGTTTTTTGAAAAATGAAGTGACAGATTTTCATTTATCAGAAATAAATAATTTTTTTACGACATGTTTCCTAGTTTAAAAGTAAAATCCTTTTTCCTCCACCTCCAAAATTCCGATGAAAATGTAAATGTCAACAACACACAAATTATATAATAAATATGGAAAAAAATGTACAAAAATTTAGCATTATTAAACGCAAACAGGAACTAATGCACGTAATGCTTGTTTGAATTCTTGTTTGCTTCTTTTATCAATTTTTTTTATTTCTATAAATCATTCTTGGTGAATATTTTCGTGTTCCACGGTTAAACAAAGCACTTTGGTTATTTTACAGCATAATGTTTAAAGATAATTATAAAACTTCGCACTAATGGAAAGCAAGTATAACTTTTAAAGTGACAATTTGTCACTCTATAGCAGTATTAGGTATCACTCTGAGCATAAGTTTGGGTTACGGACATTATTTCGTCTCCCCTAGGTTGTTTTATTGTCAATTATAAGTGATTTATTCGAGATCCTAGTATATACACATATATATATATATATATATATATATATATATACATATATATATATATATATATATATATATATATATATATACATATATATATATATATATATATATATATATATATACAAATATTTGAATCTGTATAGACAAAATATTTGAATCTCTACTTTCACAATAGAAAGTTCACAAAAGTTTTTCTCAAATTTTACAATGATTATTAGGTAAATTTTAATAGTATCAATGAGTACTTTTTATATAATATCAAGAAATGGAAAATATTCTGCTAATTCAGATTTTGTTAAAATAAGTAGCTTATCCTAGCTTGATCCTTAATGGTACACCATCACTTACGTAGGGAATATATCAAAAATTAAACAAGCAATGATGCCATAGTTGTTATCATCGTCACTTTTATAGGGGATAAGTTGTTATAAATTAATCGATAGACTTCGAAAGTATTTACATACAATCTATGTAAATACATGCAGACGTATTGAGAAATGATTAAAATAATCTAAGTTTCGAATCAATTACATTTTTTGTCAAATTAAAAAAAACTTCATAATCACTGAAAAATCGTGAGTGTAAATGAACTTAAAGTAAAATCACTCACTTTAAAATTTCTGTAAGCTTTTATCGAAAAGTAAACTGATAATAAGTCTGAAACTCTGTTAAAAGGCTGTTCTCCTTCCTGTTGCAAGAGATTTAATATTTATAAATTTTGCTTGAATCATAAAGTTAACGAGTGACCACGTCTCGTTACCGAATCATGAAGTCTCAAGAGCGGAAATATGAGGCGACGCACTTAATTAAAAAATATTTTTGAATAGGAATTTTTCTCCATTGCATTTAGCATTTTCGTAGTTTTTATTTAATTAATTTCACCCGTCAGACGATATATGAACGCGGCTGCTACTGAGTTTAAATACCATAACTAGGTTCACATATAATGATATGTGATTAGGGGAAAAAAGTATTTTTATGATTTTAGTTCGATAAAAAATACTATCAATAATCAAGGACTAATTGCAAGAATTAATTACTAAGAGAGGTATTTCTAAAAATATCGACAAAATTTTCTTCGTCTACCTATGTTTAATAAGAATAGTGTGTATATATAGACATGAAACAAGTTTATTGACTACCTAATTTAGTTTTAAATTGTCTTTTTAGTCTTTAATGTTTAAATACACTCGAAAAATGATTTGATGTTGGAACAATTTTTCTCACTTACGAGAAATACCGCTATTTTAAAACATTTAAAGCAAACCGAGCATTACCTACTAGTTCTGTAAATGACCAAAATGTCTTTGAAGTTAAACGCGTTACAATTTTGTAAATTTTCTTAATGAAAACCGACGAGAAAAAAAATGTAAAGATGTAATATTTAAATATTTTAGCCTACATTAAAACCAGTTTGGAAAAAGATTGAATTACGATGTTCACCAAAGTAAGACTTAAAATTGTATTAAATCGCCGAATTCACTGTATATATTTTACGGCTCTATAAAATCCAGGCAAAGCAAAGACGCCGAATCATTTAGAAAGGAAATACCAAGCTGAGTTCGGATAAAAGTATGAACTGAGACATTAATATACATCGAAATATGGATATTTATATATGTATATATATATATATATATACATATATATATATATATATATATATATATATATATATATATATATATATATACATATATATTATTGAAAAAATGCAAAGTATATATTTATTTGCTGTATTCATGTATTTGCCGTTGTAACGCCAATATGTTCACAAAATTGTATGCGGTTACAACAACTTCTCTGTTTTTATTCAATAAACAACGTATTATTGTGATAAAATTATATTATTTAATTTTTTGGAAGTGAAGAAAAAATAATAAGCACATAATATATCCTAAAAATACAAACGGTAAAATTATATTTTCAATAATTTAAGTAATTCTAAGACAAAATCGATAATATTGTTCCTGTAAATTCATGCAGGCTAGTTATTCAAAGATCAAAACAGATTACCCGAAGAGAAAGGAAGTTTCCATCAACAACTTATACTTTCCATCAACGTGTTTGTCATGAAAAAATTTGCGCCACTCTAGCCACTCAACAAAGCATTAATAGAAAGAGTATATAAAAAAAATTCATGGAGAATTTGTCTATTTTATAACAAGATTAGCTAAGAAATTAAAAGAATAAATTAAAGGAAAAGTAATAAAAAAGATGGATGCTTAATCTGGCCGTAAAACGTTGCCTTTACTGTACACTTTATTATGTCATGTTGTTTAAGTTTCAGTAATAAATCTCGGTAGGAATATTAATATTTTCTGAATTTAAAATTGTTTTAAATACACTTCTCTAAAGCATAGATAAAATGGTATTTAACAATATAAATTTTCCTTCGAATTTATTAGTGCTTCAGATATATAGATTTATCTCGGTATACTGCTTGCCACATATATTATATATATATATATATATATATATATATATATATATATATATATATATATATATATATATATATATGTATATTAATGTGTATATATATATATATATATAACAGAAATACCTATATAAATGGAAATACTTCTGAATATTTTCACTGCGCCGACTATTCCGTTGTGTTACATGAATATTCATCGAAAGATGCGAGGAACGTCTCATTATACAACAAAATGTTATCAAACGAAAAGCCTAGCTCATTGTAAACCACCCTGGGGCATGCGATTTGAATGCACGGTTTGCTCGCATCCTTCGCCATGGAAAAAAGTTAACAAATACAAATCGTTAAAAACTGGAATAAACGCGTGAATGTGAAAAAGAGGGGGAAAGGGTTATTATACATGGGCAGTGCGATAATACACTTCGTTTTAAATTTCTTTAAAACATCCAAATATTAACGATAGAAATATAATATTTTTTCATTTCGGTTATTGGTTCGAAAAGAAATGGATAAAAAAAACGGTTAAACGAGTAGAAACGAGTTACGAGTAGAAATTTTATAAATAGCACACAATACTTTACCCCGTTTGCATGGATTTACTGTTTTATAAAATTTATATTATAAAATATATTATATTATTTATAAAATATATTTTTTTATTATGTCATACAATTAGATGCTTCAAATAGCGAGTAAATTTGTTGCCCACTTGCTAAGGCAAAAAATATGCTTTATTTTGCACGACCCCTTTATTTAATTACTTTAAACTTTCTAACATAAAATTTATCTTGTGGAATATAATAATCGGCGGAGTTTTAACGCAGATAAAGTTCATTACATTTAGCATTTCAACAAAAGCATTCACGTACATTTTCCTTCTTATAAAATTGTTATAATAATTATCGTATATATAGGTTAAAAAATCTAAAGCCATTTGACGTCAGACACATAGTTTTCCAAAATAGCCTTATCAATAATTGCAGCAGTTGTAAGATGGACAATATTAAATAAAATGTCTGTAAACTTTAGTCCTGATTTCGTACTGTAATAGTAAAAGTAAAAAAATATATCTACACTGCTCTATAAATATTTCACATATTTCATTTAAAATAAAATCAGATTTTAACAAGTTTTTTTTTTAAGAAGTTAATTTTCCAAGGTTTATTCCTAATACATATCTACGCAGATAAGATATAAACTTTATAATTATATCCTTTCGTCGTGATTTCCAGCAAACATAGAAGGATTTAGTAAAGAGTCATCTAATAGATCCGCAAAGTTCAGCACACAGCATCATTTTGCAGCCACTTGAATTTCCAGCACATTCGATAGAAATCCAAAAATTTTGAAGGACCATGCAAATTTATCATCTGCGTCCGTAATCAAAGTACTGGTTAAATGTAGTTCAAGGGCTCTCACCGTCGATCTACTGACGGAAGATGTAAGGAACTTTAATTTACGTGAAAAAGAATGATTGATTAAATAAATGAAAACTTTGAATATCCATGAATTTGACAGCGTCCCTATATAATGAATATTCTTGTAAATACCAGTTGGACTCTAATATATTTAGATAACGAAATCACATTAAAATAAACATATAATGATATGTGTGAATGTCTAGACACAATGGCATTAGACATATTTAAAGAAATTAATTTTTAATTATCATGGACAAGTTACACCCTGGTACCATTAAAATAACGAAAGAAAGTAGAAAATTTTGTTCTTGAAAAGTAATGATTTATTCATAAATAATTTTCTCAAGAGTAAACGTTCTAGTGATTAGTGTGTTTATTTATTTATTTTGTTCAATTGGACTCTTCCTCAATTGCAGCTCAATGTCATTTTATTGAAAAAGTAATAAATCTCTTATAAAGGAAGCAAATACTCCACTTACAAAAATTTAAATAAATAAATTCGGACGACTAATTAAAAATGATCGTAACTATATGTTTAAATAGGGAATGTGATATATTTAAATGGAAAGAAATACGTATTTAAATGCAATAAATAAAATATTTATTTATTGCATTTAAATACGTTACTTTTTTACAAAATTATTCTGTAATTTACGTAGGAATATTTTAACTGCCGGAGTATTATATTTTTTTTCGAATTGCTTGTAAAATTAAGCTATAGTCGTAATTTAACACTTCCTCGATTAGCCAGCAGTTGAAAAAGTACCGAATTATATTTTTTTATTGACTTCGTTACATTGTTGAACAAAGTTTATTTACTTATTTCAAATTTACTATTTATTTTACCAAAACTAATGCTCTATTAAAACATGAATGTGTAGATTTCTCATTATAAAATAACTAGATATTAAGTATAATGTTTTGTGAGGAAACAGTAAATTTACACTTAAAATAAAATTTGTTGATTAATAATCACAAAATGTCAATTGTCCCGAGTGCTTTAAAAAACGATGCTTTGCTTGTCTAAAATACAAGTACTTTTTTTGTGTATAAAAATTAAAATTTAATGTAAATAATAAAGTTCTCACAAATTATAGAAAAATATGCTTCTGAAAAGAAACATATTTTCAAAATTTTAGAAATGTAATTATCATGCAAACACCGAGTCAATACGGATTTTAATTATGCTAATCAGTGTATGGAGAACATATTATTTATATTATCGCAAAATACAAGATTCATTGATAAAGGATGAAATTTGGTTATATTCTCATAAATTAGGCTGAATTTTATGAGCTTAATTAAAACAAAACTGAGTTCCGCTTTCTCGCATTTTCTTCATCTTTATTAAACTGTACTCTTTTCTCCGCCTTTGTCATATAACCGAAGGTGGAATATTTCCTAGAACTCTTAAGAAGACGTGATGCCGAAGCTAACAAGAGAAGTTAATTATGAAGTTTCAGTTAGTTAATTTTCCTCTTTTCTGTTCAAATTATTATAAATATGAATAAAAGTTTAAAGTCTATTTGGACGTAAATTCAAGAATAAAAAAGGAACGGAAGAAAAATATTACGTCGGTTGATAAAGTGATCGGATAAAGTTTCTCAAATTAACACACTGATAGCATTGTACAAATTGACCAAATATAATGACCACAATAGTATTATAATAATTTTATGTGTGTTACATTTTACAAATTCTTCTATGTAACAACTTTTTAAAATACTGTTATATATACATAATTATGTGCGCGATACAAATTATGCAAATAGAATTATTATGGAAAGTTTAAAAACAGTCAAGTTCGTTTCGCTCATCCATTACATTCAACAGAAGCCGCATACTTTAGAATCGTGCTCACATGGGGACAACAAACACTAAATTACGTATGACATGCTCCAATTTAGTAATAAACATTCCAAAAACAAAAATTATAAAAATATTTTTCACCCTCCGTTTTATTAACCACATAAATAAACTAAATAATCATTCAAAAATTACAGATTAATATTCAGAACTAGTAAGAAACTAAACTATTAGATGGTTGTATAATTTTTATCTTATGTAGTTTGTCTGAATATTTAGTTTATTTCGGGAAATGTTTGAAAATTATATAATAAAAAAAATTCTTTAAACATTTTATTTTTCTGCAAAACTGGCAAAGTATTATATGGATAAATGCCCCTAGGGTCGACCGGACGCTATAGTTCCATATCAGCATTTACCAAAGTTAATTACTACATCTACATATATCAAAAGATTTTCTTCTAGTAAATCATCATTAGGGACGTGAAAATCAAGCGAGGCGATTCTGGGTTTCTTCGAAGTGGCTGTACAAGTCGAGGAAACCCAGAGTAACAAAAACCTGATTTACCGTCAAAAGGCATGCTGACCTGTACGCACCCACGCACACTCGCTTGCCCGCATAACGTGTGAAATTGTATGAGGAGAAGTCCAGGAGTTACTTTTCTTGCCGAACGCTTTATTATGCCAGAAGCATAATTTAGACACTTTTGAACTAGTAACCTCGAAACCTGGGATTAAAAACATGGGTTAAAATTGCCCCGTAGATAGGTTTTGTACGGATAACTTAAAATATATTAAACAAATAAAAAACATCTAGTAAAGGTTGCAGATCATAAATAATTATATGACAATTAATCAATACGTTTAATTCTTATAAATAATAGTTATTCATAAAAAACATTTTATAGATGTGCAAACGTTGAAAAGCCACAAAAAAATTATGACATATTTTTGTGAACATATTTTTTTAAATCTCTGTTTTTTTATTTTTTTATTATTTCACTCCAGTTGAATTATATAAATACATTTTCAGTGTAATACAGGACAAAATTGCTTTTTCTTCTGTTGCATTTGACAAGATGATGCCAATAATTAAATAAATATTCTGAAAACTCTACAATTTTCTTTAAAGAGTAAAAAAAAATAATTTAACTTGAGTTGAGATACGTACATATGATTTGCAACTATTTGAATAAAATATAGTCTTCTCCGTGATATGTCGGATTGATCATAATAAGGCACAGCGCACAGCTGGAACTGAATAAAATACTGCCTTTTATTATATACAGTTAATTTGTTATGATGGGTATATATATATCCATACATTTATATATATATATATATATATATATATATATATACATCATCTCACTCAATATAAATCGAAAATTAATTTGTGGATTAGTCTCTTAAATTTCCATAAAGAAAAGTATTTTTTCACCAAAATCAAATAAAAATAATTCAATACTTTTCATCGGTAATACCTATAATATGTATATTACTCAGAAAACAAAATAAGTCTTAATATTTCCTAGTTAAAGGCAAACTGAATATGTGCAGTAAGGGTTGTTATGAAAAATATACAGTTTGCTATAGTTTCGTAGCGGAGGGTAAATCAAATATTTGTTATATAAATTCACAATAGAAAGTTCACAAAAGTTTTTCTCAAATTTTACAATGATTTGGTAAATTTTAATAGAATCAATGAGTACTTTTTATATAATATCAAGATTAGGAAATGGAAAATATTCTGTTAATTCAGATTCATCGTCACTTTAATAAGGGTAAGTTGTTATAAATTAATCGACAGACTTCGAAAGTATTTACATACAATCTATGTAAATACATGCAGACGTACTGAGAACTAAGAAAAATAAGCTAAGTTTCGATTCAATTACATTTCGAGCTTTTGATGAACAAATTAAAAAAACCTTTATAATCACTGAAAAATCGTGAGTGTAAATGAACTTAAACTAAAATTTCTGTAAGCTTTTATCGAAAAGTAAACTGATGATAAGTCTGAAACTCTGTTAAAAGGTTGTTCTCCTTCCTGTTGAAAGAGATTTAATATTTATAAAAGTTGCTTGAGTCATAAAGTTAATTGTGGTCACTCGACCGCGTATCGTTACCGAATCACGAAGTCTGAAGAGCGGAAATATGAGGCGACGCACTTAATTAAAAAATATTTTTAAATAGGAATTTTACTCCATTGAATTTGGCATTTTCGTAGTTTTTATTTAATTAATTTCACCCGTCAGACGATATATGAACGCAGCTGCTACTGAGTTTAAATACCATAACTAGATACACATATAACGATATGTGATTAGGGGAAAAAAGTATTTTTATGATTTTTGTTCGATAAAAAATACTATCAATAATCAAGGACTAGTTGTAATCAGACAGTGTCGTTTTGTGACCCGAATCTTTTAATTAAACCAATTAATTAAGACAGTTTTATATGAAATGAATTACTAAAAGAGGTCTTTCTAAAAATATCGACGAAATTTTCTTCGTCTATCTCTGTTTAATTAGAATATATATAGACGTATATTGTGTATCGTTTGTATATATAGACGTGAAACAGTTTTATTGATTACCTAATTTAGTTTTAAATTGTCTTTTTAGTCTTTAATGTTTAAATATACTCGAAAAATTATTGGATGTTGGAGCAATTTTTCTCACCCACGAGAAATACCGCTATTTTAAAACATTTCAAACAAACCGACCATTACTGACTAGTTCTGTCAATGACCAAAATGTCTGTGAAGTAAAACGCGTTACAATTTTGTAAAGTTTTCTAATGAAAACCGACGAGAAAAAAAATGTAAAGAAGTAATTTTTAAATATTTTAGCCCACATTAAAACCAGTTTGGAAAAAGATTGAATTACGATGTTCACCAAAGTAAGACTTAAAATCGTATTAATTCGCCGATTCAACTGTATATATTTTACGGCTCTATGTAACCCAGGCAAAGCAAATACGCCGAATATTTTGAAAGGAAATACCAAGAATATTGCTTTCGGATAAAAGTATGAACTGAGACATTAATATAAATCGAAATCTGAAAATCAAATCTGGATATATATATATATATATATATATATATATATATGTATTTGTATATATGTATATATATATATATATATATATATATATATACATATATATATATATATATATATATATATATATATATATATATATATATATATACAAAGCGATTACGGAGATGAAAACAATATTTTGGAATTTGCAATTTGTTGAAAAAATGCAATAGCTTATATTTATTTCCCGTATTCATGCATTTACGGTTGTAACGCCAATATGTTTACAAAATTGTATGCGGTTACGACAACTTCTCTCTTTTTATTCAATAAACAACGTATTCTTGTGATAAAATTATATTAATGAAATTTTTGGAACTGAAAGTATTTGAAAGAGTAAAAAATAGATTGGAAAAAATAATAAGCACATAATATATCCCAAAAATACATACGGTAAAATTATAATTTCAATAATTTAAGTAATTCCAAGACCAAATCGATAATATTGTTCCTGTAAATTCATGCAGGCTAGTTATTTAATCATGGTTCATTGAATATGAAATTTAAAACCATTTTATGAGAAAGTTCTTTTACCAAAAAAAATTGAAAGCAGTATTGTTATAAAACTTCAGTTCTCGACCTCAGCTTTTCTTAATCTTCTGTATTGTTCAAATCTTTTGGTTCGCTTCCAAAAATTTGGATGGAATGCCATTCTTTATCAGATACTTTTAGATCGACAAAATCAAATAGCCTATTTATTAACTTAAATACGTTCTCAAGCAGATGTTAATCATTATTCAATGTAATTTTTTTAAAATTAGACTTTATTATCTTGAATGATAATATAATAGTAAACATAGATTAAATTATGTTTCGTTAGGCCGTCGTGCAAAACGTGGAAATATTGACATATTAATTATTTGATTGACTTCTTATTTTTAATAAACAATAAAATAGTTTTTCCAACATAATAAAAAAAATTAAGAAAAAATGGAGAAACAAAAGATTAGACGAGATAATTGCAATAAAAGTTAATTTAAAAAATTCACAAAAAAAAAACCATTATGATGTCCACAAATAATAGCTTTAAGAAATAATATATGTAATAATTACTGATAATAGGTATATAAATACTGTATAGAACGTAAATTAAAAACTATTTGTGATAAAAAAATTAAAAACACATTTTGGAAAACATTGTATTTAAATGAGCAAAATATTTAATCCAAAAAAGTTTAAAGAATGGGTCTTAATTTATTTGAATTGTTACTTGCATGTTTCATTGTTTTGTGAAGTGCTTGACATCATCTCACATATCATATACAGTTTTACGTCTTGCAATTATCTGATTGATGAAATTCATTATGAAATTAAAATTGGAGCATCGTTTAGTAAAATAATATGGAAGTGGCGTTAAATTTCAATTATCTTCAAAATGTATGTGAATGTTTGCTATAAAGAAGAAAATAAGGTACGAATAAGTGAACGACAATAAAACGTTACCTAAATCGTAAGAAGATTAACATTTGTTGTAAAACCACAAATCTCTATATTTTTAAGTTCACGTAATAAGACAAAGTATTCATAGCAATAAAGTCAATATAACAAAAGTCATACCACTTGTGTAAAATTACGAATTAACTCCATTATTATATGCGGGTCGCATGCAATAAAGGAGCCACTTTGAACAAATAGATTTGTGCCATGAACGTAAATGTAACAGATCCTATACCGTTATATTTATCATAGCTTGAGCACCATTGGTAACATCCAATAAGCCAACGTATTTCCAGTCTACCGGACTGGGTCGACTAGTTTGCATTCCCCAGCTCTCAAAAAACCTAGTTAGAAATAATATTTTTTTCCTCAAACGGTAGTACACGTCACAAAAACATCAATACCAATAACTAGATGTATTTATACATCAAAATTTTTGTAGTTATAAATTTGTAAGAATAAAAATTGCATAAATCCTCCTAAATATTATTTATATATTAATTTATTAGTGAAAAATTTATGGATTAGTGATTATAGACGCAAGAAAAAAGACGTCGCCTTTTAATGAATATAGGAAAACATGCATTAATAAATCTAAGAAAAAGAATACAATTTTGTAAAGTAGTATCGACAGACATACTTACATATATAGATTATACAATTTTTAGGTATTATTATAAGCAATAATTTTTGTTTACTTTATATCATAGTCACTTGACTAGACAGATCATTAATTCATGACAGAATTATGGCCAATGATTCAAATTCTAAAAAAAATTAATTATTTATGATCAGCTTATATAATTTCTAGTTCTAGACCTTTATAAGATTTCTAGTTCTGCTCACTGCCTTGGTGGTAATCCTTTGCATTTTGAAACCTCTAGTAAATATTAATTATTTCAAAAATATTCGTCATTTGATTTTTTTCTGTAATCCTTTGGACATACATCCAAAAAAGTGTTTATGTTGACCAAGAATTTATTTCAAAGGCGATAGAAAAAATATATAGCAGTAACATTTATTAATACCTAAGGTCATTTAATTCGTAAGTACAAGGTTGATGTACGACTAATATAAAAATATGAAATTGTTATAACACAATCACTCCTTTTTTACTTATATTAAAATTGCATAAACGGGAGACAAGATAAAGTTCAGTAATAAATCTCTCTTCAAATGTTCAGTAATAATTATCAAAATAATTCAGTAAGGGTTCAAATTTTATACAAAGCAATGAAACGCATTATCACCTTTATTTTACCTAGATCAAAACTGTTTGCCAGAAGGGAAAGGAAGTTTCCATTGACAACTTATACTGTCTTAAGTGTTTGTCATGAAAAATTGTGCGCCACCCTAGCCACTCAACAAAGCATTAACAGAAACAGTAAATAAAAAAAATCTATGGAGAGTTTGATATAGCTGCCTCAGTTTGCATTCTATTTTATAATAAGATTAGCTAAGAAATTAAAATAATAAATTAAAGGAAAAGTAATAAAAAAGATAGATGCTTAATCTGGCCGTAAAACGCTGCTTTTCCTAGCTTTATCGTACACTTTATTATATCATGTTGTTTACGTTTCAGTAATAAATCTCGGGAGGAATATTTAATATTTTCTTAACTAAAATCTCTGCAGGAATAAAATAATATTTTCTAAACTAGAATTTGCTTAAATACACGTCTCTAAAAGCATAGTTAAAATGGTATTTAACAATATATGTTTCCCTTCAAATTTATTAGTGCTTCAGATATATAGATTTATCTCTGTATACTGCTTGTCACATATATAATTAGTAAGAAACGACAGGGGAAATAGAAACGAATTATTACTAGTTATAAGATCTCATAATTGTTTTATATGTGTATATATATATATATATATATACATATATATATATATATATATATATATACATATGTATACATACATAACATAAATACCTATATAAATGGAAATACCTCTGAATATTTTCACTGCGCCGACTACTCCGTTGTATTACATGAATATTCATCGAAAGATGCGAGGAACGTCTCATTATACAATAAAATGTTATCAAACAAAAACCCTAGCTCATTGTAAACCACCCTGGGGCATGCGATTTGAATGCACGGTTTGCTCGCATCCTTCGCCATGGAAAAAAGTTAACAAATATAAATCGTTAAAAAGACTGGAATAAAAGCGTGAATGTGAAAAAGAGGGGATATACATTGGCAGTGCGATAATACACTTCGTTTTCAATTTCTTTAAAACATCCGAATATTAACGGTAAAATAATAGTTTAAAATTATGAATAATTGCAGCAATTGTAAGATAGACAATTCTTAAAAATATGTCTTTAAACTTTAGTACTGATTACGTAATATAATTGTAAAAGTAGCTGCTTTATAAATATTTATTATATTTCATTTAAAATAAAGTCGAGATTTTTAATTAAATTTTTATTTCAAGAAATGAATTTTCTAAAGTTCATTCCTAGTATATAATCACGCTCATAAGTTATAAACTCTGTCATTGCATGCGTTCGTCGTAATTTCCAGCAAACATAGTAGATATAGATCCGAAAAGTTCAGCACGTAGCATGATTCTGGCCATTTAAATTTCCAGCACCTTCGATAGAAATCCAACAATTTTGAGGGACCATACAAATTAATCAAAGTACAGTTAAATGTGGCTCAAGTGATTTAGAGTGCGGAAAAACTAAAAAAAATTATCGCGCTCTCACCGTCGATCTACTGACGGAAAATGGAAGGAAGTTTAATTAATGTGAAAAAGAATAATTTATTAAATAAATGAAAACGTTGAATGTTAATGAATTGGACAGCGTCTGCACACTGAATATTCTTGCAGATAGTGATTTGATAGACAAATTATTGACTAAATATTTATTGTGCATACCATTATACAAATATACAAGTTGGAATATGATATATTTTGATAACGAAATCACATTAAATGAATCATATACTGAAATATGTGAATGCCTAGACACAATGGCATTAGACATATTTAAAGAAATTTATTTTTAATTATCATGGACAAGTTACTGCCTGGTACCATTAAAATAACGAAAGTAGAAAATTTCGTTCTTGAAAAGTAAAGATATATTTATAAATAATTGTTTCAGTAGTAAATCTTCTAGAAATTCACGTGTATATTCATTTATTTTTTTAATTGGCCTCTTACTCAATTGCAGCTCAAAGTTATTTTATTGAAAAAATATTAAATCTCTTATAAGGGAAGCATATACTCCACATACAAAAATTGAAATAAATAAATTCGGACGACGAATTAAAAATGATCGTAACTATATGTTTAAATATGGAATGTGATATGTTTAAATGGAAAAAAATACGTATTTAAATGCAATAAATAAAATATTAATTTATTACAAAATTATTCTGTAACTTATGTAGGAATATATTAACTGCCGTAGTATTATAATTTTTTTTCGAAATGCTTGTAAAATTAAGCTACAGTCTTAATTTAACACTTCCTCGATTAGCCAGCAGTTGAAAAAGTACCGAATTATATTTTTTTATTGTCTTCGTTACATTGTTGAACAAAGTTTATTTACTTATTTAAAATTTACTATTTACTTTACAAAAACTAATGCTTTATTAAAACATTAATGTGTAGATTTCTCATCTTAAAATAACTAGATATCAAGTATTATGTTTTGTGACCAAAATGCACTTATATTAAAACGTTTTTATACAAATTTAACATAAATCAATAATGTTTTGTGAGGAAACTGAAAATTTACACTTAAAACAAAATCAACTAGATTAAAAATCACAAATTGCAATTGTCCCGAGTGCTTTGAGAAAACGTTGCTTTTCTTGTCTAAAATACAAATAAAAAAGTTTTTGTATTTTAGATAAGCGTAAAAAAACTAGAATTTAATATAAATAATCAATTTCTCACAAGTTATAGAAAAAATTGCTTCTTAAAAAAACATATTTTCAAAATTTTAGAAATATAATTATCATGCAAACACCGAATCATTACGGATTTTAGTTATGCTGTCAGTGTATGGAGAACATATTATTTACATTATCGCAAAATACAAGATTCATTGATAAAGGATTGAAATTAAAGTCGGTTATATTCTCATAAATTAGGCTAAATTTTATGAGCTTAATTAAAACAAAACTGAGTTCCGCTTTCTCGCATTTTCTTCATCTTTATTAAACTGTGCTCTTTTCTCCACGTCTGTGATATAACCGAGGGTAGAATATTTCCTAGAACTCTCAAGAAGACGTAATGCCAAAGCTAACAAGAGACAGAAAATGAAAGTTAATTACGAAGTTCCAGTTAGTTAATTCTCCTCTTTTCTTTTCAAATTATCATAAGTATGAATAAAAGTTTAAAATCTATTTCGACTTAAATTCAAGAGTAATATAAATGAAAGCAAGAAAAATATTACATATATTGATAAAGTGATTGGACCAAGTTTCCTAAATTAACACATTGTTACCATTCTACAAATTGGCCACACATAATGAGCACAATAGTATTATCATAATTTTTATACATCAATTTATGCTTGTTACATTTTACAAATGCTCGTATGTAACAACTTTTTGAAACAATGTTATGTGTGAACCATTTTACGTGGGATACAAATTATGAAAATAGAATTATTATAGAAAGATTAAAAAACAGTCAAGATCGTTTTGTTAATGTATTACGTTCCATAGAATCGTGTTAACGTGCGACAACAAAAACTAATTACGTATGACATGCTCTAACTTAGTAATAAACATACCAAAATAAAAATTATAAAAACATGTTTTACCATCTGTTTTATTAACCACAAAAATAAACTAAATAATCATTAAAAACGTATACAATAATATGCAGAACTAGTTGGAAACCAAACTATTAGTTGTGTAATTTTTTCTCTTATGTAGTTTGTCTGAATTTTTAGTGTGTTTCGGGAAATGTTTGAAAATTATTTAATATAAAAATTCGGTAACATCGAAACCGCATACAATGTAATACAGTAGATTACATTTTACTCACAAAAGTACTTTTGTTAGTAAAATGTAATCTACTGTACTTAATCTACTGTAATCTACTGTACTTAATTAGCTTGTTTGTTAAATTTAGAAAAAAATGTTTCTGACTTATACTGGCACGGTAGTTCTGAATGCGTGTATTACAAAATTATTTTTTAAAGAATTAATAATGTTAGCTTTAGTAGATTTGTACAAGATTTTAATACGGTTTATAGTAGAGAAATTAAGAAAAAGTTGTGATACATAAATACATACAAACCCGATGTCCATATTATTTAAAATTTTTGCGTGCGTACCAAGAACTTATGATAATACAACGATATCAGTTGTCATATTTGTTTTCCTTAAATTTCACACCCCACGTTTCTTTCACATTTAAATTATTTTTTTGTAAATCACTTTATTCTTATTTTAAGTTTAATAATAAAAATTAGATTTTACCGAGTTGTGAAACATCCTTTCGCTGTTGACCAATATCCTTACAATTAAAGATTATTTTCTATTATGCAGGCCATATTACTAAATGAGCGTGTTTTTTTAGTTTTTTTTTTAACCTATAATTTTACTGCATGTAAAATACTTTATATATTATACGGATATATAGGAATATTACATATATAGGAGTATTATATATAGAAGTATTATATATTTCAAATTTAGTTGTCTAATTCTTTAGTCCTTTCTTTAGTCCTTTCAACATCATATAGCCAAGAAATGGTTCAACCGATATTAATAATTAAGTATTTCAAAAGTTAATATATTTTCCATGGGCTATATGATGCACGATTAAAATAAAAATGGGGCCCATTGGTGTGATACCGCAGTAAGTGATTCCAAAAATGGGTAATAGTGTGAGTGTTTATCATGGTATACAAAAAAAATTATAATTGATCCATAAATGAACAACAAATAAGCTGTTGGGAAACTGTGTGTAGTCATTTACGAAAATTGAGCTTTTTGGATCATTTTAAACTAATAATTGTAAATAATAAGCCCTTGCCAATAATTATTATTACCTCAGTTTAAAACTCAGATCTCGAAATTGAATTTCAAACAGATTTCGTTATTTGGACATGGTCCGAACGTACCTAATCCAAGGTCTAAAGATCATTTTGTGAAATTGCCTCAAAATTAAACAAAAATGAAGACGTGCTTGTGCGAAATTCATCTAAAAAATCGTCAAAAATTCCTTTTTTGTCATTATTAATAGTAGTTTTTTGATTAAATATCTAAAAACAGACAAATACTTTAAAATTAGTTTCATCTCTGCCCCCACAATTCTTATAGAACCTCTGTGAAATATAATTTTAATTTCACAAATATTTTTTTGAGACACGGTAAAATTTATTTTACGTTTTATTTTATTCTTTAACACAAATATAGCTAATTAATTATTAATTAATTTTCTTTTATTTGATCATTGTATTTGATGGTAAATATTGAAAAGAATCTGATGTTTCTAAATGCATGATTTGTTGTTTGAAATTTTTTAAGTAAATAAATTTGGCAATATTTTTTGTTTAAAATATATACATTAATATGGTAAAATATGTACATTAAGGTAATATCAAGAAAAATAAAGAAGAAATATATAAAGGGTCGACCCATTCTTGGTATTGTTCAGAAACTTAAAATGACATACATATCGCCGAAAATGTCAAGTAAAATTGAGTGAAGGAGAAGGAGGTAAAATGATTAGAGGATCAAGAGATAACAGCAAAATTCGTGTAAGTTCTGTTCTTTTAATATCTCTTACTATAGAAGTAATAGTTTTATAGCAATTTCTGAAACATATTATTAAGAAGATAATAAACGATAGAAAAGTCTGGTATAATTTAAATTTTCCTTACCAGGCTCAAAAAAGTTGATTGTAACTAGTATCAGTAAAGTCGTTCCGGGTACTTGATTATTATAATTAATTTATTACAATATTAGAAATAAATATTAACCAACAATTTTGGAACGTTCATGTTTTTGAAAATATATATAAATGAAATATTTATGCCCATAATATGCGTTACATATACAAGAAAGAAGGTTGGAAGAAAATAAACGAAAAATTTCACGAATTTATCAAATAATAATATAGATTTGCCTCGCAATTCTTGATAATGTTTTTTGTTCAAATAAGCAGTTTATTTTGTCTATTAAATTAAATTGATATACACCTCTAATATTTACGTAATAAACCGGGTTCATTTAAAAGGTGGATGTTGTTAAGCTTGGCTGTTGGATCGTTACGCTTTCATTAAAAAAGAGTTATTAAACTGGCGCGACTTTATATTTTATGCTCTCTTTACGTTATTTTATTTAAGAAACCGCTTTCAACAATTCTTCTGTAGCCTCCTTCTCATATAAAGCACTTCCATACTTTCATGACAACTGATTACCTATAAGGTCAATCACCTCCAATTTTTAATTCAAACAGTAGGAAATAAGAAACTAATAAAATCATAAAAATAATCAAAGTTGGATGAGTCGGGGCTCAGAACCTAGCGCCTGATGCTCACTAAAAATACTCGGCAGTCACATAAACACGTAACCCATGGCAAGATGATGGATACATAACACACATATTATAGGCCTTACGATTTGTCAATTAACATGCGTACTGCTTATTTTTACGACTCTATATATAGCTTGCGGATCTCTATTTCAGGTAGGTATAACATTAATGACTTTTAGAGTCTATCTTATAAAACAAACCTCGTTTTTCATTCTGGATGAAAATCCAGATTTCAAAATATATTTATGTGTTCTTTTATAAATACGAAAATGTAAGTCTCGTCAGTAAAAGCAAATTGCAATTACCGCGGTTTTTCATATTTCAAATAAATTTTAAAAAAGTAAAACCAGCAGAAAGAAGTGGTAAGAAGATCAATATAAAACGGAAACCGAAAACAGTCGTTTGTTCCATAAAAATGGAATTTTGTAGGTTATATTTTATGAAAATTAATCTACCCGACAAATCACTGTCAGATAGTTAAATTAAAAAAAAATAGTATGGTTTTCTTCCGACAGTTAATCAAAAAGCGGAAAAAAGGAATCATCAAATTGACTAAGTATTAAAACCTTCAGCGTATCCTATACGTATATACGTAAAGTATCATCTATATTTTTTTAAATATAATAAACATTTTAAAATATACAAAATGTCATCTTTTAAGTAAAGACCTCTTTCCAAAAAGTTATAACATTGATTACTTGTAAACAAAAAAAAAGAATTCGTTCGATTGATTGTCAAAACTCGTGCGTGGCGTGCTAGTTAATAAAAAAGCACATACCGCAGGATGTGCAATTATCAGGTATATTAATCTATTTGATGTCAGATCGCATAAAAGCTACAAAATCAATGCAATTAAAATATTTCCTATGGAATAGTTGTGTAAATTTTCCAAACATAGATCATATTTCAAGAATTGCTCGTTTCTTGACCCATAATAAGACAAAATATACCTCTATGGTTAATCGGTACTAATACAATTTATTTACAGCGATACAAATATAACTACCAGTTTATATTTAACTCATACTTCTGTTTAAGGGGTATTTCTCTTTCACTATGTCTTTTTTGTTATGTACTTAATCAAATATAGTAAATTATTGCTCGTGTTACCTGTAATGCATTACGCAAATACTTCGTTTCCTTTCCTACTGTACTATGAAAGTAACTATTAATTTATTGGTAAAACGATAATACATAATTTTAATTCTTGGATATCAGATGGTACACTTAAAATGCGTATGGAGTAAATTTAAAAATATCTTTAAAAACGAGTGCGGATACATTTTACGAATACAATAACGCGGACAAATTTTCCATTTTGAATGTAAGCGGGACGACTTATAGGGGTGTTATGGAATAAAGTACGTTTTCTTATTCAACTCACGTACACCTCAAGGGTTTATATGTGGCTTCGAGTGAAAGGCACAAATCAATAGTTTGCAGCGGATACGCGATTGAGCGAAATTACGTGATCGACCTCTGTAGTGGCCGCTTGACCGTACTCGACCGGCAATTTATTCTTGCCTTTCGATATGTTGTTGAAGTTTGGCGAAGCCCCGTGAAAAGAATTTATCCATACAAAGCTATATACTTTATTCCTAGCCATAGACTGATGTTTGACGGTAAAAGCGATAGAGATATATTGTTTCTTATATACTTAGAGAAAATCTATACATTGAGACTATGTTTTCCGAACTAGAGGAATGACTGATAATAAGTCATCAAATAAACCTTCTGTGCCAATGTAGGTATCCTATTATATCCGTAGGGCCCTACTTTTTTACGACACGTTACTTTTTTCGTTACTGTGTTGCTAATAACTTATGTAATATCTATACCCAAATTATAAATATGAGCTTATAATTTCATAATAAACTGAGAGATGTGTCACGCGGAGGAGGGGATGACCCGTGGGACATCTCTCCTCTGCGTGAGACATCCAATGTAGCGCAATTCTAACAAGCATATTTGAGACCTGAAACTGATCTGATTAATCACACTACAACGGCTTATATTACTCTTGCGCCGTCGAATATCAGGTTTTGTAATTTTATATAACCCCCAATACCACATTACAAGACGTCGTAATGTCAAAAGTAAAGACTCGTTTTGATAGTTAGAAGAATTAATTTATCCAATGTAAATATTTTATGCTTACGGTATTCAGTTGTCATATGAAAACTCGCTTCCATATTGGCGATTAGCGATTCAACACGATCTAACAAATGAAATCGTTTCACGTTTTAATTTCTAGGTCCCATGATGGATTAAAAAGTCACACAGACTAAACGAGTGTATGTTTGTTTAATATTTTTTTATTTCTTCATATAAAGTGCAAGGCACTTAATATTAATTTTTGCAAGCACACTTAAAATAAAAATAAAAAACCTATGAGGCTCGAGTGAAACTTGCAGTACGAGGGTTTCGTACAGGTTTAGTAATTTATAAACATTTAAAAGTACATAATATTTCCATTAAACGACAAAATTTTACTTTTTTAGAACGAAATATATTTCCTGCTATGTCTTTCACAGGTGATAATATCACAAATTAACGATTTTCGTGCATTTTTCTTTACTAGTGCTGTAAGACCTTGCTTCTTGACAAATTTCATGATTCTAGGTCAACGAGAAGTACCCACTAGGTTTTGATTTATTTATAAATGACTGTATTTTTAGGTTTTTTTACGTTGACTAATAAGCTTGATTTTATCACAATTCTAAGGGACCGAAGACATTAATTTCAATTTGATACCTATGCGCGTTCCTAAGAAAAAGGATCTCGACAAACGGAAAAACGTACAACGAAATGATCCTCTTAGGACTTTTCTCCTTTTGAGATACGGAACCCTCAAAAAACGGAACTCTTATGAGATCACTTTATTTTTCGTTCGTTCGTTCTTCCGTCTTTCGGCTTGTTAAAGCCCTTTTTCTAAGAAACGGTTTAAGATATGAATTTGAAATTAGTATCATAAACTGAGGCCTATGACTTTACATTGTTGGAACCAAAAAAATATAGCCCTTTAAAAGGTATTTTTTTTTATTATATAATCATCAACACCTAAAGGATTCTTCCCGTCGACCTACAATCTTTAAAATCGGCATAATAAGATATTTTATCAGATAAGTAAAAACAAATATAAAAATAGGTTATTTCTATTTTGATGTGCAATTATATATATATTTTTAATAAGCACCTACAAAATACATAAGAAGCAATACGTTTTTCAGAAATAATACAAAGTAGAAATTTGGAATTTAGCCTAGTAATACATCTTATTATTATATGAAATATGTTGGGCTAGCAATTGTTTTAAATATATTCACATAAGATTTAAGAGGGAGAAAAAATGGACTTTTAAAGGAAACATTTTATTTTTACATTCGTTTTTATTGTTCATTAATGTCGGTTTTGAAGTACTTACTCTTTTTTTAAATGTTTATCTAACAAAACATACAATAATGAATAAATGTGAAAATCTCTTCTTTATTTGGAAACTCTTTCAAAACAAAAAAAATTATCACATTTTTAATATAGGTACTTTGAGTCAATAATAATAATGTGAATAAACGTATTCGCGGACAAGTTAAGAAATAGAGATAAAACGAACATCCGGTAACTATCCGTTATCCAGCCTATCCAAATTTTTTTTCCGCCAGTCAATCAAAACTAATTACGTAGACCATTGACTTATGCTAGCCGCTCACAAGCGATGATATCCGAACGCGCCCGAATTTTTCCGATCTCGTTTACAACACTTGTGCGGCGGCGTAATTCAAATCAAACTTGTCATAATATGTAACAAAATATAGGCATATATTCAGGCCGCCGAATATCCGGTCATTCGGCCTCGAAGGCAGCCGAATATCCGGTATTCAGTATCCTGCCAAACTACAATCGGTTTAATCTCTATTAAAAAGTACACTTGCGCATACCTGTATACAGAGACATAATCACATGTAAGTTCTTAAATATATTCAGGAACCTAAACATCCGGTATGATATTGATATATTTTTATAATAAAACGTAGGATAATATTTGATGTAATAAAAAGTTAGTTGAATCTACCTTGAACGTAGTATTTGATTACTTATTAGACGATATTAGACATATTAGATAACAAAATTTAGATATCACGCAATAATGGTAGTTATAAATCGATACAAATTCGAGTGGTGACACATCAAGACTATAAAGGTAACCGACTTGTATTCGAAAACATTACAGTACTGCAATATAATAATATAAAGAAGTTCACCGATTTTCTACCAAACAAATGTTTGAGCCTTATTTTGTTTCGAAAATTTAAAACAAATATTTACTTCAAATCGGTGCGTACATACTATCCTCCAAAAATTTTTAAATAATTTTACGACTAAAATCCCGTTTTTTTCTTTATAAAATCTAATCATTTTCATTATCTTTAGTGAAAGCTTTCTTACATTTTAACTTCTGTAATGCTTTGAAAATTGAAAAATCCGTCTTTTTTCCTATGTTCGGAGATATAGAAAGCTTTGCAATCATGAAGTTTTCATAATGCTTTGTCATACACGTTTTCGAGTACTCGTTACTATGGACTTAGAGAATATTCCTTAAGCGTAACTTTTAAAATGAAAACAAATAATGAATAAAAAAGTGAAGAATTCATCCTTTACTGTTAAACTTGCACACACTAATACATATTTTGATTGTATTGATTTACAATTAATATGAACTTGACAAAACGTCCAGACATCAGCCTATAAAAATTTAAAGCCGTTTATTTAAAAAAGCGAAGAATGAAGAAAAAGTAATTAAAAGTAAAGAGATATAAAATCAATACATAAATATGTTGAAATTTCTTTCTGGAAGAGGCAAAACTGTATTTATTTACTAATATATTTTTAACTTGTGTTTCATATATTTTCTTGAATTCATTTCTTTTAAAAGTAAGTTGACTTTCAATACCATGTAGAACATTATTAAAATAAACATATTCATTGCCATAACCCATAAATCGCCCGCAATATCAAAAGCTCTATTTTAAACACGGATGAATGTTTTAAGTAGCAGCTTTATTCAAAGCTTAATCTGAAGCAACTACATATTAGATAATGGAATCGCACCATGTGGATGAAATAAGCCGATTTTTCAATATCCACGACCTAAATTAACTTTTTGACGCGAGTCGTCAACTCTAAATATGCTAATCTCGATATCTATCTATAGGAGTATGTATAGAGGATTGTAACAGAGTAAATTCTGTATGTCGGAAATATTTTAAAAATAGTGATAGATTTAATATAAAGATTAATAATAGAAGACGAAAGTCTGTTTTCAGAATGTTTCTTTATACGTATGTGAATTTTTTTAGTCAATTACGCAAAAGCTACTGGACGCGTTTTGATGAAATTTGATATGGTAATAGTAATAGTATGGTGATAGCGAAATTTGGCATGACAAGCGCCAGATATGGGAGAAAAAAAATTCTAATATGTTTTCTTATTCTGGATTTCACGCGAACGAAGTCGTAGGCACAGCTAGTACCTAATATAATTGTATAGCTTGAAATTAAATTAGTATGCCTTAATTTGTTGATAATCTTTAGGGGATATCCTCTGATTTCAGATTTAATAAAAAGTTTAGTCTTCTTTTCGATAGGCATGTATGCAAAACATTTTTCTTAAAAAAAGTGTCGAATGGTTAGCGGGTTTGGATTTATGTTTTCGTACGTAACTAAACCATATTTATTCTATACGTGCTTATATTTTAATGCTTATGAGTTTAACTATAAACTACACTGCACAAAGTAATTCACAATAGAAAATTTGTATAAATATTTTACGAATGTTTCAAGTGTACCATATAAGTTTTAAGCTGCACTTCGTGTAATAATTATGAATTTCGAATCTCAGACTGACAACAAAATTATGTTAACACTTAATAAATTAAGTTTGGTATGAATGTAAACTTAAAGAGTGATATTTGAAAAAAGACAGAATTAAATGTGTAATTCTCATTACTTTACCATTGCGTAAATAAATAACAAAAAATTATAAAACTCCATTCCAATGATTCCAATGATGTATAAACAAGTCCGACAAAAATGGCAGGGTAAATGGTCATTAAAATGTATAAAAAATATATGAAATGTAGTAGACAGCATATCCATATGTATATGATTTTGTAATATACGGGTTATTCTAAAATATAAACAAAATGTAAGTTTTCGACACTCTATCAAAGTTGTTGTCCACTGTTCTACTGAGTATATCTAATTATTGGAAATAGAAATCAAAAAGTTAAAATATATATCTCTGTTTTTTTATAAACAATGAGAACAAAAGTCTAAGAACTGGGCTGGCTGATGCAAATTAATTTAATATATTGTCCAGCTTAAATACCATGATCATGATGCGAGCACAATGACATATTTTCCTTAAACCAGCCAAGCAACTGCAAAATACGTTTTTTTGTACCAGGTTTTATTGTCACAAAAAATATTTCTTAAAAAATTTCTTGCAATGTGACTACTTTGAATTCTATTAGAATAGGAATCGTGAATTTGCATGTTTTCTCTATTTGATGCGATAAATTTAGGCTGATTATATCATAATATATATCGTTGCCTGTTCGCCGAGCGGGGATTGACTGGTTTTCTGGTTGGCTGGAAGAGATTGCTCTCATAGAAATAAGTGCGCTATATATATCGATTAGATATATCAAATTACCGAAATAAATAAATACATTTTTTTATATAAATAATCGTCATATATATATATATATATATATATATATATATATATATATATATATATATATATATATATATATATATATTAGTCTTTACAGAGTTTTCGTTTTCACATCTTGTTTAGTTATATTGATACGTCATCTTTTCACGGCAAAATATAAGAGGAAATATTTGAGCGTCATTGACACGCTGCATCTCATTAATTCATATCACTATATTTTCTTCTTTATAGAGAACGATATCTCTTTCTTTAATTTTTTTTCCGGCAATGTGAACTGCTACTTCTTTAGTCTTAGGAGCATTATACCCACTTTTATATTTTCTGGAAAGCGTTAGTCACTACCTGGAACACTTTGTAGGTTTTAGAGACCGAGTCAAAAACAGTCTTAAAATCCAAAACACAATTATTGCGTTCTAGCAACATAGTCTGCAGTTGTCTGACCAATTCTCATTTGACACCAGTATATCTGAAGGTACCAAGACTGTTGAAGTCAATCCATATGGCTTCCTTTTCTGTACAATGGAGGTTTGCGCAATATTGCCCCGACTCATCTTTCTGGCTCCAAAAGACGTCATTTGAAAGCATTTATTTTACTAGCGAACATTGGCAAGAAAATGTGCTTTCACTCGATGTTGGTGAGTAAGGAGACTGTGTGAATGCTCAGGGTATGGTCCAATGATGGATACCTGGACTTTACTATTACTGCGGCACGTGCATCCGTAACGTTCGTATTTAGTACATGTCGATGTTGCGTTAGGAACATAAATACTAAATTTCAAGTTCGTTGGTCTTTTAGGTGAAGCGATAGTGGTTCTGATTCTTTTCCCAAATCCACACTATTGATTTCTGAAAAATTAGTTCTTACTGAGTGTCTATACTACATAAAAAATATACCAGCTAAATTCCAAGTTCATAGGTCTTGTAGATCTAAATAGTGTCACCGTATTATTCCAGTTACCCACCCTCACTCAAACTTTTAGGAGTTAATTTCTATTAAATTCATTCTTTGTGGGTATTTATGTAGTGTAAAGAATATATATACCAAATTTCAAGTTCGTTGCTCTAATAGGTAAAGAATTGATGCCACTGACTCATTCCACCAACGCACCTCCATTCAACTTCTCAGGCGTTCATTTCGGTAAAATTCATCTTTAGTGGATGTGTATGTAAGAAATAAACACGCCAAATTTCAAATTAGTATGTCCCATAATTTTATAGATCTGGTGATTCGTGAGTCATTTATTGAGTAATAACGCTCATATGTATGTATTTCATTTCTTTACGTGACTAAATATATTTTAATTATTTCTTAATACATTTATTTACATCAATAACGATTATTTATATATAAAAATATATTTATTTATATCGGTAATTTGATGTATCTAATCGACACATATAGCGGACTTATTTCTATGAGAGCAATCTCTTCCACCCGACCAGAAAACCAGTCCACCCCTGCTCGGCGAACGTTGGGTATGGGTCCGATATAAGGCGGGTCCCGATATATATCGGATCGGGCAACAATATATATTATTATATAATCAGCTTAAATTTATGTTTATTTATGTAAGCTTAATTTATGTGTCGATATTCTAGGAGTTGAATATTTAGAACTGTTAATTGATACAGATGAAGCAAAAAGTCCAAAAGAAATGAGAAGAATTAATAGATAGTAATAAAAAATATGGTAAGAATTTTAAAACATGACCTTTTATACGTTGCGGTAGACATGAACAAATTAACTGACAGAATATATCCCAACATTTAATAACCAATTATGTTATTGCGTAACTGAAACTCTCAAAAACTGCATAATTGTACTAGGTACAGGTAAAAGCCATACACAAAATCGTGATATCAATTAGATTTGTACCTACAAATCTAATTGATGCCACGAGTATCACTGCCTAACATGAGGGAGAGAAAGTATTCGTCCTAAGAATTCTTCTAATTCCTTGGGACTACCACTTCGGGTTCAAAAATTTACAATTTCCAGGGAGAGTTTGTTATGCTTTGAATACTAATAAGGCACAGTGACAAAATTTGAAAGAGGTCGTTGTGAATCTGAAAAGTTACGATTTTTCTTCTGGTAATTTTATGCAGCATGCTCCAAACTCAGTTCACTTGATAACCTGGTGGTCCTTCAACCGGACAAAAATATAAAAAAAACATTGTTTACAGGGAAACATTAATTATTGAAATTTATATTTTTAATAGACATTTATTAAACGCAACAAATTTTTCTTAGATTAAGATATCAGGTAGAAGAGAAATCGGTTTAACTTTTCTGTGTTATTGTAACATAATTAAGGTTTGTGAAAAATATTACACAGATCAATATTTAAAGTTATACAAGTTTATGTTAAAATTGTCAGCAATATATTCATGAACTTTTATATATCGCACTCGGCATAATGGGATCGATTGAGACGCTTTTTCAATTATATAGATTAATAAAGTTAATCTGTACATGATTTATCTGTTATAATTTCTTCGTAAATCTCTTATTACGGGATACGAATTCAACCTTAGATATGATTTAGGTTATTTTTTAATGCAAAACGGCTGACGTAACTAAGTTTGAGGAATTAAAAAATGTTGCACATATTTCGTGTACTATTCTTTTATGTTTAATGTTTTGGTATATTACTACAGCAAGCATGAACCAAGATAAAAATAAAATGGAAAAGATTGTTGTAGAATTCTTGAGAAAAGTAGCCTTTTTCTTTGTTATTAATTATATAATTATGATCTGGCAATTATAATGTAAGTGGGGTAGAACACCTTTTGTAAAAAAATCTTTAAATTTCTGTGCAAATTATGATTTTTAAGCATTCAAATATCAAAAAACAACAACTAACCTATTTTTTCGTGTATTTATTATTTGACGTCCGCGTGTGCACTGTAGACATAAGGCAGTAGCTATACGAAATAATCTTATACACTACGTAGTAATGTTATAATTATTAAACTTCGTATGAAAGAAAACTTAAAATTATTTTGTAAATAAGAAAAATTAAAAGAAATTAAATAAACTTGTAAACATTTATAATAAAAATTACTTTAAAACTATATTTGAATTTAAAAATTGCCCATGCAATTTTCCATTGTAATATTTCTTGAATCAATAGAATAATAAGTGTAACATACTTATTATTCTATTGCTTCAAGAAATACGGAATAAAAAGAAATACGGAAAAACGGAACAATTTCGTAAAAGGTGGCTTCAGTAGTTTTGAAATTTTACCCAATATAATATATAAAATCTTTATTTGTTTTATAATGATATCTAACATATATATTACATCTATGTTTCAACACTTAATTTTGTTCTTACACAATAACACTTAACTTAAAAAATATGTATGTAGAAAAATGCGTAAATAATTGACTTTGAGTAGCTACTAAATTAAAAAACAACACAAGTGACAAGAAGAAATAAGCGTATAACTGTTTCAAGTTACAAAAATTGTTAAGAAATTATAAAACATTTTAATTTCAAAATTACGAGTATGTGGCTTGCTTAAAATTCACTGCAAAAAACACGGATTTCATTCCATAATACAAAAAAAATTGACGAACAATTTATAGGTTTAAGTAAATTGTAGATCAAAATTAAAGCACATTTATGTTTTATATATGTATAATAATAAGTGTAATCATATATATATATATATATATATATATATATATATATATATATATATATATATATATAAATATACATATATATATATATACATATATATATATATACATATATATATATATATATATATATACACGCAAACCAAACGGTTACCATAGGTAACAGAATAATACAGAATACAATCAAGGACACCTAACAAGAATTTAAATTATCATCGTCGGCCTCATCGGACATGTTCGCTTACTCTTTTCTTCCATAGTATGCAAGGTATACGGAGAATTCTGTATATACCTTTGGATACGCGGATCCACCAATTCAGGAAAAGAGTTTTAAGAAATCTTATGTCAAATAAAAATAGGAAAAACAAACTGAGAAAATCCAAAGTTTAAATATGCAGAAAACATTGCGTAGAGAAATTACAAATTTCATTTCAGACAACCTAATGACAACCTTTTGCTTCATAGAAAGAGTATTTCCAAATCAATTTCTTTTACTAAAAGAAAGAAAAAAAGGAAATTATCATTAGTGCTAAATAGATTTCGCCGTGAAAGTCGACAGCATTTGCTAAATACAAAATAACAAAAATAAATAAGAGATAAAAAACAAAACGACCTAATTGTCATTTCAAATTGACGTTGGAATATATATGAAGAAGTTTTATTGTTGCCGTAAAAAAATTATATTTTAGTGGAATTTCTTTGTAAATTATTTGCATTAAATTTTAGGATGCACGTTCACATAACAACAATTTTAATTAACTAATTGAAAATTTTCGTTTTAATGTGTTTTTTAACATATAGAGGAATGATTACATAAAAGAAAATATGTAAAGGAAGTGAAAAATCGACCAAGAGCACATTCACTTTCCAAAAAGTTTAATGCCATAATGAGTGTTACGAAGAAACTCATTTAATATATTGCTTTTAAAATCTTGCTTAGCTTTGCCCGCAGTGGTCCCAGTTTTGGCTACATATATTGCCATTTAAATGATTGGTAATTAACAAACTACTAGGGTTAGTGTTTATAGACGTAATTTAACTTACCTTGAAAATCATAAATATAATTGAGACTAGATCCCAATTTATCCATATCGTATAACCAATTTCAATTTCAATTTTAAACCAATTTCAATTTAACTTATCAGTAATTCCCATAAGAATTGTCATTAATTGATATCGATATGCGTTACCTAGCATATGTTGAGTGTTAAGTCATTATCCAGTTATTATTTCAAAGTCTACCACACCGTATTTTCTCAAATTTAAATTGTTTGTAAATATTAAATGTCCTTGAGTGTCATGATAATTATGAGACAATTTAACGAGTCTTTGCGATATTCAAGTTATTCCAGGTTTGACTTTCTTGCCCGCATGCCATATTTAATACCACTTTAATTATCACTATACATTTGACATACATTGGTACGTATATTGCTAACAACTATATAGAACGATGCGTGAAAAGCTTATTGCATTTATTTTTTTCATAAATAATTTAAAAATTCGTGTGAAATATATTTTTAAAAACAGTTTTGTTTCTTTTATAATACTGAACCCCATCCACTTAATTTTGAGTTTATTGCCAACAAAAGAGGCAAATAACACAATATGTAAGTGAGTATGTGGACCTTGATATGCCCTTAGTCTCATTACATCTTCCAAAAAAACCTAAGTGTTTATTTTGATTAAGTCTTTGGACTTAATATTTGTCGGTATTTTATTACTAGAACCTTTATTATATAAGATAAGTTACCTTAAATTTTTATATTTTTTACAATTATGTATATTAGTGAAATAAGCCCTCAAAAATATGAATACAATGTAATAATAAATTCCACTGTTTTGTCTAAAAATTTATGTGTGTAGCCCATAAATGGGAACTTATTTTGTAAAATGTCATATACTATGACATGACGTCTATTTAATTTTTCATTAGTAGTGGTCTCATAACACGCAATGATATGGGAAATAATTTTAGCTTTTTCATTGTGTTTTAATTGTCAATAAAAAATAAACCATAAAAAGGACAAAGCAGGTCCAAAACCTGTCACGTATGGAAATGTTTTCAAAACACTTATCTGAAGAAACAATTCAAATCTAACAGGCCATAAATAATTCGTATTTGTAAAAGAATAAAACCTATATGTAAGCTTTTTGGTTTTAATATTGAATTATACGCAAGAATATTAGTATTCCAGTTATTTTTAAAATTAACTTATTACTGCTGAATATTCGGTTAAATTACAAAAAAAAATTTCCTTTAGTTATATTTAACAACTTTTCAATAAAATTGCTACTTGTTAAGTTTATAAAACTCAACAAATAACTGAAACTATATTTTATTATTTAACATTTATTATCAAGGTGTAAAAACTTTCAAAGTAGGCTTTATAAATTTTTAAAAAATTGAAGTCTGTCTATTCTCCATCAGGAACTGATATATATCTGTAATTCCGAAGTATAAACACAAATAAAAGGCTGTTTTATTATGACCTTTTTAATTACGGATTCGTTATGTTAAAAAGTCTATGAGTTCTAGAGCTAATCTTATTCTAAAGACAATTATACTATCTGCAATTTTGCTTCGTCGTTCCGGAAATATAAAAGGAGATCGGTATGATCGATATTTTCCGTTTTCTTTTTACTTAGTTTCTATCTGTATGTCTGTGTTTCTAATTATGCAATGCTACCTCGGCTCTGTAATCAAAATAAGACCATATATAAAAAACTAACAGCTAAATTATCGGCAATCTTTGCCTCTCAAACATTCATCGTAACACGAATCTATTGAATGTTCGTAATAGGAGATGAATCTATGGCCACACTTATTGGGATAATGCCAACTATCGTCGAAACTCGACAATGTGCCTGCAGGATTAGCGACGTCAAATAGCCTAGAGCGAGTGTATTTCTCTTTGTCATACTAATAATGGCACAATAATTTTCATACCGTACTTGCTTTATTACGAGCAGATAATACTTATGCCATTTTTATCCGCCATTTGCTGGAAGCCAGTTATCTGAAAACAAATATTTTGTACGGGAAATTTAACACTCTTGTAAATGCCTACACTTACTTAAATTATCATCTTAATTACAAGGTTAATTATTATTTAACTAATGACTATTCTCGTTCACATACTATTTAACGGACTAGAAACATATATTCTAAGAATATACATTTCTACGGAATCCGAATAAAATTCGTTGGTACCATTGTGATTTTGACATTGTAACTTTTTAAGATAATATGGTCCGTAGACCGTGGTATGTGGACTATTAATCAGATACTTCTTCCGCATCTATATATATATATATATATATACATACACACACACACACATTCACATGTACATACCCACACACGCATACACGCACATGCACGCGCACGCGCAACCTCACACACACCTAAACACGCACGCACACACACGCTGACACACATAATATTGTAATATAGGAGATGTAAATCAAACTCTTTCAACAATACAATTATATATTTGTACAGCGATATTTTTCACAGTACAATAGCTTTTCCGCCTATAAATCTAATTGAATCTTATCCTTGGTCCGCCTAAGCTTTGTGTTCAAAACTAAGTTTAAATAGACCTTTAGAATAGTTTTGCGGTATATTACTTGATGCGGAATAATTTCTACAATAGTCTGTAAATCATTTCCTATGATGGCAGCGATCCCTATAATATCAGATGTAAAGGGCATGAATCGCTGTTTTGTTTGAGAGCTTTGACTTTAGGCTGGTTTTCAAGGACTAGTCTCGGCCTTAATTACTAACAAGTATATATTATAAGTTATGTTGCCTACTATCCGATATAATATATATATATATATATATATATATATATATATATATATATATGTATATTAAATTTATAATATTATGACACATATTGACTGATCAATGTAATGTACAAAATTAATTATGTTTCTTTGCAATTCTTCTCATTTTTATGGGATTTTTTTTATTATGTACCAAGTATTCATTAATGATGAAACATATTATTAGGATAAAAATATATTTGTAATACATTTCTGTACCAATAAATATTCGATAAAATAACTCTTATCGAAACACCAGCTGTTTTTATGGCAGGTTTTATGGATAAAAATTATATTTAATTGTGGCAACATATTGCTTTGGCTTTTAAAGATACCTTATTCATTTATACTTTTAAAAAGTGATAATTAAAAATACAAAAATATAGTTTTAACTAATGATTTTGTAAGCAATTTTTTAGACTCTAAAAAATGTTGATGCTATTTCTAGAATTAATCACCATATTATATTACGCTTTGAAGTGCATTAAACAAAAAAAATTTAAACAAAAATTTTTGCTCAATATGATTTTCAACGATCTGGTATAAAATTTCTCATTTATTGTAATACACGGTTTTATTCTCATCCCTTTACCTTCTCAGACATTTTTGAAAAAAAGTTTTAGCACGTCCAAATGGAACATAAAAGTAAACTTAAAGGTAAATTAGATAGATAAGTGATTATTTATTTTATAAATTTTCGAAGTGGTGACACAAACTAACATAAATTTACGTCACTAATGTTTATTCAGAAGCACGAATAGAAAAGTTTAAATACGTGTATAGTAAACGTATAAAATGAACATAATTTGTAATTTCAGGATTATTTAAAGGAAAATTATTTCGGAGAAAATGAGATATGTCATATATTTAAATTTACGCTTACGTAATATTTTTAAAATACCGCTTTATTTAATAACGAAAATTAAATCTAATTTATGAAGAGGGTATACGTAATAATGATTATTCTATACTCGCTGCTTAACGCTCCAAAACAAGGCAAGAGCAAATTCATAAGGAATTCCGCAATGTCACAATTTCCTTTCAATAATGAAATTTGATTGGATATAAATAATATAAACATAGAAATTTGATTGTTTTGTTTTCAATCTAGCTTAATATGCTTAATATTTATATCCAATTTTTTATTTTATGTCAGCCACACAATTTTTTATTTTCGGCGTGGTGTATTCTCACTACAAAATTCTCTGATACGATATAAAAATTTGGCAGCTAAATTATCGGCATTCGTTGTCGTCCGAATTTCGTTTCTTGAACATTGAGATGAATTCTTTGGCTATCATTACAACTTGAACTTTCTCGATAAAGTGGCCTTAGGATTATTGGATCTTTTTAGACTATCATGCAGGTAGTATTCATTTTCAAATGACTCCAAATAAATGTCGGTACCGCTGTGTAGTACTAGGCCAATTCGTTTTAATGGTCTACGCGCCTGCCCTCGCCTTCTTTTCAATAATATTTTTTACATAATATATATCTATTTTCTTAATTAATTTTAAGAATTGTGACGCTTCGAGGTGTTATAAAATTTTTGTACAATTTTTGAAAAGATTGATCATGAATTTCGAAACTTTAAATTTCTTGTGGATTTTCTATAAAATAAAAAGAATTTTATTATAAACTGTATTTATTTCGGTATTATTTTGGTATCCTACTGACTTCAGCTCGAATATTTTCTTTAAGTTGTGTCACAGTGCTCGAATTTGTTTTGTAAACAACGGATTTTAAGCATCCCCATAAGAAAAAGTCACATGAGCTTAAATCGGGTGACCTAGGTGGCCACGGTACGGTACCGTTTCGGGATATTTTTTTTTCTGGAAATAACTGCCGCACTGCATGGACACATTAGCTGTGTGAGCTTTGGCTCCGTCCTACTGGAACCATGTGTTTTGGTTGAAGGATGGACTATTCTGTAGTTCTACTCTGAAAAAGTCATTTAATATTTGGGCATATCTCTCCGAATTCACAGTTTGCCCACGTTGATTTTCAAAGAAATAAAGCCCTATGCAGATGCAGACATGGTACACCAGACTTTTACTTTAGGCTTATGTAAAGACTCTTGATGCATTTGTCTTGTGTTGTGGACATCCCAGTAACGAAAGTTCTGCTTATTCACATATCCTCCAATGTGAAAGTGAGCTTCGTCACTAAAGAATATGTTGCCCATCCGGGTAGCAGTACGAAATCTCAACAACATCACCTCCGCGTAAGTTTTTCTTAATTCAAAGTCAGAATCGTGTAAATCTTGAACAATTTGAATTTTATATGGATGGAACTTGAGCTCTTTTAGCATTATTACCTGTAAAGTTGATTTCGGAATTCCTAATATCGATGAACGTGTATGCAGTGATATAAACGGGGATTTTCAACGACAGAAACCATAACACACTCGACATTTTCATCCGTGGCTACCAATGGTGTAGGTCCTGGCCTGGGCCTATTTAATGTTGATCCTATAGTTTTGAACCTTGGTACCCATGACTGAATGAGGTTGATCGATGGTCCATCGTGTAATCGACGAATACTGTAACGATTATTAAATCGACGGCGTGCTACAGACAGCAAAAATCTACTCGAAATGTACGCCTCGACGGCAAAAGGGCTATGCTCTCCACTCCACTGTTCCATGGCTACTAAAACATCCGCACCGCTTGCGCTTGTAACGATGCCCCGCGCCCCTCTTATGTGTTGCGTTCAGAAACTATGTTTATTCAAACTTTGAAATCTTCCAAAGGACCTCCTGTATAATAACACTATATATCTAGCCTATTTATATTTAAATATAAGAGTGAAAAATTATTTAGGGAAACATAACAAAAGTCTTAGAAATAAAAATATTGTGTTTGGAATGTTGGAATATCCGTTCGTCCGCAAGCCTATAAAAGAAAATACAAAGGAATAAATTAAAAATACGAGGGATTAAATTTTAATGGGGGATTCAAAGTGTCACGTTGTGGTTTTAATGACTTCTCTTAGGTCTGCTAGGTGACATGTCCGCAATCGATCAACGAAAAAGAAGACTTTGCAACTTGAGATTTCAATACCTTAAAAATAAAAATAGACTTACTTAAAAAAAGACGTAACTTTTAATATTCGTTATAATATATAGTGTTACGTGTATTAATCTTACAAATATTTTCTAAAGGTCCGCAAGCAGACCAGATTACATTTAATAAAAATGATGTGTTTCCAAAAACGAATTACAATTTTATTTATGTTTCATGTCCTACTGAACTGATAAGTATATGGTAATCATTATTTGGTTAATATCCGCAGTAAATTAATAATATATTCAAACAATATTTTACGAAAAGCCTTTATCCTCATATGCATATTATATACGAGTAGGAAATACAATATTTTTAATTAATAGTGAAGTAAATTTTTACTGAAGTAATTTTTTGTCGAAGCAAAAACTTGCATAATTATTATATAAAAAATATGTTTATATAAACTGTATCTCCGAGTAATGCAAATTTAAACCATTTGAAGTCATATTTTCTGATTCAAAATTGGATTTTATGTATGTATTTAAAATGAAATTTGCAGAATTGCAGATAAAAATTGAAATGCTACTAAATATTTGAGCCCATTTTTTTATTTACAATACGTACGCTTAAATGAAGCGTTGGATCTAAGCGAATATAGGTAATAAATGGTTAAATATTAAATAAATCTGAAACATAACCTATCGATACATTTAATTTAAATATATTACAACTTTAGAAGAGAGAATTACAATGCGCATTATGAAATTCCACTGCAAATAATCAAAATATTTAAAATATAGGACTTTATACAATATTACTTATGTTCGTTGAGTTTAAAGGAAGTATCTCCTCATCTCATATAACAAATATAATGATAAAACGCTACAATAATCCGAAAATTAGCACTATTTACTGCATACTAATTTCTGAATATTATGATAAAATTGTAATAATTTGCACTAGTAATATGGATTTAAAGTAAATCGTATTAAAGTAATCAGTCAGTATGTTCAGAATTTTATTTTGAACATACTGAATCATATTTTGTACAATTACTAAGACATTTATGAGGACTTCTCTTTACAAATATGTACCAATTTTTGATGATTATAGTGTTTTTCAACGTTTCATAGCTAATTACGTTCTGAATGAAATATTAAATAAAATAAACAGTGGATAAAATACTATTGAAAAAAGATAAGGACAGACTAACCAAGAATATTTCACAGAGATGTCGCTCAAGATTTATATACCTGAATTCAAGAAGTAAACCGAGTTCTTAACATTTTAAAATTATTACGGTAAATTTTACTTCCTAAGATAGAACACATTCACGAACTTTTATTTGTTTAATGTAATGAATGTATGTATATATTTTTAAAACATAATATTTGTGTTAAGACGGTTACACTGACGAAGATCCACAGCGTAAAGAGTGTGCAACTAAAGGTAATTATTTTAAATGTTTTCTTTTTCGAAATGGAATAATTAAATTTTTGTGACAAATTACGTTTATTTAAAATGTGTCTTCCGTCGGAAATCAGCCAAAAATACCTAAAGGCAAGTTAGAAATAAAGAACGCATAAAGTAACAGAAGAAATAATAAATACTCTAGCGATGACAGCGAGCTTTCTGTATTGAAATATCTCACCGGAACGAAACAATTCACGACAACGGAACTGGAATCGCATTACTGTCATTCCTTTGTGAGAGATTTATATTCTTGGAAATTTTCATTATCCTTTGAAAAGATATATACTTACATATCTAACCATGTTTCGTTACTTCGCATTTTTATATTAACAAAAGCTCAGATATAATTTAATTTTTCTAGTAATCTAGAAAAGCACATGACACAAATATTTTTAGAATTAATTTTTTTAAATCGTAATTTCTAAGCGGTGCTATTATAATGTTAAGGACTTGAGTATATAATAAAAGTATCTGTGTTATATAACTTATATAGATTATCTGTTATTGAAACACGACCGTTAAGGGCAAAACGCAATATCTAGCAGTTTTTATCGCTTTCATTGCTTATTGTAGGACAAAATAAATTACGCATTCCTTAATAACAAAAAGCATCCTCATATCATTGGTTGCTTCTTATTCGCAATACCTTTACATGTAAGTTTAATTATCTTAACCGTAATTTTAAAGATATAGAACAACCCATATTTTTCATTATTTTTGAATTTCAACATATTTTTTATGTCAAATTTCATGGAAATTGTAATTGAAATGATTTTAATACAGAATTTTAAATATTTTATTGAATATTTAAGTTGTCTAAACTAATTAACTTATTAGTGTTGTTTTTTAGTTTTATATTAATTACGTTAGATATACTGCAATCTTATACATAATATTCTATGTTCTTATTTTTCTCGACATGTAAATGTTATTTATTCGGATGTACATAATTCTTGGAAAATTACAATTGCGTTAGATCAATAACCGTTATTGATCAATAACAAAAGTAGTTACAAAAGAAGCAGGCAATTATAAATGTAATCAAATCGCTCTATATAAGTTCAGCTTTCACATAAAGTAGAAAATGTCTATTAAATTATTAGTCAAAAAATGTACGCGTTTTATTTACTAACGCCTAGGTCACCGTCGTATGGATTGTCCATCCCAAAGTATTCATTTGGATGAATTCGATTTTCTCGTCTATTATGTAAGGCTTTTTAGAAATCTGACAAAATTATCCCATTAAACATGTATAAGGCAATATTTTAATTGCACATTAGAGTAAGTTAATACAAATAATTAAGTCGTACATATACATACATTAAAATGTCGGAATTATAACTGCTTACTATCATAATGTAAACATGTCATCCTCTATATTAATAATTCGAGTGGCTGATGTATCATTAATATTTTTTATATCCCTTTTACTTTTCTAATTTCCAGAGCGTCTTAAATATTATAAAGGTACTATGTATATGTTTGTATTATACTCAATATTTTGATTGTTAAAATACGACTTTAATATCATGCGAAATTCTTCATCCGTAAATATTTCACTATGCGGTTTCGTATCTTTGAGCTGTTAGAATTTTTTCGACGTTTTTAGGATTCCGTTCCTCAAAATGAAGAAGAGACCGAAATATGATAAAAACTCTCACGTTTGCTCATCCGTTTATCTATCGAAGCTGTTCTTACTTAAAAACCATTGCCTAGAAACTTGAAATCCATCAAAGCGTTGAAGCAAATTAATTCGTTTATGAATCAAGATTTGACTCTCCAAAATATTTATATTGTGGAAGAATTTTTTAAATTTCATGTATTAGGTACAGGAAGAAATTACAAATATTCCAAAACTATTCATTTTTAAAATTGTCTGTTAATTCTAGAACTGTAATTGCAAATACCTATGTCACGTTTTTCAGAAACTATATAACGTAATAATTTAAAATTGTATATTCTTTTACAATAAATTTTACAATAGTTGACATTTATTTACTTAAAATATTTATATAGCAATGTTAAAGGTGGAATATTAAGTAATAATTGTTTTAAAAAATTCATGTGTCAGCGTGTGATATCAGATCAAGTAATAAAAGTTTCGAAACCATCTAATTTTTGGAATTTATATGAGTTAGTTCTAGAAACGTAGTTGCAAGTGTTCGCATAAAAGATGCCTCTACTCCAATTTCTGAAACTGGAATAAACTTACCTAGATTATTCCCATAAATTTACATGTGCACACTACATGGATTCAACACTCAGTGTGGGACATTCGCAGTGTGAATTCTACTCATACTTTAAATATTTTATTTTAATACAGTTCAGGTCGGCAAATTTAATTCAATGATGAGCATATTTTTAAAATTAATGTCTACTTTAACTCTCAATATCTTTTTGATCCTATAAATCAGTATATTTATCTGAATTATAAAACTTCTACCTCTAATTTTAATGAAGGAATTCATTTTAATAAGGCGTTTCACATATTATCTTCAAATCTATTAGTTTTTTTGCTTCTTTAATTTTTATTTGGCATTTTTTGTAGAATGCACATATTCTGATGAGCACCTAAAATACTTTATCAATATTTGTGGAAATATTTTTATTCATCCTTTTGTTTATATACGTAGGTAATCTCTGTCTACAATTTATTAATTGTTTACACGTTTGAAAAGTTTCGCACATAATATTCTGTCATATCGCCAATTTTGTAAATGAACAATTATGGACCCATCGTAGTTCTGTCAATCTTCGTAAAAGCTTTTAAAATAGTGCGCAATCCTTATATATATATATATATATATATATATTTATATATATATATATATATATATATATATATTTATATATAAATATATATATATATATATATATATATATATATATACATATATATATTTATATTTATATATATATATATATATATATATATATATATGTATATATATATATATATATATATTAACCTGTTTTTGCAATACAAAATTAAAAAAAAAATTCCTATATAACTGTTAAGCCATTAAGTACACAACAGTAAAGTCAGTATATAACACTATAGTTATTCACTAAAATCGAAAATAAACTAGTAGACCATACACGAAATTTAGTGCGATCTCGCAATGTTAAGTTTCTGACGGCAACAAATACGAAACTGCTGTAAAGGTCTTGCCTAATACATATTTTCGATGTGAGGAAACTCTTTTCGAAATCTCCGACATAAGAGACCGTGGTGCTCATACAATAACAATTACAGACGCATTACAGTTTTATACACAACTTACGCAGTTTTATACAACTTAAAGAAACTTAAAGAAAGTAAAATAATGTATGGGTTTTTGATTGGAGTTTTCAATATATAATACCACTGAAAACATGCTTTATGTATTATTTTTTATTATGTATTGTAAAAGAACATTATTTTTTTAAACATTTTATTTCCTATATTACGGTAAATATTGAAAAGGTGAGTTTAATTTTTGTGAAGATTTTACAGTCTGTTCTTGATATTATGACGCAAAAAGGTTGTTTCCAAAGTATAATTATATATATTTAATTGTTAGGTTATATATTCGTACAATTAAAATACAAAATATATCAAAAGTCCCTTAAAAAATTACTTACACAAATATTTTGCACTTACCTGTAAATTAAGCTTTATACTCATATATGTGTGTTTGTAAGTACATATACGTAAGCATCGTTCAAAGTCTCCCATAAGTTTGAGTTTTTAATTTCTACTCTTTATCTTCTACATAATTTTAAATTAAGCTGGTTCGGAGATGATCCTAGGAGAAGAAGTATAGTTGACAATTTATAATCCTCCATCTCCTAACCATTGGCGTTTACGCTAAAATTAAAATAAGCCACCCACTTTTCATCTTCTGTAACACATTTAGCCTCTCGTTAGTACAATGGGAACTCAGTAGCTCTAAGCACACATTAGCACTCCTCTGAATTTGAAAGGGTGTTAGCTCATGTGGTAGCCAAACGTAATGTTTCCACTTCTTTTTTAAAACGTGAACTTTTTTTCCGTTGCAGTATAAAAGGGTGAAAATAGCTCTGCTAAGCAACGCGAACTTAATTTGGGATCTGTTTCAGTAAGGCTTTTAAATTTGTCTACATCAGTTGTAGGAGGTTGCTTTGGATGAGGTTTATCGGACAAATCAAAATTCCCGTCTTTGAATCATTGAAACTAGTGCTTGGCTACATATGCTATTGAAGTTCGAATGCCCCATTCTATATACCTATCAATAAATATTCTAGAAGTTTCTATAACATTTCAAAAATTGGTTCAAAATAGTGGCGGGGTTATAAGTTACCAACCTAATAACTCAGGTAAAATTTAAATTAGTATCGTAATCTTCTTGCAATTCGTCTTTTCCTATCCATCCCAAAATTGTCCAACAAAATTTTTTTAGTTTCTTGTTTTTGTACAATATGTAACTCCATATTCTCCTTTACTGCATTTAATTTCATTTTCCTTTGTCAAAAAGTATCCGAGAATAATTATTGCGATTAAGGACGCATGAATGAAGATTCGTTTTTTTTTCTATAGTAAGGAATCATAAAACTGTAAAACATTACATAACGAATATTTTTTATATATGTAAAAAATATGTTTTAAATTTGTAATGAACTTATAATAATAAGCAAGTTCAATAGCTTGTAAAATTGGTTAGCTTTGAAATATTTATGGAAATAATATTTGAAAATATTAAGCATGAAATGGAGACCTACTATTTAATTAAGTTCGACAGAGTCACTTCTTTATTTACTGAGTAGACTTTCTTAATAATTGAATTTATTGCGAGGAGAACTTTTTTCAATTTCTATTAAGAAAAGAACGACTAAGTTGTATGAAACTGTAAAATAAAGTAAATAAAGTAATCATTATGTTAGCACAGTTAGTATCGTAGTAACGTAAAATTATGCCTTAGAGACCATGTCATTTTAGTAAGATTAAAGTCCCCTTATATTTTTCTATGACATTTTTTTAATTTTAAAATTAAGATACTAATAATTATGAAATACTTTGACTTAACTTGTATATGAGTAAGTTCTGTCTTATCTAATATTAATAGTTTGTAAAAATTATCAATATTAGATAAGACAAAACCTATTTAATCATATTTTCTTGCTTCAAATGCCTAAAAAGATTTCATATTTAAATATCGATAGCAGAGTGTACTAACGACAATGCTTTTTTGTTATGTTCACTTGATTGTTTCCATGTTACAGTTCGCGAGTAAAGTTTTCCATAATCTCGTACAAATAAACATTTAGTTGAAACTTAATGGCGAAATTTATTTTATTAAGGAGTTGTATTTTTAATCAGTTTAAATAATTTATAATGAGTAATTGTCTGGTAAGTTGCCATCAAAACATTGGTTCATTTGTAATGCAATCATTTGACAAATTGTCTATTAATTCTCTTGCAAAGTAAATATTTTACTGATCTGATGTATATTCCAAATTCCTTTGTAATCATTAGAAGTGCAAAATATATCCTATAACATGGAGTTTCATTTAGTTGTAAATAAAAAAGGAACAATACTAGATCACGTAGTATCATTTAGTTGTGTATATCCTTAAGGGCATGTAGAATGGAATTATTGATGTTAATATTCACGGTGAATATGTAACAAAGAATTATTTGAAAAAAAAGTAAAATTAATTAAGAAAGGTGAATTTAAAAAAATGTTAGCCCTCATGGAACGCCGGGCAGATGTGAAATATCTAACCTTTGTTATATTATTATATGAAAATATTTTTAACACGTTGTTCATTCCATAACGTTGTTTATAAACATCGATATAAACGAAAAAAGATTTAAATGTTAGTAAATAAGAACCAACGTTAAGTTCGTGGGACCTACTTATTTCATTAGATATTAAGATTTCTTATTTATGTAAAAAGCGTATGGAATAATCTTACGCGGTAACATTATTTTAAAGAAATAATGATATAATATAAATAATGAGTTTTAACCCAAGAACGAAATAGAAAATAGTTTTGGCAATATTATTTTATCAACTCATGCAATGATCGGTAGATACCTTTAAATAATGGTGTGGCAAAAGATTTTTAATTTTATACATATAACTTTGAAGTAAAAATTACTACGCATCGAATAAGTGTTTGTAAATACTTCCCTATTCGGCCATCGTTTACTTTTTCACATTGCAATATTCTGTTTTTGTATTTTAGTATACAAATATACATTAATTTATTTTCAAATTTTTAAATGACAATTTTTTTGTTGCTATTAATTTTTATCCAAACAGTATTCTATTCAAATAAATAAAGTTTTTCGAACCATACACAATTACATAATATAGTATGTAATATAATTGGAAAATTGAAATTCATTTAATCTTTTTCAAAATCCAGAGACTTTCTTTGTCTTTAGTATTTATATTTCATAAAAGTGATAAATTCGTTTTTTTAATTGTGTTTTAGCTTTTAGGTTAAACGAAGGAAAATATTTCCTACAATATATTTTATTTATGCAATTTCAATTCAGGTTTGTCGTTCATTTGAATCCTATAAAAATTATTTCCTAAAAAAATATTTATCCAACATCTTTCATGTGGTTTATAATTTATAAAATGTATTTTTATTCGGTATACTTTTAATTCATATTTATTATTTATTTTATAAAATACATTTTATGGCATTTTTATTAGTTTTCAATATTTTAGAATTTTAATAAAATATCGGATGCGATTAGAGAAAGATTTTTTCTAGAAAATTTACAATTTTTAATTAGAGGCTACCAGCTGACTTTTCAATCATAAAATTCAAATATTTTACAAGGAATGAAAAAATCGATCTTCGTTGAAAGAGGATTGTGGTAAATACAATACTTACATGAATTAATATTCATAACTCTTTTTTGAAATTAGTTTATTTCATTTTTGGCGGTGGTCTCTGATATGCAGTGATACAAATTATTATTAGGAGAAAACTTCTAGGCAAAAGGATAATTAAGGATCCCAAATGAATGAGTTTAAAAAAATATATGGTAATAATACGTTATAAATACAAGCTTTATTTAATTATTTTTTTATTAAATACATACTCTCGAGTATCGTACTCTATATAACTAATACCTTAATAAATGAAAACCTAATAGAATATGTAAAATGTGATATACCTATGTGAAACAAAATATTTTGTATCGATATTGGTTTAAAGAATATACCAGATAAAAGTAAGTTCCAATTAGAAAAATATTGTTACTGTTCTATATAAATAGTAAAATCATTTCATTCGTTGATTAATGATGTACGCTAAGGACTAATCATATTAACATTATTTTATCTGCCTTCGAATTGACTAACTACAAACAATACGCACAGAGGGTACACGTAATTGTTTACGTGTGTAATTTATGCAAATTAACAATCTTTTCGAGTAATATAGAAAGAAAGCATTACACCCCACAGTTCTTTCCATTTGATAGTTTAATACTGTTTTTTACCTTTACGCGGAAAATGAAACTGGTTCATTTCTTAAAAAAAAACTTGTCTCTTAGGAAAAAACTCATTTCTTAGCATAGTGTAACTGCATGTTTGTGTTTATGCTGCATTGTCGTAGCAAAGGATGTGGTTTATAATCGAGAAGTACCGCGTTTGGTTAATAGTACCGCCGTGCAATTCTGAGCTTCACGTTACACGCATTTAGTCTGTATATGTACATATTTACTTTATAGTACGGTGTAATTTGGAAGTGAATCGGAGAGAAGGTAGAGGCAGTACACTGAATATAAAATGTGGTTCTCAATATTAATAATATTTGTTTTTTACCAAATTTAAAACCCTTTTTTTACTTTTGGCTTTTTAAATATATTTTTAAATAAATGATATCGATTAATTCCAATTTATATTTAATAAATAACATGGAATATGCGCAGAAAATAATATGAAAATGGAGCAATAAACTCGCAACTAAATTATTTTACCGATTCGGGAAAATCTACGTAAGACTTGTGAGCCCATTCAGACTATACCATGCATTTCAATATTCACCAAGTTTAGACTTTAAATACGGGGTACTTTTATTTCCTTTCTATACAAACATTATGTGCCGGTATATTTCTATTTGATTTTCTTATCTTGTTGTATAGTTGTGTCCTGTTTCTAGTGCAAATAAACCATCATTACCTATTCAGAGGGAAATTTAGGCGTTTTTTTGTCTTCAAACCCTTCGAATTGGGAAAAGAGATTTAAACTATTTTTGTTCTTGGATTTAAGTTTCCCTGGTTCACTATTAAAACCGCCTGGTGGAGCCGAAGGCAGGACGTCAACATAGAAATTTACATTTGACGAATTTTTATTAATCGGAGACAGTACCACTTGAGGAACAACTATATGAAGATCGTCAGTTTTAAATTAGTCACTTAGGCGTTCAAATGTAGGTGAAGCTTCTTTTATTTGTCTCTATCTGTATTAGGGTTACTTTATTATACCGAAAATATTAAAATAGAAATTTAACTAGCTTCTGCCCCAGGTTTCACCCACGCGGACCTTGATTCGAGATAGCGGCAATTATTCCTTAACCAATGATGCAATTGTAACTTACCCCTACAGAATATTAAGGGTTTGATTAATTTATTATACTCATTCAACAAGTTATTAGCACGTTTTTATTATTTCGATCAAAATAAACGATCCTGTTTTCGTTATTAACAAAAATATTGCACGAATACCTTGATTTCCGTTATATATATATATATATATATATATATATATATATATATATACATATATATATATATATATATATATACATATATATATATATGTGTGTGTGTGTGTGTATATATAATGTTAAAAACAGGTAACTTTCTGTGATTAAATATATTAATTTTCAAGAAATGATATAATTTAATATTAGCGTATAATGTAAAAAAATATACATATATTATCGCATCATACTACAAAGCAGCTTCAAAGCATTAAACATTTGCTATCTGGTAGGCTCCTGTCAGTTCAAAACGAAATGAACGTTTTTAATACCAAGTAGCAATAACCGAAACGTTCAAGTCTAATGTCAGTCACGTTTTATATCGGTGTTATATTTGTTTTTAAAACGAGAAACATTTGCTGATAATTACAAACAATCTACAAAATGTTTTTTTGCAGATGTTTAATGGAATGATGCAATATATTGCATTTATACTTTGCGCGTATATTTATTTCCAACGTCGACTATTTTACCAAGTGTTTAGTAAATGATCTTAATGCTAATAAAAGGGAGATAGAGAGATTCGTTTATTTAAAAGGTAATTGTAAAAAAATTTAAAAAAATGGTATTAAATTGTAAATATTAATATGTAGACATGGAGAATGGTCCTCCTATAAACGCGAGGCTGGATAAAAGCGTGGTCTTGCATAATTATGCATTAACACAAATAATAATTATTTACGAAACTTTAACTCAAATTGAGAGCCAAGTGAAAACATATACATTAAAAAAATACATTTTTTGACATTCAATATGTCTAATTAAATTGAAATATGTCTAAATTTCTTTTCGTAATGAATATTAGTTAATAACTTATTATATATTGTGTTGCATTGAAATATATATAAAAATATTTGCACCTTTCACACACACACACACACACACACACACATATATATATATATATATATATATACACGGTGTCCAGAATAAATGTTGTATAAAGATAGGCGCTGTTCGTTGGTTACAAAGGTATAAATTTTAGTAGAAATAAAACGTAAAACCTGCTCTTTTCCTAATTGTGTGCAAAAAAATTACACTTAACTCTTTTTAACACATCCAATACTCACTTGGAGCGCGGTGCTTACCCGGGCAGCTAGATGTCTTCGTTGTTTTTTGCTGGTTATTCCCTTAAGCGGCGCTGAATAATGTGCGCAAGTATCGTGTGTATAAAAAGTTGACAAATAATTATGAATATTTTTTCAATTAAAAAGATGACTTTATTGAATTTTATTTTAATGACAATCAACTTTTTTTAACAACGAATAACGTCTTTCTTTTTCTGATACCTATTCCCGGATACGGTGAATATATATATATATATATATATATATATATATATATATATATATAAATATATGTATATATTATAATATATACATATATATACTGGCGCAAATAATGCAAAGGGAATGAATACATAATAAACATTTTACTTTTCATTATTTCTGAAACTTAACATTAGTATTTAAAAATACATGTCAAATTAAACTGAAAAATTACCTTATTTAGATTCCCGTCATAAACTAAGCTTCATAATACATAAAATTTTATTATGCTTGTATATTTTTACACGCAAATATTATGCTCTTGATTTAAAATCGATGTCGTTCATAAAGAAACGCCTTAGCAGAATGCTGATGGAATCATTATTCTACCTTCATTATTCTACTTAGTGATTCACTAGGATTAATAATTTCATTTTCTAAAACGAAAAAGATTTAATGTAATAATAAACGTTATTGCAAATTAACAATCCACAAATCAGTCGATAAAAAGACGAAATCATTTAAATAGAAATGTTAAGATAATAATGGTATGCTTCAAGTTTCTGGTTAAAAAAGAGGAATTATTCCAAATTCCAACAATATTCATAGAAAAAAGAATGATATTAAACGGAAACGAAAAAGGAATCCATTGTTTCTCATGTTAAATAGAGTTACTCTGCGAATGTGCTAAGTATGAATTAAATTAATTCACTTGATTACCGACAGAAAACAAGTATTAAAATTATACTTTTCGAACATCATAAACAAAGCACTTTATAATTTTATTAAGGATATACTTTAATCTTGTGGACGATTTCTTAACATTAACAGACCACACTTATTCCATTTCACGAGTGCAAAATATGTTTCGAAATTTTAGTGTAAATAAGTACTCCCACGTAGAATAAAATTTTGTTATGAACATATGTGTAACGCTGTTCTCCTACATAACAAGTTCATCAGAGATAACAAACATATTCTAACTTAAAACAATAACGCGAAGTTGCAGATATGCTCATTCTTGTGGAGGTTAAGAATCGACTTAATATAGCATAAACGTGGTTGTTGGAACAATAACACTCGCTGATACTATGCTCTTGGCGCAAGTTACGAAGTACGATAACCGAGAAACCTTTCATTTGCTCCGTAGGTCGACTGAGCTCTTTATAGTATTGCGGTACATTCTTTCAGATATACGTAGTTAAATAGGAAACTGCCATTTCTATCCATTTGTCCGTTCTTTCAACCTCAAACTTCCAAGTATATTGTTTGTATGTCCTTCAGATTTCCATTAAAATATGAAAAAATATATTTCACGTGCCCCTCTATACATTTAAAGCAGTGTTAGTGTTAAATTACCATGGAACATTAATTTTTAAGCTCCGTTTACGAAATATTAAATTTCAATGAAATACGCATTCTATCACACCACTAAGTTATCCGCCATTTCGCTATAACGCCATTTCCGTAATTATTTATTTTATAAAATGTAATTCACATACAAAATAATTCAAGAATAATATTGTTTACGCGATTTGTACAGTCGAAATTTAACTCAAAATTAATCACATTTATCTTTCTTTACCAAATTAAGACAAAAGCGGTACGTAACGTATGAGTATTAATGTGCAATTTCTATATCAACAATTTTGCTATATTTTGGTAAAAGTTTCATATTTTATCCGTATATGGAACTTTTATCAATGCCTATTTTTGTTATATGGAACATATTATTAACAATAAGGATTGACTTACTTAAGACAGTTTGCATCTATTTCTTTTTTGTGGCCAGTATGCACATGTTGCCTCTTTAAAATTAAAAACAGATTGGTTGAAAAGTTACGTTTATTTGAAAAAGAAAATTAATATTTGATCCAAACGACCATAAAAATATAAAAATTTGTACTGCGATATATATATGTAAAGACTGTCGATGAGCATGTTTAGAATAGAGATTTGGTATTCATTAAGTTATACACTACTTATGATCATACGTTGTTTTAAGTTAGATTGGGCCTTGTTATCTCTAAAACATTGGAGAATAAAAGATTATCTAAAGACGAGATAAGTAATATAAGTATATATATATATATATATATATATATATATATATATATATATATATATATATACATATATATATACAATGACAATACTATCGATCGTATGAAGTTCCTATGGTTATTTGCAAAGGAATATTTTTAATATAGTTTGTAGTAAAAACATTCATGTTAAATCTGATGTCGCTCATAAAACGAGATATAATTTGCTATTGCTCGACGCAACTTTGAGTAAATAGATTTATTGCACAAATTATACAAAACATATAAAAGCAAATATCCCTAAAGAGAAAATTTAATATCTTAGCATTTAGAAAACATTTGTATTAAATTTAAAATCAATGTAAAATATCTGTAAATTATGTCTATAATTCTCTATAGTGTATAAGCATAAGTACGTAAATAACACACTTCAATATTTTTTAAACCGATTATTTGCTGTACAGAACCTCCGTAGTGCTAATTCTATTCGAACTCGATACATTTTATTTTATTCAAAATCAAACCTTAGTTCTCGTTCATGTTTTATTCAAACTGTTTCGTAAATAGTATTTTCAATATAGTAATAAATACATACAACATAGACTAAAGTGAACGAAAATAATTGAACTTAATATCGACTTCATAATAAAAATTAATTGAACAGTTGTTTTGTCTTATCTACAATATACTTTATTATGGTACTGGACAAGAGTATCATATATGTGAAAATTTCTTTGCGCACATTGAAAATGTTTTATATGTAATACGAGTGTATAATGATGAAGGAAAATTTTCCTGTTATTTGTGCTCTATTTTTATTACTTTCGAATCGTTACAGACGGTCGGGACGGCCCAACGCGTCTACGTCCATGAGCATCTCACGCTTACGAGCCAAATTCTTTACACAAAAGTTTTAGCATGAAACAGCGGCCTAAAGTTTTTGTTAATAAACAATTAAAAATACATCCTTAAATTGTTACTACTGTGAAATATATTGATATTATAATTGTCAACAGGTTGAATAATTTTCTCATTGCTCCATATATACTATTGGTATTGTATTAGCTGTCGCTTATATGATATTTATCACAGATTTTATTACTAGGTTTAATCGCTGTGCACACATCGAAAATTGCTTGCAAATACTAAACAATCTATAATATTGTGTAAATTATAAAACGTGTTTGTGTTTTGTTAAGATAATCTCTTGTGAAATTGTGTCTGTATGTAGAAAATATTTACGAAAGAAATATTTAGGGGGCCCAAGAAAAATAACAGAAAGAAAACCTTGCTTTTGGAGTATTTGACCGTGTGTTTGTAAGGATGTATATTTGTTCGCGCTTCAAAAAATAACAGTGAAAAGCATTTCTATATAGTTTTACTGGTAAATATTGTCGATTTTATATATTGTCATAAAATATATCCGGTTATATTTTCGGGTAATATTTGTTATAAAATGTACCCGGTATCCTATCACAATCAGACAACGGAAAAAAAATTTGGTTAAATTGACTTCCAATATTTAAGTTTACTCTGCAAACTGTACTTTCACGGTATTACATGCCTTAATTTAATATTAATTTTAAACTTTTCTAAAGATCCACATACGAACAAAGTTGCGAATAGAACTAGTTTCATTTAAATGCACGCACTGACGTTTAAAATTTGTGTAATTACTAATTTTCCGTTTGTATTCATGGCTTTTTTCAAAGAGAATATGAAGAAATTTTGATAAAACTTATACGGCAATATGGAATTGAAAACAAACATGCGTATTGAGATTTTAATCGTGAAATTCGTTTTCGGTTTATTATAAAAGAGTAATATTTTATATCTAACTTAGGTACCTACATAATCAATTATTCAAATTCCATTCTTGACATTGAAACAAGAATAATTTTAAGAATTCGTTTGTTCAAAATTTCAAAAGTGAAAAAGGAAATTCTGGTTACCGTAAGCCTAACTCATTATAATATTTCAAGGAATTGAGATTTGCATTAACAATTCTGAAATGAAAAGTGGGTGACCGTCTATTCGCAACAAAGTGTGCCTTCACGTCTGTACCCATTTGAATTATTCACTACCTGACATAACCTTCCATCTAGCGGCACTTCCGACTGCATTCCGGATGTTCCGCGTGTGTGGCTAAATGGGGGCTTACGAAGACTTGTATGTAATCGGTCGCATGAATTGTAAGTTTTAAAATAATTTGAGAAGCTAAGTTTTTCATCTAAAATTGTAAATCCTCGCTCAAAGATTCTCAGGTTATTTATGAGACTTATTTATTCATAGGTTATTTATTACAGACTTATTTATTAGTTCTGCATTTCTTCATTTCCTTATATATTTTTAGAATCCGCTATCCACGGGCTAAAAAATTCTGAAGTTCCGAAAAAATAAATTTTTATTGCCAATCGTTCGTATGAGTATGGTATATATTTTTCGTGCAATGTAGGTGAACTACATGAAGGTATTTAAGTTTATAAAGGCCTATACATTCCTTTTTTCTTGCTTGCACTCAAACAAAAGGGAATTTAAAGTCAATGTTAATACGTTTTGCCCCACCGCGTGACTTTTCTCGTATTTAAATATACGTATTTCTTATATAATATAAACAAACGACTTTTTGTATTATACAAATTATAAATTTGTTTTTATATGGTTTGTATAAAACATTAATTTTACCATAGCTAAAATGTGCAGTTGGCACCGATATCGAGTTAAGCTCGTTGTGGTATACCAAATCTTGCTTCAAGGACTGAAGAAGTAGTACACGTAATAACGAATTCTATTATTTTGAGCACGCTTATCCATTTACATGTCAGTCTCAAATATTAGAGCAATATTTAATACAACGGATATTCTTTAATCGGTGGTTTGCAACACATTGTATTAAAGTAATTAACTTTTATGAGTTTCATGAAAAGTCCAGTTTTACGACACGCCTCAAGCAAATTGAATAAGTTGGCTTAGGGGCAGAAATATTATATTTTTTTGACAAAAACTTAGGGACAGAAAGGCTATATTCATCCACATGTATCTGTCTGACGGTTTTATTTTAGTTAATTTTAATGGTTTGTTCTTATATTTGTAAACTGCAAAACATCTCAATGTGAATGCAGTTGAGCGTAGGTTTTTTAATTTGAAAGTTTTTTTTTGCCAAAGTGTGTAAATAGTTACCTACCATGAATTGTGCACCTCTCAAAAGTAGCACGCTGTAAGTATCTTGATTAGGAAATTTACCATACTTGACATTGAGCAAGTTGCGTTACAGAAATTATATCAATAATTGAGCGTGCCTGTTGATTGTTTTGATTTATTTGCTGATCGAGTTTATTGTTTCTTGAGCATATAAATGATGATAGAAATTACTAAAAAATTTAATGCATTTTGGAAGTAAAATATGGAAAGAAAATTGTTTAAGTTTCGTAAAGATGATTTACTTCCAGGGTTGGCTAATCTGCGACATCTAAAGTAGATGAAAATAATGAGAAATCATTATTTTCATCTACTTTAGATGTCGCAGATTAGCCAACCCTGGAAGTAAATCATCTTTACGAAACTTAAACAAATTCACGGTATATTCTGGATTTTATGAAAAGTAATAATGAAAGTAAGATTTAAAATGTGATTTTACAGAGGATCGTGTTACATTTCATAACCATATTTTACAATCCCAAAGGACAAATAATCTATAAATAAATTAAATATATATGCAGAAAAGGTGTAGTATTTTCATATAGAGCTACATAAAAATTAGTAACAATTGTCAGGGATTAGGTATGCCTAGTGCAGAAATATGCTTTCTGAATTATCTGAAGTACTGATCTCGGTTATTTTGGAATTTATTATGTTAAATTAATCAAAATTTAATATTTCAAAACGCCGCCCTGTGATTTTGTATAAAAGTTTTTTGTTTATTCTTGACGTGAAACTGCCTGAAGAATCATTACAAAACTATCGGATATTTTTGACTTCATAAAATGAAATGCCAAGTATTTCTAAATATTATATCTCAAACAGTTTACCTGGTATCTGTATTTGGTCTTAAAATGGATATATTACTATAAGGTATATCTTGATTTAAGATGCAAAGTGGAATCTTGAATGTTTTCATAAACAAATGTTTAATAAATAATCAGAAAGTACCAAGATTATTTTATCCACAATGCTATTAGAATACCAATCGTCTACATCGACAAAATCGATGGCTATATAAGATTTTGCAGGTGATATACAAACGTAGTTTTGTCATTTACGTTGAATTAAATATTTCCAAGTGAAGAACGGGACTATAAAGCAATCAATATATTCAGTTTTGTTTTCAGCTCATTAAGTAACTTGCTAACTGAACCTATTAAATAACGAACTTAATTATTAATTTAATTTTATAATACCATTTCTATTCACAATTAAATGAAACTAGTACAAAACAAAAAATCTATCTTCATAAATGCGCCTGTACCATATTTTCAAAATATAAAGTATTCACAATCAAATGAAACTACGTGATGTAGTATTATTTCTATTTTCTTTAAGTTCTTTACCACAACCTAGGTTTCGTCGTATTACAACATCTTCCGGTGGGTTATTAGCAAAGATCCTACTGTATGTATGTGTATGTGTACATTTCTTCGTAACTGTATTTAAATAATACTAACTTGTAGTTATGAATATTAAAATATGTTATTTTGCATGAATGATTTAGTTGAAAATTTCTATCCGGTTTCACAATATGTCCATATACGAATTTACTTCACAGTCTTCACAGATTCACAGTTCAATTATGAGAATTATTTCTCAATTACTGCCTTAGACAGAATATCTCACTGATTTTGAAATGGTTCAAGCTTTCAAATGTTACATAAACAAATGTATACATTCGTATGAAAACTCAACAGGCGTCCCATATCACTGAGTATTTTTATTTGAAACTTGACTTTATATTCGCAAAATGAATTAGTTACAAAACTGAAAACTAATCAAAATAATTAATTTCTTTAATTACGTTTACTTGATTAAATGTCATATCGGATTAAAATGTTTAAAGTGTTATAAAAATGTTACTTAGCGTGAAAATAGGTAACGAATACGAAACGTACACGTGTATTTGAGAGATAATAAATCTATTGGAAAATTAATTTTGAATAACCAGATTCGCAAGTAAAAAAATATATTAATATTTGATAAATAATAATTATATAAATCATACATAACGATTCTTTAATAAATATTGAACATTATCACATTAATTAAATAATTTATAATATTTTACTCAGAAGAAAATGGAATGCTTCGTTACGAACTAAACTTTGTAGCAAAGTACAGCAAATAGGAAGTGCAAAGCAGTTTAAGCCTAAAAAATAATTAGAGTTAAAAAAATTTAAATTTATCATAATCCTTGACGAAGAACGAAAATCGCTAATGTCGAAAAACTCCGCATTGTCTAATTCGACATTCATGATAAAACTGAAAATTCCGCATTAGATTAAAACTGAAAATAAGTAAATGCCATTTGTAACTATGCTGAAAAGATGACGATTGCTTTACTTACAAAGAAAACCATCTGCTTAGTCACAACGTTAGACAAAGTGAATTATCGTTGTGAAATAGAATAATGAATATTTTTATCTTATTGATAAATTTACCTTTGCCTTTTTTTACGCAATGGTTATAGAGGCTGCAATATTATTCGTTATTTACATTTATATACAGACACACTCACATTCACACACTCAAAAGCGCACGCACGCACACATACACACACCGAAGTTTCTTCCCGTTCCCTTTGTAGTATATTGTATCACTCTATTGCCACAAACATAGCAGTGAATTAAGCGCTCAGAAATAGTTGCAAAATTGTTAAATTACTTTAATAAAAGTAAAATAAAATATTTTTGATATGAAATTCAATAGTGAAGGAGGTATACCAAATATTTAACTGCTGTATTTGTGGCAAAAAAGCATTGCCAGAAGATTACTTACTTTCTCTCCAGGGTTTCTCAGAAAATTATACCGATGATTTAAAATCTCATTGCCGGATTCTAAATGTAGAATATTTATAAAATTATAAGACTCTCATTTAATCAAAACGAAAATTAAATTACGCTTGGAATTGGAAATAGCCCTTATTCAACAACCATATATTTATGCACGTCTTAGTAAAACTGATAGATCTCTGTTTCAAAGTTAATAAGGGTAATAACCATTTTTGTCAATATTTATTATCACCGCAATAAAATCAATTACAATGTAAACTTAAAATAAGTTACTAGGTCTATTTAACAAGATAGTAACATTTATAGACAGTATTAATTATACTACGCTTAATATATTATTATTTATAAGTCCAATATAAACCTAATGGTATATGCATAATCAAATTAAATACTTATAAAATTGGGTAAAACAGGTAATAATACCTAGCAAACAATATTTGGAAATATTTGGCATAGAAATGAAATAATATTTCGATTCACGGACCGAAATAATTAAGTCTAATTGAATTGAACATAACTCGTTTATCAGACACTTACATTCAATAAGTTCTACTTGTACCGATGTTTTTAATTACATTATATTTATTTATTTTTGGAAGTAAATACACCAATATTAAGAGATTTCTCTATTCAATTGAAGAAACATTTTAGGTTTTTAATGTATATATTCGATGAAACATATTCGACTTTTACTATAAAATTGAACCGTAGCATAAAACCATTTAGTAATTAATGTGTATTTGTGTAGATATTTTACTTCTAAATTATATTATTTCATTGGGTATTATAATTTGGTAATATTTTAGGAAATGTTAGAAAATAACTTTTGGTTATTGATGGTATTAATAGACCTAGTAACTATGTTTTATCTTTTTTGCCCATTTTAATTAAATAATTCTTCAAAAAATCTGCCATGCGAACATGAAAATTTAATTATTTTTACCTTTCCTGGCTCATATTAATTAAATTTCTGGGAGCATATTTGCAAAAATTTTGTTCATGTTTAAAGTCTAAAGTATCCATCTATATGTAGGTTATAGTAACTTTTCTTAAAAACCGTATGGATTTATTTTAAATTATTAATCCGCATATATCTTAGACGGTGATATGCAAAAATATTTATTTTTCTGGAGTAAAATGAAATTATCTGAGAGTCGTAAATTTTTAAGGATTATGATTCTTATTTTTAATCTATTTTTCTATCTTTCTTCTTTATTAAATTTAAGGTAGAGAATAAAAAAAGAAGATAATACTGGAATAATAATATCGGAAAAATATAATAAATTCTCTACGCTTTCCGAAACTCCTAAAATAAAAATTATGAAAAAGAATAACGTTAATAGGAGTTTCTCGGAAAACTAGGGCGATGTTTCCAAATCTTACGGTATTTGATAAATTCATGATATCTTACGCTTGTAAAAGTTATACTAAGCATATAAACTCATACAAGGCGAAAGAAAAATAATATTGGAAAATAATTTAGTACAATTACTCTCTATCCTTAAATATTTATTATATTTGTCTAAATATGAAGTAAACAATCAAATGGCGAATATTTTAACCAGTCTTACTTATTTTCAATGGGGGGATTATTTTAATTTTTTTAATCCATGGCTGCATAATTTTCTTAGTTTATAAATAGCATAGGGTACACTCAAAATTCGAATTAATTTAATAAAAATAAAATAATCTGATTAATTTTTCAACAAACACGTTTTATAGAAGCGTCAGGTTTATTCAATCGGCTCTATCATATAAAAAATTAAACCTCTAAAAAATAAATTCTTCGTAAGAATATATTCTTGCTGTTTAAAAAATATGGTGTTAAATTAAATATTAGATAAATGTATAAATTCTGAAACAAAAATATTTATAATAAGGTAATTATGTACGAAGTCTAGTGATAAATATATACAATATAGTTCACATTTCATTTAGAACGTTAACCTATATAAAATAAGCGTTATTACACTAGTACCAATGAAATAATTTAAAATCGTTCATTATATATTAGGTCTACCTTTGGAATATCTATCTGAAGGCAATCAGAGATTTTTTTTCTGTTATTATCACTTTTAATAACTAGGAGAAATTAATTGCAATAACTCGTACATTATTTTTCTTATTTGTCTAACTGAAACCGTCTGCCCAGCCAACAACGCGGCCCGATGGGCTCAAAATTATGCATATCATTTGACTAATTTCATATCGTTTGACTTTATGGTATTATTGAAAATATTAATTTGCACTTTCAATTCAATGGTGCATACTGTTATTTTTTAGGACTCCCTATGAAATTGGTTAACTTCGAGTAAACAAATTCAAGCGCGGCAGAACAAACATCATGAATCAATGAACCACGCTCTAGTCTCTAACGTCAGCTGTGATGCCTAAAATTATCAATAAAGCCGAGGATTCGGTTTTAACAAACAGACAAGGGAAAGTACGCGAATGAGCACACGCACTTCAACTAAACGGGTCGACTTAAATTTTTATAATGCACAAGCTCTGTGTAAGGTGAGTGTTGTTTACTTCGATATAAATATTTACCAGGAAATATCTGACAATAATTATAAAATTACTGAGAAGAATGCGGTGGAGTTTTGGTTCATTTCGTGAAAACGTAGGAAACATGGTGTGGTGTATCCAGTGTTATACATAAATATTCAAATATTATGCAAAAACTACTAAATTGAATTGAATAACAATTTTACGTAAATAGTACTCATTTAAATTAATATTTAGGAAATCGTTTGCACTTTCCAATAATTCTCAAGACATTTTTTGTCTGCCGATTTTTTATTTGCCAGTTTATTTAAACGTCATGAAAAAAACACTCTATCAATTTAAGTTAAATTTAGAAGTAATTCACGAGACATAGATACAAATCGGATGTATTTTCTTGTTAAACATTTCTTAAAGGAGCAGCACTATAGAACATATGAAAATTGTCGGGTGTATTAAAAAAAATCGGTTAAAAGTTACTTTTGGGATGCGAACGTGAATAAAGGATAATTTTGAGATTCAGTCTACTTTAGCTGATATAAAAGTTAATTTCATTACGGTGTGAAAAATCTACGGAGCAAAATAAAAAAAATATATTCGTTACCAAGTTTCGGCAAAACCCAGTTAAAAAAATATTTCGTTTTCCAACTAGCTCCTGATATCACTTATATTGAAATTTGTAAGAATTGGTGAATTGTTGAGATAAGTCCAGTAGTACAGGCATTCAACTTTCAATGTCCTATTGGTATCAGAGTTATCAACACTCACTTATAACACAGAAATTCCAAGGTTTATTGGAGTTGGTTACTACCAATTTTGAAACACTAGAGTTAAACCAAATCTACGCAGATTAAATTTACATTATATAATTTTAGAACCGATTAACTCTGGAAAGCACGTTGCATAGTATCGCAGTTCTACGTCGTTGATGTAACTACCATAAATTGAGAGAAACATCTAGAAGAAAAGAGAAACAAGTACTAAAAATAATAAAATAATTAATCTTATAAATCGTATTATAAAATAAAGGAAAACTCTTCTTTATAATTGATTTGTTTATCTAATTTTGTTAGAAATACGCTTTCGTTTTTTTAGATTTAAAATTGGAAAAAATGAAACACGACATAGTAATTTTTATCTTTAATTTTTTGTACAGTAATACCATCGTTTTAAAAAAATTAATTCTGCTCGGAAATATAACCAAGTAATTAAATTAAGTGTTTTATACAATGTTTTATAATTAGATCTGTTAGAGTAAAAGTGATAGGTAAATTTATCTCGTTATGTCGTTTGAAAAACGATATTTATCTAAATAAAATTAGTCTTATCCTTTCAAAATAGCAATAGTTTTAAAGGTAGAAATTCATTATAAAATCACCTTGCGACAAAAGCACAGAAACTACATGGTTAATGTATTATAACTTTTAAAATACAATAATTTTTATGATAAAAATAATTTTTCGTCACTTTTTGGAAAAAAGAAAAATACCTTACATTTTTTTCAACCTATACTTCCCTAATTTCATTTGAATGACATTTGAGAAAAATTACATTTATTGTGTATTTTAATGCATTCATTAGCAAAAATCTCTCCAATATTTATTTTTTATTATGTGGTGTAGGTACGCTACTTAAACTAAATATGTTGAAAACGTCATTTAACAACATTCACTCCTTATCCAGTTTCAACTAGAGGATGATGCTTTTTTAATTTCAAAATGAAATAAAATTAAAATGTTATAAGAAAAGTAATTAAGTTTCCATTACAAGTCAGTTAGATGGCGCTGTATTTTATTAATATTATTTGAATATCTTAATTTTTTTTCCTAAATCCAATTGGCAATTGGGAAGACAATTTTTATAACTTAAACACGAAATATTTTCTTTGTATTCTTTTTCTCGCTTGCTTTCGTTATCATTTTTTATTCAGTAATATGCGCAGTCAACTTTTAACAATGGCTTTTCTGAAATGCTACATTTTACCTTCTCAAGTAATCGTTTGATGGTATAGAAGCATTTTCTTAGGTTTCACTTTAAAATCTATTTTTTTTACTAATTTTCCAAATTTTACAAAGATTTCTTACAGCACTTGGCTAGACTAGCTGAAAAACCCTTTGAACTTTAATGATCAAAACAAAATACATTTTAAGTTCATCAAACATAATTTTGGCTTTCAAACGTTATAAGTTTAAAATAGTATAGTGTTAACATTTTAGCTACAAATATCAAGTGAGCAATTTACAAGAAAGCCAAAAACTTGCTGAGTTTTCACTCTCCGAAGTCAATTACTCTTACTAACGGAACTTCACATTTCCACAATACCTACTGGTTCGTTCACTACTCAGCCGAACATAATAATAGTTCCAATTTCTTCCCGGCTTTTTCCCGTCAACATCTGTTGTCGCCGCATAAATTGTTTACATAATTTCTAAATTGATTGGTTAGGAAAAAGGTATTTGTATTAAAATATTATTTTCAGTGACTTTTTTGTCGTCAATTAATTAGGTTATAACTAATGATGCTTTATCAAAAGTTACGTTTATACATATATTAAGGGTATTGTCAAAATATATCACTTAATTTAATTAAATGTAGATAAAATATCATGTCAATATATTTCCATATGCACATTATAAATTTCCCATTTGGGAGTAGTTATACTTTTTTTTTTGTTATTAAATACTTAAAATAGACGTGACTATTAATTATATATCTTGGCAATGACGCACGCTCTAATTCCGCAAGGAACTCACGGGCGGCATTTCAATAGAGATAAATTATCTTTAGAGATAATTACTCTTTTTATAAAAAGGAAGATGAAAAAATATTAAAATTTCTCTAGTTTTCAATCTTGGATCAATAGACCACCAGTATTAGGAATAGTGAGAAAACGTCGCAAATCTTAGTACATTCATCTGTTTTCAGTTGTAAACAATTTTAACTATGGAAAGCCTCAAACGGATATGTAATTCAAGTCTTGAATGTATAAATTCATATGTATTTGTATAAGCTTAAATCATTATTATTATTGATTAATTTATAAGAATTAACTTATCGTGTCATTAAGCTTTTTTTAAACAAAGTTTTTAAAGATAAATAATTTTTCACACGGAGTTTATTTTTTCGTTTCAAATTGGTTGTGGCCGTCATATTTTTTTTAATTATTTCACACAAGGCGACAATCAAATTTCATATATTTACTTTCCCCGTAGCCACACTTCTAAAATTAAAATAAGTTTAAGATGAAATTAAATTTAAGCCATAAATGTGAGATGAAGTTCGAAATAATTTTTTTTTACAAATTCTGTACATTCTAAGTTTTCATATGCATAAAGTGAAACTAACCGCAAATTAATGAAATAGAACTTCGAAAAGTCGGACTACTTTTTCTTATAAGAATGTCACAAAGCACCCATAAAACTTTAAAAAGTTTTCAAATATAAAGTTTACATGCTTCAGGAGAACTTCAGTTATTAAAACTTCCCTTCGTCGAACTTAATATCTGGACTTCGACGCTCAGCTTTATCTGCCTATTATTATTTAAACGGAAAGTAATTTCCTCTAAGCGAGTATATATCATGTCGGTACAGAAAATTTTGCGTTAAATATATCGTCCGAGATAAAATAATTTGAAATATTATATTATCATGTCGGTATGGAAAATCTTTATATAAAATTACTCCCTGAGAAAAAAGAATATTAAAACAATATGATAAGAAAAATTATCAAAGTTAGAAATTGCCTATACTTTAATAAATTTTGCACAATATATTACAAAAAATTAAAATAAAAAAAAACTAGGAATTTTCCAGACGTTGAACAATTATTGTAGACTGAAAAAATTGTATCTTATATTCAACCAATTATAAATGTAGATTGATGCATGAAGCTTAGCTATATTTAAATAAAAATAATATATATATGTATATATATATATATATATATATATATATATATATATATATATATATATATATATATTATTGATTTTTTTTTATAATTGGGGATTCATTGGCGAATGTGTAATTTTATACATTATTAAAATTACATATTCCCTAATGAATCCTCACCTTTCAAACGAAATAAAAATGATTTAATTTTTTCAACAAATTAGAACAAAACTAATCACTTAAATATGAAATCCAATAAGCATAATTACTTTATTCCGTCTATAAGATATCTTACAAATAAAAGTATTTCGTTGGTATGTACTAAATTTATTTGCGAAAAATTTTATCACACAATTATCTATAACTTATTCTATGACTATATGCAATAGACACACAAAATATTAATATTTAAATAATGAACTATTTGACTAGTACGGATTTATGTGCATGCTTAATGCTCACGTTTTTGACGAAAAGCTAACATTTTAGCTAAGCTTACTCTAAACTCTGGAAACAAGTAGTATAATAATTTGGGTAGAAAAAAATAGATCGAACATTTGTCTACAATTCAACGAGACTATTTTTATTGCGTTCAAACATTTATTTCATAAAAATCGGCTTTTTGCAACTCATTCCTCGCCAAAATCCCTAGAAAAGGATGCTAAGTTAGGAGGATTCGTTTCACACATTATATTATACTTTAATTCGAAATGCGAAAACAAGCTGTAAAATGTTAATTTTTTCTTCTTTATTTTGACGGAAAAAAAATTTACAGTAAAACAGAAAAATAAAAATATTTAGCCAACAAAAATATAGTTTCAATCGTCCATATAAATATTGCGTTACAACACAACGGTTACTAATAAGAGACTCAGAAGGAAACACGTTCTCTATTTGCTTAGAAAATTATTCTCGCGTCTACCCGTCTGTTCGTTAAAGCCGTTAGACTCAGAAACCACTTTACGTAAAAACTTGAAATTTGGTATTTTAGTAAAACATATTATCCCTCACATATTTGAATAGCTTACACTTAAAAATATTTATATGGAAATTTCTGTGGGGAAGGTCAAATTACTCGAAACTTTTTTTAAATTACGTATTTTGTGTAAGATATCATATGAAAATATTAGTCATAATATACATGTTAGGTATCATGTCTGTGGAGACCTGCTAAGAAATATGCAAGAAATGTGCCCCCCGTTCAATTCCAAGACTTTTAGACCTTAAATTAAAAAAAAATGGATTTCAGGGGCCCACGTAATTATTATAGGAAAACTGTGGCAATGATTTTAGTTGTCATAATTTTTTAAATATACTCCATGTTTTTACGGCTATGAAAGACTAAAAGTTTATGTTTTACCATATTTATAGCCGATTTTCTCAGAAATCGCGACGTAAAGATTTGAAATTGACATTGTTATACATCTTATGAACCCCAATATTTTTACAAGCTAATTTTTATTAATATTCACATGAAAATAAAAGAGGGGTAAATAAAATCCCTAATTCTTTTATTTTATATATCATATAGACATCATTTGATTACGAGGAATACAAATTTTTTTTATAATTTTAAATTCTATATTTAACAAGTTATTCTAAAAAATATGCGAAAACTAGAATTAACTCTCTTCTTTCCGAAACGACTGAATCAAAAATAGCGAAACAAACAAAGTGAGTAAAATCTAAGTAGGAGATTAAAAAAAACAACGATTGTAAACTATAGAAACATTTTATCTTTTTTATTAAAAATGTCATGTTTTTACACCTATGAAAAATAAATACTAGTAAATAATTTAACGGAAATACTATGTGCGCTAAGTGTTTTAACAACCTGTGTACGAAAACTATACATACAGAACCCTTATAGCGTATAGTTTTGAATATATTGCGGAATTTCGAATATATGTAAATGAATGGAACGTCATGACGAATCCTATTTTTCTTTGGAAAAAAAATCTATTTTATTGAGAAATGAATTATTATCCGCTTTGTTTTTTTTGCAGATCCTTAAGCTTGAAATGGCACGGCTCTTTCGATCGCACACATGGAAAAGGAATAGAAGAAGCACAAATATATATATATATATATATATATATATATATTATATATATATATATATATATATATATATATATATATATATATATTTATATATATATATATATATATATATATTTATATATATATATATATATATATATGACGGAATGTTTTTAATGTTTGGGCGTAATTTCTACAATAAAATGAAATTTTCCAACATACGATGTATAATGTATTATTTGAAAGATGGTTATAAGTTTATATCCATGAATTAAAGCAACAAATGTCGTATTACTCGCCTCTACAATATCGGCTTATTGTCACGGTTTATTAGAAGAAGATATTTATTAGTCTAGGATACATATGTAATTTAGGACATATTAGTTTATAGCAGTTTGGATCCTAAATAATAGGACCCTTAATTTTCATATTTATTACTGGTATTGAGTTCAAATATTACGACTAAATATATCTTAAAATGCATATTTTAGAGTGTATACGCATTAGGAGCAGGGGCGTAGGAAACAAGCGCCTCAGCAACCGTAGAAAATATTAGAGAAGTAATTTTTTTAAATCTATTAAATTCTTACTCCCATTTCAGTTGACACATATTTATATTCCGTTTTTTCTATTATAGAAGAGAACCTAGTGAGAATATATTCAATTTAAAAGGCAATAGAATGGAAGATATCGATTATTTATTAGAACACTTTTTAATTATTAGTAGACATAATTCTTTTTTCGATTACGATGTATCTCACATACGTATTGCAAAAGAAAAGACAATATAGGCTTATATTAAAATTTTACACTTTTTTGCGATATGTTTGGTGGAAATTTTGGTTTAGCAGCAACACCAAAATGTCAGACACGATACAAATAGGCGAGGTGGTTATTAGTAATGTTTTAAAAATGATATAAAGGTTCCAAAATAACTTTTTTATTTAAGTCAACAGTTGGTGAGATATGAGCTTCTTAAGTCTTAAAAAGTTTTACTCCCTCCCCTCAACTAACATTTGAAAAATTCTGCAAAATGGTTAGGGTAGCAGATCTTTAAATAAACTTTCGACTAAAATTGGTCTGAATGAGATACGTTATGTAGTTTTTGAGATATGAGATATTTTGGTATTGACCGCGGCAATAATTCATTTTTCACAGTGTCTTTGTGAAATAAAAACTTATAAGTTCAACCCCTTTTTGGTGCCACGGAATTTTCTTGCGCGAATCCGCTTTGCACTTTACCGGTTTCTCGAGGGCTGATTTTAAGAGTCTTATTTTTCGGGCATTTTATTTATTTCCATTTTAAAGAATTTATTTGCATTAGTGCTGCAAATGAAAAAAAAAAAGATTATGGCAGAATTATTTAATCATGTCGAATTAACCTCTTCAAACATAATAATTTCGGGAAAAACAATTACATATATAATAGAAAATATAATACAACACTTTAAATGTACGCTAATTATCCAAACATTAATATGAAGTGTATATAAGGCGCTTACTTTATAAATTCCAGAGTATTTCATTGCTATTAGCGATTGAATATAACAATTAAAGATATAATATACTGCTATAGGGTCATCAGTATTGAAAATCGATTTTGGTTAACGAATACTTTATTTTTCACTGGTTATAATATTTTTTTTTAATATATCTCACCCAGCATTACGTGATATCTACGGTTATTGTTATTTCGTAAACCGAAGGCCATCCAAGTCATAATAACCTACTAATGATTTGGTGACTTGAGGTCATTAATTTCCGTTGCGACATCCCATCAAGCAGAATTCATATTGCACCGTATATTATTCATAGTATTTCAAAATCAACATACAATAACATTTAATTTTATATAATAACATTAAATAATTTAATAAGATCAGTAAAAAAAATATAATTAAGGTGTCAATTCTTGCTTAGCGCGTTCAATATTTTTTGCATTAACGATTTCCCCTCGGTCGCGACTTTGAAACTGAGTAAATAACTCAAATATGTCCATTTTTCTACAAGCCATACTCTTATGGGCATTCATGACGTAAACATTTTACACGAGCTGCAAAACGTTTTGTTAGGCGCAATCCATTTGCATGCAAAGCGAAATCCGTTCACGAGTCCTGTCGCAGGATTGTCGTAGACTGCAAGGAAATATACTTTATATTACTCGACATTTTTCATAAAGACTTTATTTCAAAATCTTTATTATATAAAGACATTATTTTATAAAGACTTAACTTTAAAAATATATTCTACTTCGGAATAATATTTCTCAAAATAAATTGTTTTCGAGAAAACAGTTCACACTAGATCTCACTCAAATTTTTTTTTTATATTGGCTTGTGAATTGGTTAGGTCAATATCTTGTAAATCTGTTCCTTTTTTCAAGTGAGGTATTGATGTTATAGAAACTTCTTTGACACCTCCGTTTTAGAAACTCCTTTGACATCTCCTTCGAATGTCCGAATTTTCGATTGTTCGATTCCTTCATTCGGTTCATATGTAACAGCAGCAACACTTTCAGTTTAATAACTATTGTGATGAAATTTGGAAGGACCGAATATGAAACTGGATTACGTATTTTTATAATTAATATATTTACGTTCTAGGTATATGAGTATATAGAACCTGAACATATTAGTTAGAAAATATTATTTTTAATTTTTTAAGCGTCTCCCGGAGAAACGATATTTTTATCTCACAAAATACATCAGTATAATATCAAAGAGGTCTTTTAAATTAAACATGGGAAGTATTGGAATTTTTTTATGGTATGATCCCTTAATTCAGAAAGCCTTATTTAAAAAAAAATTGAATGTAAAGTTTACAGAAAATAATTTTTTTTGTTGTTCTCCTGCTAATATGAATTATTTAAAATTTTCCTTCATATTTAGAAAAAAAAATCATTATTGAAAACTTTGACCACCAACTAAATCGACTTTAAATAAGCACATTATTAGAAATATACTGGAAAACATAAAGTAAAAAAAACGTGCATACTTAGACCTTTTGCAATAGTATCTAAATATTACTGTTAGAGATTTTAGAAATCGGTACAGAATTGCGAGGTTGCACATGAAAATAATGACTATTTTGGAGATTATTTATATTGTGCATATTATTACTGACAAAACTCATAATCATTGCAATCAAATCAATGTATGTAATTTTAAAGGTTATATAGACCGAAGAGCTGCAGCCAGCAATAAAAATTCGCCTCCAATTCAGGACTTTACTAATTAATGTTAGACTCTAATCGTATTCCTAACCAATTTATTCTCTTCAAAAGTGAATGCGCACGTTACTATCGATATAATATTGTATCAAAAGTAGTTATGTCGCAATGAACCTTACTTTATTTAATTGTTACCCGTCAATATATTAAAACAATAAAAAAATAATCCAGGTTTAAGAAAGGTAAATAAATATAATATTGACGATTGCATTTGAGATATTTCATTGAGGTCAATCCCTTTTTTTATTAGTGTTTGATATATCACGTGTAGTATAATCACACAAACATCACTGACAAATATAAGGCTTTCAGAATATCCAATATTTTGATAATAAATATCGGGGTAAATTATTGTGAAAGGTCATTGTGACAAACCACAAATTTATAATATTAAGAAGCAGATGACATATCTGACAATATTTGACTAAAATAATAATGACTAATATACTTTCATTTCTTTCTTTTCGTCGTACTTGTAACAGTTCGATCGAGATCGCATTTGTTTCATATGTTTTCTTAATTCGGAACTGTCATCACGCCTTACCTTACGCCTTACCACCAGGTGTGGCCAGAACGCCATATTAACAAGCTGAATTTTCAACTTAATTTATTCAAGAATTAACCTTAAAAATGGTTAAAGGTAGTGCCTACAAATGTGATAGCGCTTCAAGCAGAAAATTACCACGTATTACATTACAAAGTTATGTAACACGTGATGTTGATTGATTCAGTTTACAATTTTCTTATCATTTATTGTGAAATATATATTGTAATATTTTAGAATTTCAGGTTTAAAACTTTATCTAATTATTAAGATTGTTCCAAGACGCAGCTGCGTTTTGGATTCATTTTTATCATAATAAGGTGACAAACGGTTGCAATCGTCTATCGTTTAAATATACTCTAGAAACGTGGAGTGAATTTTTACTACAAAAATATAATTATTTATTTTATACCTTTGCTTGCCATTTAAATAATGTGGGGATACTCGGTCTTTAGATGTGTTGAGAAGAAATTTATATAAGTTAGGGAATGACCAATAAAAATGAACAAATTTCTAATTTTGAAAAATAACACGAATATCTATTATAAAAGCGCCACGTCAATTTATATCAATTTTGCGTTTGGTTACCGTTCTTAAAAACGTGAAGGGTAGATTTAGATTTTAAGATAGTAAAAACTGAGTTTTGATTTTATCCCATTTCAGGATTCCCATCTTTACAATTTATTTTCTTTCTTTACCTGCTCGTTTAATATCAGTTAAATAATTTATATATTATTGATAATCTATATAACTTGTGATTAAAGATTAAATAAAATTTTATATTAATGATACATTATTAACATATATTTTATTTTATGTACGATCTTATTTAAAGTTTAAAAATCAATTTTTTATTAATAAATAAATGTGATAAGATAATGTTGAAGTTATGTTAAATGAACAGTAATAAATAAAGATAAAATGACGTATAACATTGTTATATGAAACGGGTAAGAAAAATTTAAGTTTCCATCTGTAGTTTTCAAATATTTGAATTATAATCCTATATATATTTATGTACATGATACTAAAGAACAAAATATAACTTTTAAAATTTAAAAAACAATGTTAATAATTGTATCTGTCAATGCGCTTGTAGGTATAATGTGATTAAAACAACTAATTTGGAATAGGTTAAATTCAAATAAAGGTTTCGGTAAGTTTATTAAACTTTAATGTTTAGATATTTATACATTAATATTTAGTCAAATAGGTGTGGCTACTGTATGAAGCCACATCCCTTAATATTAAACTCTGCGTTTTGGTTATGGTTGTCAAGCTGTGTCATCTACTTCTGATATTTGAAATTTGAGTGACAGACATAACGAATATTAATATGTGAAATTAAAACAAATATACACGATGTGTATTTCAGCTATATTTTATTTACAAATTTCACAAAAAAATATTATTTACAATTAAATATACTATACTAAACACTGACGTTATATTTTTGAAGATTCGTTTTTGATAACATTTTTGACTGAGTATATTCTTTAGAATATAATGTTAAGTACGTTTTGATAGATTTGTACAATAATTACGACACTGTTTTAAAATGGTAAAGAAATTAATTTCTTGACCGAAATTAAAATACATTTCTAAAGAAATAAAAAAAACTACAAGAACAATATTCCCAACAGAATGTAAATACATATATTTCCTTAGAAACAAAAAGGGACCTAAAACCATTTTGTTTACGGCGTGACTTTACTAACCCACTTGGGTAATTTTTCCTGTTTTAAATTCTACCACATATTTTAACCTGCATAATTTGGGGTAAATTTTAATATTGTGAATAAAACAACGTATTTTTATTATTTATTAGGCAGTGGCATAATTAAAAAATGTCACCACTCGTGGGCCATCACTCTTTACTCTTTGTTTCATATACAATTTTTGTTTGTTCTGTTATCATGGAAGTCTGATTATCACAATATACATGCCCATATATCTCATGATTAATTAAGACAATTATGGCGCAACTTTCGTGTCCAGTTTAATTTAAAAAAATTAATCTTTTGGAAAGAAAATTGATGAAACTGGGCCCAAAATTATATAAAGCCCCTTCAGCAGAGATAAGCACGACTGTTACATAATGGTCAGTTTATTAGGACAGGGCGCCGCAATTCAATGTTATGTTTCAATAAATTAAAACATCACACCGAGACAAAGCATACAGGACCGCATCGGGACGGGAACACCAAAGCAAAATATTCTTTTATGTGAGAAGATTAAATTTAACACGTGGAAATTTCTCCATATCACTACTTTTTCAGTAACTTAGAAGGATTTATTTTACTGATTCGTTCACAGAGAAGGAAATCAAATGGTTTGAACGGTGTGATATTTTAAATAATTAAACAAAACGTATTTCAATTTTATCTTTAAAATTTAAAACCATTTCCTAATTTGGGTTGGATACAGAGTGGATTTCATACATTACATTCAAAGATTTTGTTTACTAATTTTAAAATTTTCCAAATTCATGCGTTTTAAACATTTATTTCGACAGTTATTTTTTTGTGGCTCAATTCCTCGTAATAATATTTTTCACTGTGTACATAATAAATAACAAAACCTTCAATGGTTTTATAAAAACGTTAATTCTATATTTATATATAAAGTATGCCGCAGTTTTGTGTACTAAATTTGCTTGTAACCATGTGGCCTCTGTACTTCCTTATATCAGTCTATAATTACCTTTTCTCTCTACTTCTTTGTTCTTTGGTTTCTTTTGTTATTTATTTTATTTTATATTTGAAATACATTTGCGTCATTGATTGTTTTTATGACACTTTGTGTATTAACTCTCTATCAATCATCATTTACAATCTACATAATTTTAAATTTACATGCCGGTTATAAATTTTTCTCATTAGATTAGCTTCACAACTTCTATGTATTTAGTTTTCTCAGTCAGTTTAAGGTTTATTACAGGTATATGGTATAAAATAAATACTTTTTACAGTAGGAAGAGTTTCCTGATAGTGTACCATAAATACTACTCAGTAAAAAGGAGTAATAAATTTTTTGTGTACAAAATTTTTGAAATTTAAATAGCCGGTAACCTTAGTTTTCGACGTCGTATTGAAATTTTCGACGTCGTATGGATTTGAAATAAAGAGTTTTCTGAAGTTTTTCTTTATTTTAAATAAAAAACAATAATTTATTATAGATAACAATTTCATCTTAATTCATTTTAGTCATAAGTTCCTTTAAAAACATAAGGAAAATATTAAGAAAACTTTTTTTAAACATGATTTCTTTCAGAAACTGGGGTTTCTTGTCGCATTACATTTTTACGTGATATACCAATTAAAATTCCAAAAATGTTGTACTAAAAACACTATATGTTTACTTGACTTTTTCTAAGCGCGATTAATGTCACAGAAATTATGGTTTTATAAAATTGTGGAATCGACCTCTTATTCAAAAGTATTGTAATCACATGCGCTTTCATTAATGCGTAGTTCAGATTTTATTTTTTTAAATTTTCCTAAATATGTACTTTTTTGTATATTTCAATGATATACGTGTATATTTCAATGATTTTATAGTAATCAAAGTTAGTAATTAATTGTGTACTATAAATTGCTCATATTAATGTTAATGTTTTGACTAAAATGGGCAAGTAAGTTACTGATAATTGGTGAAAATGGTTATAATGATTTAGCATGGTACTATAGCAGTCATTGAAATTAAATACATCTTATATAAATTTATGAAATTCATGAAACATATTTTATAGGCATAATATATAATTCTTTAATTTCGTAAGTTTTTGTAAGATATTTAAGTTTATATAAAGTCTATATAGAGAGTACTACAAGATATGACACTACGAAACAATATTTTCTGATGTTTCAACAAGCACCTGATCATTTTTCTCAGGAACGTATGGAGATGTCAAGTTGAAATAATATCAAAAACTTAAGTCTACGGTCCGTTGGAGCTGTAAAAAATCAAGCTTCTAAGTCAATGAAATCAGAAAATATTTATGCCGCATGTTTTGACAATCACAAATAAATTAATAACTCTAGGGTACTTCCAATTGACTTAAAATTATGAAATATGGCAAGAAGCAGGGTCTCACAGCATAAGTAAAGGAAAAATTCAAAAATTGTTAATTTTGTAGTTATAGAACGTACAATTTTTTTTTCAAATGTGTCCCTGTGTTTTTTTCAAGTATGAGCCTGTGTAAGTTATATAATTTCCTTTACAAGTAGTGAGTTTATCAAAATATCAAAGTTAAGATTTTGAATATCTTAACTTAAATATTTAGATAAACTCTGTAAGCGGCTATAACAGGGAGTGGACGGAGAAGTGAGTTATCTTATTACGGTTCCGTTTTCCCTTTTAAGGTACGGAATTCTGAAAACGGTTTCAAAAGTAAAGACGAAAACAAGTATTTTTGTATAAATAAAATTGTTCAATGTAGTCATATGCAATCTAATGATGAGTTGTTTCAAGCCTTACCTAAGTATCTTACCGATATTTCATTATATAGGCTTGAATTTTACTCTATTATATTAATTTTAATTAAAACTGTCTTTTATGTGATAACATTGTTAATTCTAATAAAAATAATAAATCTTATTAATATAATAATTCCTTACTTCGTTACCCCTTACAATGTAAACAATAAACATATTGCCTATACCGTACATTGTATGGTGGTAGCTGTTAGAAAAAAGTTCATTTAGCTTCTGTCTGTTGATTATAATCCTGTGAAGTTTTCTCTGTGTCATCAGTTGTATTTTATGTATTAGTATAATTTTAATATTTTTTTTAATTATAGTGTATTAATTTCTAAGATTGCATTATTTATGGTAATTTGTCCACGGGATACAATCAGTTCTTATATATACAATAAGACATTAAAAGAACTGTGATAAGACATTTTAAAATTAGTGGAAAATTAATGAGTGTGATAATTGATATAATTTAAAACAATGTATTTTGACCATATCTTTTAGAGCAGCCTTAATAAAACTAAATTAAATCGATTTTCGACGCGTAAATTTATTCGATATTATTTACTGTTTATAGATTATAATACATTTTATTTTCTGAAAGAGGCATCAGATAAGAAGTAAAAATTCATAATTAAAAACAGGAAGAAGTCACTGAATAGCAACAAAAAATTCCGCTTTGAAATTACTTTCTTTCTGATTATATACGAACATATATAAATAAGTATGCAATAAATTTAATAACGACATTTTTAATAAATTTATCTTCTCCAACCTTTTAAAATAGCACTTAAATATCCAATATAACTTATGATTGACCATATAAACCAATGTAACGATAATAAAGATGATAAAATTAATTTACGGGAATCTTTGTAGAGCTGCGCCATACATTGATAAAATACGATATTGTAATCAAAACGAGGAATGGGAAACGTGCAGGTATCTTTCCTTTGGACGGAAACTATGACAGTTTCAACGTTGCTTGCGCCGAATTAGTAGCCACCACGATAACTAGAAAAAGGGAATATATTGGCGAAAAACTCAGTGAAATGGGGAAAAAGTGCTATGGTGGAATTAGAATTAATTCGAGGGCGCTGAATCTTCCGCTGAGACAATGGTATCCTCTGTTTTTTTGCTTCTATGCAGTAGGAATCTGACTGGGATTTGGAGGTTTTTGATTTGTTTTTTTTAATTGTATGATTTTCGTTTTTGAAAATTGGCCAAGGTTGATAGTTGAAGAGAGGGATTATCATGAGAAAAGATGTGAGTCCGAGTGCCCGTAAAGGTTCGTTAAAGGGAATGTTAGAATTCATTTGACCTACAAAAATCACAATCCACGGATCAATGTCACTAGAATAAAAGAAATAAACTTACCAGAGTTCCTCTACTTTAGTACGTAGCGATGTGTAACAAACTAATTATATATATATATATATATATATATATATATAACAAACTTTCAATAATAAATATTTAAAAGTAATAAGTAATAAATAATTTATTGCTACGTAACAAATATAATACCACCAAAATATTAACGAAATAATCAAGCAGCGGTAATCCCGTTCACTTTAATTGGCAGTTTCTATGGCAGTTCATATTTCAACTGACTGAAATTAAAAAATTTTCTCCATACACTATTTTTTCATTATTTTCTCTTTAATGCACCTATATATCTTCTAGTTGAGGGTAAGAGTTTTATGTCTTACACTATATACATGGCTCATCCTTCATCGATATTTCTGTGTTGGAGTATTAACTATTCTTTAAAAATACCGCTAGCAAGAATGAAATAATATGGAACATCTTCACTTTTCCCCGGTGTTCAAGTGTTTGATACTTCATGAATACTTCATACTGGAGATATAATAATGTCAATAATTCTTGAAGATAAAATAATAATTCTTAAGCATAAAACATAAAAGTAATTTCACAAATAAATAAATATTTAAATTTTTTTACTTTAAATTAGAATTAAAATTAGATTTTGGAAATAAATATAAAATGATAAACATGACAAGAAAATTACAGTCATACGTAAATTTTATTTTCATATTTATAAATTTATATTAACATAATCTTTTTTTAATTATGAATACACTTTTGCATATGAAAATATATGAAAGGATAAAAATTAAAAAAAATGTTTTCATGTAGTTTGTTATTTAATCTATCAATGTAAATTAATGTTCAACCTATAACTCCAAATTCGAAGAACATTGTAAGTATTACTTGCAAGTCTTTCGTTTCGCTAATAAAGAACTGCGTGACAAATATTACAACGCCTAGTTACGCTCCGTTCAGATATTATGGAAACAGAAGATGCTAGTATGGCAACAGTTGTGTTAGCAAAAGATCTGCCCAGGACTTGCCTATTATATGAACACATTTCTCGGTACTCAATTGTTTAGCAATCGATCCTTAGTAATAAGATGACAGAACTTATTTGTTCAACATATGTATAGAGCGGAGTACATGCGCCTATACGCTTATTGTATCACAGTCTGTAGAAAACTACCGCTCAATATCGAATTTGTCGGCAATATCAATACTTTTCGAAAAAGTTAGTTCGTGATAGGATATATTTGGTTTTGTATCAGCATATTATAGTGGAATAGCACGGGTTTATTTGGAATCAATCAACATTGACCAATATCCTCGTATTATATTTCAACACAATTAAATGAAACTACGTAATGCAGTATTATTTCTATTTTCTTTAAGTTTTTTACAACGACCTTGTATGTTTAGACACTTCGTTGTATTACAACATCTTTAGGTGGGCTATTAGTAAAGATCTTTGCTAATAGCCCACCTGCAGATATTGTATACAACGAAACCTAGGTCCACGACCTAGGTAACTTAAAGAAAGTAGAAATAATACTACATGACGTAGTTTCATTTAATTGTGAATAATGAATTTCTACTTCTGGTCGGGTTAAAGAACTTAAAGAAAGTAGAAATAATACTACATCACGTAGTTTCATTTAATTGTTAATAATGAATTTCTACAAAATTAACGCCAAATATATTGAATTTTATATTTCAAATTAAATGGATTGCAGAACGCAAATCGATTCCGCATATTCAGATTTCAAAAAAAGCCTTTGATGAGGTCGATCATCTCATATTTTTGAAGAAACTCTGTTTAAACGGTGATACCGTATATTATATATTATTTTGCTTCGTTGAATTATTTTTTTTCAGCAACAGGCATCAAGCAATTTAAATGGATGGTTTTATATCACTGTCAGTGCTGCGAATCGGCGGTAATTTCCCGAATAGCGGGGAATGGGAGGAAAACAAAGGAAAAAGCGGGGATTTTTTCAAGTCAAAAAATTAATATGGGGTTTTATTCATTCTTTTAGGTTGTCAAAATATCTACAATTTTTTTTCTTTAATAATTATCAACATTTTATAAATAAATTTGATATAATCAGAATCAATAAGTTAAGCCAGTTTTCTAATTAATGTTATTGTTAGTGTTGCTATAATTTTTATTACATCATGGTGGGCAATTTTTATGGAATTAATCAGAAAGAAGCTAGTGATTTCGGGGGTTTATACCTAACGCAACGGGGAATTTAAAATTTTACGCTAGCAGCACTAATCCCCGTATATCTCTGTAACTTCGGAAGCGCCTCAAGATTCTATACTTGGCACCTTATCATTTGTCACTTTTACAAATTATATTACTACTTCAGATATAGCAAATTCCTGTAACACGCCGATGAGTTTAAAATTTTCTTAAAAATATAAAATATTACTGACTACATTCATTTACAGAAAGATCTTAAATGGACGCGATACGTTCTACAGAAACAATAAAATACACCTAAGTTACAAAATTAATATTTTTTCATTCATGTATTGTTTTAAAGATATCATTTGAATGATAATATCATATCAATTCTTAAAATTGGTCCTCCCCAATATTGAAAACAGTTTTGAAGCTAAAATTATGAAAAAAATACCTTTAACAATATACCGTGAACATGATTCTAAATTACAAGAATATTCAGTTATTCACGATATTTATGCGCTTTCAAAATATACTAGTCAATATATTCGAAGGGAAAAAATTAATTATTATTTTTAAATAATTTAAAAGTAACATATTATATACTTAAACATTAATATATACCTCCCACGAATAAGTCTTTAAATTAATAAATTTAATAATAATCACTTTAATATGAAACTCTTTATTCAAACTACAAGTTTTAATTAATTTCAGTGATAGCTTCGATGAACAATTATCTACAAATTACAATCTGAAATTGCATAGACTATGTGGTTGAAAATTATTTTTGATATATGAAAATAAAATCACATCTTATTTACGTATCCAAATCAGGAGTTCAATTAATGTAATATTAGTAAAGTTACACTTTAAACCTATGATAGTTAAATTTGATTCTATGATATTGTAATATTTTTAGTAACTACTGACAAAAAGTAGCTTAAAGTAAAATAGTTTTATTATTATTAGAGATAATGAAGTTAAAAAAATTTAATAACACTCCATTTTATGTGTTGATACAATTTAAATTCTCGGTTACATTTGTATTTTGTTCGTTTGTTCCAAAGATTTAATTACACAATACTTCCCTGCAGTATTTATTTATGCTTTTAAGATATTACCACTCAATTACTCCTAAGAAGCAGAGCAGGATAGATATCAACGGATACACTCAATAATATTGAATATGTTGTTGGATTTAACGCGTTGATATCCGTACGGGTGTGTTGATTGCTAACCAATCAGATTAAAACTATTTGTAAGGTTATTTGTTTACTTAATATAAATTTAAAAAAACTAACTTCTATAAAACATTCTAATGACAAAAATTAAAAATAAATAAATATACGTGCATAATATACACACATACACACAATCTCACCCAGCCGCTCGCCCACATCTCCCGCGCCGTAAAAATATTTATTGTTTTAAATTAAAAATATTTTTTCTTATTCCCGCAAGAAAATTTTTAGAGAAATATTCCACAAAAATATTTACTTTATCTTGATTTAAAATCTATATTGTTTACCACTAATAGAAATTAGAAACATAATGTTCGGAGACCCAATTTATTTCTGTATTTTTTGGCGAGTATATAATTATCTAAACCTGTGTATTTTGGACCCACGTTTGATCAAAATAAACACAGATTTTCAAAAGAGAAATATAAATCAGTGCTAGATTTAATTCGAAACAGAAACTTGAGAATTCATAGCTTTTAGACACAATATAAACTAACATTAAAGTCCGGTTTCGAGCGTTGTTCTGCAAAAGTTGACCTTTTATACCCCCTGAATTTAATTCTTTGAGAAAGAAAAAATTTACTAATAAAATAAAGGTGTAAAGACAGAAATAAAAGAGTTTTATAATAAAGCACGGAAGATGAAAATTCAAGGGGGCAAAATAACTTTCGGTCTTTTTTATAATCAGTGCCAAATTTCGTAAAAAAATAATATTTAATTATTTGAATTTGTTTTGATTTTCACGTGTGGGTGTAGATAACTAATAATTTTGAAATGAATGGAATAAATGGTCAAGACTTTTTTTAAATAAATATGTATTTGTCGAAACAAAATATTTTTCATTTTTAAGCCCTACTTTTTCAATAACTTTTATAAGCTTTTCTTCCGGGCATTGAGTTAAATTGCAAAGTTTTGGTTTTTAAATTGTCTTTTATTTAAATAAAATATTTTATTAATCAAGTTCATAAGTAATTTATAACATTTACTTCGTCGTTACATTTGTAACAATTACTCCTTCGAACAAACTTCCGCATTTAGAGTATAATATTAACCACATTAAGTATTTATAATCGGCCACTATTTATTGATAAATATTTTATTGATATGAGTTTTTTCGTGCCAATTACATGTATGTGAGAGGTATCTTTTCAAGTACGATCTTACAAACGTACTGCAATTAAAGTATCACCAAATTTTTAAATGAATTACTCAATTTTGTTCCAGACGTTTGAAATTTTTTATTTAGAATTTAAATTGTGTTATTTGATAATTCCAAATTTTCAGCTCGAAGATTTTTTTTTAAATTAAAAATAGACTAATATATAAAATAACTTCAATAATGTAGCAATGTAAGTAGCAATAATAAAATGATTATTATAAAAAAATTGGTTAATCTATTTTAATGCTGTAAGCCCCTAATAATTTTAGAGTATTTCATATTTAGAAATATAACTTGTCACTATAGCGACTAAAAATTTGCATGTAATGTCATATAATAATAGTAGATAGTGCATAGTTTTTAGTACATTGTCGATATTATTTACCAGGACAATGAATATAAAGGGATCGAGATTCGAATCCTCGCTCACCCCTGATCGGGTGAAATAAAACTCGAATATGAAATTACCTATTCGAATGTATTTCTTTCTATTCATGAGATACAAAGAGATGTAATATAAGAGTGGAAGAGAGAATCTGCTCACGCCAAGTCGGTTTAATTGGATATAATTAACCCAGCGATCAAAACCGATGTCGATGGAATGAAAGTCGATAAGGCAGATGAGATCCTTAAGTTGAAAGTTCCTGTTGCTCACCACGAACTTAACTTTTATATTTTCTGTATTTTTTGCGAGTTAGCAACCGATAGTTTTATTACTTGTCATTGAAAGAAATAAGAGATTTGTTAAGATGTACGAAGGGCGGTGAACTAGTGTCAACGCGAACACATGCATTATTTAAAAAGAAAAAAAGTTAGTCGTAAGCTATGACCGGTGTCGCTAGTCTAGCTATGGCTGCTTTCTTTTAAAATTGACCCATTAACTGCGGATAACTATTATACGTGGAAGATTCACATGAGAGCTATTTTGAAGAAAAATTATTTGTAGGATTTCGTATCAGGTATCATGTCGAAACCGGCTCGTATCGATAATAAGTATGCAGATTGGGTGAAAATGGACAGGAAGGCAGAATCGGATATATTGTTGGCTGTCAATCCTAGTGAGCTCGCAGCATTAGACGGTTTGGATACCTCGAAACAGATATGGGATAAGTTGAAATCAATGTATGAAGCAATTTGACCCGAGCGTAAAGCCTAGTTATTGAAGAAACTCGTACTGACGCGCATGAACGAAGAAGATGATCTCCAAAAGCATTTGCAATTAAAAAACTCAAAAAAATCTGTTTGGTGGTGATTTACGAATTATTGGCAATTTTATTATTGTATAGCCTATCAGATTAATTTGCTATGTTTCGTACTGCAATGGAATTGCGTGATGATCTACCGTCTACAGAGGTACTGAAGGTAAAGATTGCTAAAGATTATGAAGGGAGAAATGTCACAGTAACTGACCATGGAGTTATGTTAGTCAAACGCACAAACAAAGCGCATCAGAAGAACATTACGTACGACCACGCTTTATACAACAACAAGAGCCAAGTACAATGCTACCGTTGTGGTCGTCGAGGACATATTGCAAGAGAATGTAAAACTAAAATTCTAAACAAGACTAAGCAAAGCGCAAAATAAGCAGAACGCTCTACTTCTGGCGACAAGGATATACGACAATGTTTAGCACGACCGAAAAGGCTCGTACTGGTGAACAGAGTGATTCTATTTGGCGTATTAAAGTGAATGCACGGGACATATGTGTAATGATAAGCACATGATACCAGGATTTATGCAACTGGAAAATGAATTCAATTTGGCAAACAACGAGAGTACGCAAATAACCGGGATAGGCAAGGTTAGTATTTCGATTGACACAGGTTGTGAAAAACGCCAAGTAGACATTCAAAAGGTGTTCGACGTGCTAGACTTACGGACAAGCCTTTCATCAGTATCAAAAATAACTGATCATGGATTTGAGGTTAATTTTAGAAAAAATGACGCCGTTGTTATTGACGAGAACAAAAAAGTTCATACAAGGGCAGACCGTGTAGGTAATTTGTATCATGTAAGATTGGGTCAACAGTACTCCAATAATGTTGAAGTGATGAAGAAGCCTATTGACATGTGGCATGAGCCCTTGGGATTAATGAACGTGATCTCAAAGCTATGGCTAAGAATAGCTTAGTACATGGTCTGAAGTTATATGACGGTTAAAAATTGTCAGAGTGTGAGATATGTATAAGTCAAAAATTTACATGCAAACCTAAATTTCCTAAAGGAAATAAACATTAACTTAATTTCCTAAAGGAAATAAAGATCGCAGAATAATTTATTAGAGACAGTACACATGAGAAGAGAGTATGTGAATAAAGAATTTGATGATTTCTTGAAGAAAGAAGGAATTACAAGAAGATTAACTGTTCCATACATACCCCAGCAGAATGGTGTTTCCGAAAGAAAAAATAGAACGCTGATTTAGATGGCGCGATGCATGATGCGTCAAGCAGGAAGCCCTCCACGTTTTTGGGCTGAAGCTGTAAATACTGCTAATTTTATAAGAAATCGATGTCTTACTATTGCATTTAAAGGTAAAATACCTTGCACTGTATGAAAAGGGAAGACGCCTACAGTAATTTATATGAAAGCATTTGGAGCAAAACTTTACTATAAAGAAAAGTGGACATAGATAGTTAAATTCGACTCTAATTCGGAAGTTGGCATCTTCATGGCATATGACAAACAATCTAAAGCTTACAGAATTTACGACCCTAAAACTAAGAGAATTGTTATAACACGAGACGTTAATTTCATGAAAGAAAGTGCATTTGATAATCAATACGAGGAGATCCTTGACAGTGAAGATAAAGAAGGTAGGAGTATATATAAAGATTAGTCAAATTACTAAAATATAATATCATCTGAATAAAGAGAAAGAAAAGGAGCACAGATCAAATATAAAAGCTGTAAGAAGAGTCTAGAGTGAGAAAATCGCTTGAGAATATACATGAAGATTTGGAAACAAACCAATATTAGGTTAACAAGAAAAAGAAATTCAACAGTGTCATGGGAAAGAATAATAGAACCTGGAAAAGGAAGAAGAGGGGGACCGAGGCTTATACGTACAGTTCTGGTAAAGAGACCCCAAGAGGAATATCAATACTAGCAGCATGACAGAACAATGACAGAAGGTGATCCAGAAGATGAGGAATCGGAAGTTAAAATGTCAGTTGGTATAATAACAACTGATCCAATGTCTTGGCAAGAAGCTGAAAGAACGAATGATTTGGCAGATTGGAGAAACGCGCTAGAAGATGAAACATCTAGCTCAAATAAAAATTGAAACGTGGAATGTAATGCCACGACCACCAGATCGAAGAGTGATTGGCAACATATTGTTATTCACAAGTAAAACTACTGGAAAGAAAGTTCGTTTGTTTGCTAAAGGTTGTTTTCAACGACCAGGGTAGGATTTTCACGAGATATCATCCCAAGTTGTAAGATCTTCTTCCATCAGATTCATAGCAGCACTATCAGTAGAAATCGGACCAGAAATCCATCAAATGGTCGTAGTGACTGCTTATTTGAAGGGTACATTAGACGAAGAAGTCTGTATAGAGGTACCTAATCAAATAAGTGATGTACTAGATAAAATCGTTACTAAAAGGAAGATAGGATCACGTGGAAAAATTTTCCAAAGTAAGAAAATTATCTAAATCGCTAAATTGTGGAAAATAGAGATGAAGCATGTCTGTTAAAGAAGTCGTTATATGGTTTGCGCCAGTCAGATTTACAATGGCATAAAAATCTAACTAGTACGTCAAAATCTATAGGTTTTGAGTCAATGCCTCAAGATTCATGGGTATTTGGTCACAAAATGATGTTAATTGCTATATATGTAGATGAATGATGTGAAAAAAGAATTGATGAATGCGTTTGATATGAAAGATCTGGGAAAAATTAGTACTTGCTTGGGTATTGAGTTTAAAAAATATAAAGGAAACAGAGTATATTTAAATCAAGGATTGTATATTGAAAAGATTTTAGATCGATATGGTATGAGTGAGTTTAATGTAATGACTCCTGTAATGACTCCGATGGATAGTCTTGTCAAGCTAGAGAAACCTAAAATGATAAAGAAAGATGTTAAAAGACAGTTACTATATCAAAAATTGATTAGCGCGTTAATGTTTTATCCGTTTCTATAATAATAAGTACATAGTTAAAGTATTTTATATAATAAAAAGTATATAATTTGATATCGAAATTTTTGAAAGCATATAAAAATACACATTTACTCACCCCTCACAAACAGCTTAGTCAAATTACTAAAACATTAGATAAAGATTAGTGAAATTACTAAAATATAGTATCATAAATTTAAACTTTCACTAGAGGTTTTATTTTATGGCAGAATATATAAATTTAACGCAATAAAATTAACACTCACGAATTTCTTGGTGATAAAGAACCAAGAAGTTTCTATGAATAAAAATACTGATTAAAGATCAAGTATCAATCATTCTGACAATAAAAGTTATTCAGTTAAGTTACTACGTTTTCCTCCATACCCTAAATTGAATTTGAGGGGTGAAAGAAAACGTGAATGTCACGGTTGGCAACACCCAACGGGAGACTCAGTTTGTGGTTATTTATAAAAATAAGCCGCAAATGACGCACGTCAAAAGCGGCTTTTATTTTATAAAGTATGTGGACATTTACCCGGGGGTAAGTTTTATCGCTGCACTCGAGATGATTTGTCTCTGACTGTTCTGGCGAAAATTGTATTGCGTGAAGGGAATATGAAATTTTCTTACAAATACCGAGGTTGACAGGAAATAACATGGCTATACTATATGATTCAGACTATAAATAATAGTATTTGTTGTACCAAAATGTATATATACATATATATATATATATATATATATATATATATATATATATATATATATATACATATATGTATATATATGTATATATATATATATATATATATATATATACATATATATATATATATATATATATATATATATATATATATTAATACGGGTAACATTATTTCCCATACATATACATATATATATATGTATATATATATGTGTGTGTATATTTAATATTTATTAATCTTTTCTTAGATATATTAAAGTAAATCATTTCTAAGCATTTTGTTTTGTAGAACATTATAAGATTTTGTTGTTATATATTTCTATATTTCCATTAATGAAACGGAATAATTAAATTTAAATCTTTTATCATTTTACTTATTTACTTGGTTTATCTTCTTTTCTTTTTTTATTACTTCTTTAGACGTTAAAATGAAACTTGTTTGAATATATTTGGCATTAATCTTCTAGAAATTCATTCATTTTACAATTAAATGAAACTACGTGATGTAGTATTATTTCTACTTTATTTAATTTCTTTACCACGACGTAAGTTTCGTTGTATTACAACATCTTCTGGTGGGCTATTAGCAAAGATAATATATATATATATATATGTATATATATATATATATATATATATATATATATATATATTGTTTAGATACTGTGGTTAGAATCTTGTCACGCTGACGCTTTTGGCGGATTTTTAGCGAGGCCATTTGCGCACCTGCTCATATCGAGTGTGCGCGTGCGAAACGAGTTGGTTCGCTTCGCGTGACGCGCGATAGCCTCTTTGGACGTGTTTGATACTTCCGACGCCTTATTAATTAATCATGTAGGTGTAACGGCCACTCTCATTCATACAATACGACTCGATTTGTGGCGCACGCAACTCTACTCTTTTTTAGGTAAATATCAAACAAGCTATTTTTTGGGGCCATAGAAGGGGGAGAGGGACATAAAAACTTCCTCATTTTGTGGCCATTCTTACTCTGTATTTTGAATTAGGGAACCCTAGTAAGAAAAAGTGAAGGTAAAATATTGTTTCACGAGCAAGTATAATAGTAATCTTTCCAATAAATATTATATAACGCAAAATGAGTAAAAAGTTAATGATCATAAAAACGCAAAAGCTTTCAAAATTAAATTGGAAAGTACCAGAAGTGGTAAGTCTACGCTCCGTAAGTTATATATACATATATATAAACCCAAGTCTACTATTTCCATACTGTAACCCAATAAGTTTGTATCGATATTAAAATTTGGGCTAATTTTATCGTGATGACAACTTTAAATTACTTCCAAATATTTGTGTGGTACAAAGTACAATTCATTAAGATTTTCTTGACTACGGTTTATATATAATGACCAGAGAATATCTATTTAAAAAAATTCAGACTGTGTATTCGCAAGACACATTATTTGTCTCCTTCATATAATTATGACAGATTGTACTTTAATATTATATTTTTAGCTTTGAATAGCATATTTTTTTAAACCAATCTCACTAAAGTTGGCTCTTACTTGAACGACTGTGACTCTTAAAGTATTTACCCTTTCAATATTCATTGGAAATATTCCCTAAACGAATGAAGTACATTCGTAAAAGTTTAACGGATAGCACAAAAGAGCAAAGGATAATATGCTTTCATAGAATATAATTTATAAAGTCATATTTTCTTTATCCTTTGCTAGAAATATATTACAGATATGTGTATAATGACATATTTTGCTATTTAAGCAGAAAAACACACACATATTCAATAAGGATGAAGAAATACTGCTGAAATATACATACATACACACACATGTATATATATATATATATATATATATGTATATATATATATATATATATTTATTATATATATATATATATATATGTATATATATTAATATATATAAGGAGGGACAAACAATATTGATAATTGAAGACTGTAGTCGGGCTATATATTTAATTCAATTGCTATGGGACTAGAATGTGTAATCTCATTCCTTTTGGAGGATTCTACCCACATTGTATTAAATCATAAGCTAATTTTAACTGTTTCAGCTATATGAACAATGAAGGTAATATATTTATATTTCGTTTAATTTTCAATAAGAAAAAAGAAATTAAAATAATTATTAAAAAATATTTCCATACTATTGGCTAAGTTAATAGGTGCTCAAAATGCTCACCTCACTCATTACTAGAGGGCATAATGATTTTCTCTTTTTCTCGTGTAGTTTAACGTCTTCTCCTTTTTAAATGGCACTGCAAAGAATTTACCTCATATTTTAACATATTTATGCTCCGTTAAGATACGTTATTTAATTATGTAGAATTCAAAGGTTATGAGATCCGTAGTTCAAAGGATACGAAAATAATTTTGCATACAATTTAGGCATACTTAATGTTTTTTGCATACATTTTTGGTAGTAGCCAACTAAAATCATTATTATTATTTCTTAGGTTTTCCACGTACTTAAAAGTATTTCAACGTATTTTCAACGCTCATATATTTATATATATATATATATATATATATATTATAATTGAACAACATTTTACACAAAGGCAGTAGAACGACTAACTTATTGTAAAGTAAAGTTACACATTGTTGTACATAGATGGCAGCACTAGTTTCATATTTTTGATATTAACATTACAACACCCCCACTATATCTATAATATGCCTAAACTAAAATTTAAACAATTTGTACACCTAACATATCTAAAAATTTATAATGTTTAACAGAACATAAACTTTTGGTGAACAATTCTGCAGGCATTTCAGCCGTTGGTAAATACTTAACATTCACAATATTATTTGCTACACATTCTCTACAAAAATGATATCTAATGTCTATGTGCTTGGTTCTTTTGTGGAAAACTGGATTAACAATCAACTTTTGTGCACTTTGGTTGTCATTAAAAATATCAATAATATAATATTTTTGTGTAATTTCATATATCAAATTTCTTAAGTAAACTGCTTCTTTGCAAGCTTCTGTAATTGCCATATATTCTGCTTCACTACTAGACAGCGCAACAGTTTTCTGTTTTTTTTCGTTTCCCATGATATTACACAGCCTGATAAAGTAAAACAAATTCCAGTGTATGATCTCCTATCAATTTCGTTCCCTCCCCAATCAGAATCTACAAAACCTCTGGTACTTTCCAATATTGAGCTTCCTTCAGCTGAATACTTCAGACCGTAACTTCTAGTATATTTTCAATATCTCAATAATCGCTTTACATAGGCACAATGCTCTTTGGAAAAACAGGTATTAAATTGACTTAAAAAGGCTACTGCACATACAATATCAGGTCTCGTCAATACAGCCAGATACATTAAACTTCCTATGATTTGTTGATATGGAAAATTATCTATACAATGCTCATTATTAGATAAATTTAACTGAAGCTCCATTGGTGTTCTAACAGGTTTGCATTGACTCATATTAAACTTATGCAACAGCTGATCAATATAATCTCTTTGACTTAAGGTGACTATTTGCTCAGATTTATCAACATTTACATTTACTCCAAGACACTTCTTTATTTCTCCTAAGTCTTTAATTTTAAACTGACTAGCAAACATTTGCTTCAAAATTTTTGTCTCAGAAATATCATTTGAGGAAATAAAGAAATCGTCAACAAATAATGTTACAATAGTTTTCAATTGATCTTGCATTTTTGTATACATACAAGGTTCTATCTTTGATTGAGTATAATTCATATTTAATAAACACTCATCTACTTTCTTGTTCCATGCTCTTGAGGACTGTTTTAATCCATAAATGGTCTTTTTTAATTTAAGTACCTGACCATTCTTAGGTTTTTCAGAAAAACCTTTTGGTATTTGCATATAAATACTTTCCTCAAGAGTACCATTCAAGAAAGCAGTTGTTACATCTAGATGTGTAGTACTTAAACCTAGTTTTACTGACAATGCAAAAAGTAACCTCAAGGTGGTATGTCTCACTACTGGAGAAAAAGTTTCTGTAAAGTCCACACCTTTGATTTGCGAAAAACCTTTAGCTACTAATCGCGCACGAAAACGAACTTTATTCTCACTATCGTATTTTTTATGAAGCACCCACTTGCACTGTACAACTCTACCATCTTTTGGAGCTTCACTTAACTCCCACGCATCATTTTCTTTAAAACACTGTAACTCTTCTTGCATTGCCGACTGCCACTGATCCCTCTCCGGTCCATTCAAGGCATCATGTACTGACAAGCCAGCCGCATCGTCATATGTTTCACTGTCAACACACAGGTTAGATAACCCAAATTTCTCTGGTGCCTTCCTTGTCCTTGTAGGCCGCGATTGTGGGCTATTCGCTTGAACCTCTTCGAGTGTGCTGTCTGCATCCTCATAGTCGCTTGAAACATATGTCTCATTATCAGACTGTGAACTGTTTAAAAAACTTTCAGAGTCATTTTGACTGGATGTTGACATACTCTTATGTTGCTCAGGCGAACTTTGGCTAGATCTTGATTCGGGATCATCAGACTTCTCTCTATTCCCCACTGAATCAACATTCTGAACTTGCACTTCGCTGAGATGCTCAGGATTTGATTCCTTCTCGATGATGATCACGTCTCTACTGGTTGTTACAGTCTTTGTTTCTGGATTGTACACTCTGTATCCTTTTATATTATCTGGATATCCAATGAAAATACATTTGGACGACTTCTTGTCCCACTTCTTCCTCTTTTCTTTTGCAACATGGACCATAACAGTGCTTCCGAAGATTCTTATATTACTTATATCAGGTTTAGAGCCAGTCCACAGCTCATATGGGGTTCTATTGTTTAATGCTGCTGCCACAATTCGATTCTGCAGATACACTGCAGTATTCGTGGCTTCACCCCAGAACTCTTTGCCTAAACCTGCATCAAATAGTAGACATCTGGCTTTTTCTACTATTGTACGATTGAATCGTTCACACAATCCATTTTGTTGAGGAGTGTATGGATTGGTCTTCTGATGTTTCATTCAGCCCATTATCACTTCTTAATACTTTGATTTTTCTTTTTGTTTCATTTTCCACTTGAGCTTTAAACATCTTGAAATACTTCAAAGCCTCATTCTTGTGTTTCAGAAAATAAACAAATGTCATCCGACTATGATCATCAACAAACAACAAGAAGTATCTTGAGCCACCTAAAGACACATTCTCCATAGGTCCACATATATCCGTATGGACAATATCTAGTAAGTTACTGCTTCTCTGACCAGTGCTCTTGAACGGTAACCTGGATTGTTTACCTTCACAGCATGTCGAACAGGAAGATTTGCTAATGTCAACTTTTTCATCAAGTGACATACCTTGGACGGCGTTCTTCATCTGATTCATATAATCTTTATTTACGTGTAATAATCTGCGATGTCATGTTACTCCTGACACAACTGATGCTGCTAAACTAACTTGTTTTAGCAGATTAACTTTATACACACCATTGACTAACGCTGCTGTGGCGACCAAGTCATTCTTTTTGTTGTAAACTGAGCAACCACTTTCGTTAAAAGAGATATTGTTACCATTCATTATCAATTGGCTTACTGATAACAAGTTTGTTGTCAGACTTGGTACACATAATACGTTGCGTACTTCAATGTCGTAATGATGATTTTCTGTTGTAGTCGTAATTTTCACATCTCCAGAACACAATATTGACACCTTATCACTGTTAGCAACAATTATTTCTCTGTTTTGTTCATATTGTGCATTCATAACGCAACTTTCATTGGCTGTGAGGTGTACACTTGCGCCCGAGTCGGTATACCATTCATCTTTGTTGAAGTTTCCACTCAAAAACACTGCGCTAAAAGCATTTGATTGCATTCTCTCCTAATTTTTCTGATTTGACGAGTTATTTTCGTTTTTACACTGACTTTTGTAGTGGCCGATTTGTTTACAGCGATAGCATTTTATCTGTTTTACATTTGACATATCAGTTCTACCAACATTACTTTTTCTGGCCATAGACAAATTTGTGTTGTTTTTCTTTTTAGACTGAATAGCAAATGCACCGCTAACTTCACTCTCTTCATGACTTGCCAAATCCATATCCAACAGTTTTGTTTTGATGGAATCTGCCGTTATAGGAATGCCGGAATGCTCTATTGCCATGATCATAGGGGAAAATCGATCAGGCAATCCCGCTAATAGCAATGATCCTGTCCATAAATCGTTGATTTCAAAACCTGTTCCGCTGAGTTTCTGTGCTGTATCAATAATCTGCGTTACGTAAGACGTCATCGAACTGCAATTCTCTCGGCGAATCGAAATCAAATTCCTTAGTAGACTTATCCGTCGTGAAAATCCACTGTCAGCGAATAATTGTCTCAGCTTCTCCCACATTTCTTTGGATGATGAAACATTTCTCACGTGAACGTATAATGATGGGTCGATCGTCATAATCAATTTCGCTCTGGTTTTTTCGTCATCTGCGGTTTTTATTTCTTGATTTTATTCTGGCTTGACACAATGTTTCATGCCTTCAAGAATTAAAAAATTCTCCGCCGCGAAACACCATTCATTGTAGTTATCGCGCCCCGTAAACTTCGGCACATTGACAAGATAGTTAGCAGTCATTTTTGCGTTGCACTTAATCTTGTACCCTGCGATAATACGGCAAAATAACAACAGTCTGTCACTATACAGTTCTATCACGTCCGTTTCACTGGATAATATTGCAAAAAAAAACTATTTTAACGCGAAATTATGAGCGTAAGGCCCATAACCTATAATTAAACAACATTTTACACAAAGGCAGTAGAACGACTAACTTATTGTAAAGTAAAGTTACACATTGTTGTACATAGATGGCAGCACTAGTTTCATATTTTTGATATTAACATTACAACATATATATATATATATATATATATATATATATATATATATATATATATATATATTTATATATATATATATATATATATATATATTTATATGTATATATATATATATATATATATATATATATATACATATATGTATATATATATTAAAATTGTAGAATTCGCGTGTCGGTAGATCGAAAACATTTGTAAAAAAATATTTAAGGGGACATAATAATAAGAAACAAAAAGTACAAAAATAAATTTTTCTGCATTTTTATCTTTTATCGTGATGTGTGTTTTTTGAACACACATCACGATAAAGCTACTAATCCAATGAAAAGAAAGTTTTTGAAAATATAGCAATAGAACCTGATGTAACATTTAATTTTTGTGCTTTTTTCATTATTTGTATTAAAAAGCATTAATACAAATTTATAAATAAAAATTACCATAACAATTTTTCCCATACAAATTTAGCCAACCCTTTCCACTTCCTTAGTGGTTGAATATAGGAAAATTCTTAAATAATTGTTTCATTATTTGTATTAAAAAACATTAAGTCAAATTTTTTTAAAAAATTTTCCGTTATAATTTTTCCCCATTAAAATTTTGCCACCCTTTTTCACCTCCCTAGGTGCTGATTTTCGGAAAATTCTAATGTATATGTTACGTTATTTGTATTGAAGAGAATTAGCACGAAGTTTCGAGTAAAAAATACCATTAAAATATTTTTTCCCATACAAATTTATCCAACCTTTTCATCTCCTTAGAGGTTGTATCTCGGGAAATCCTGAAACACGGATGACATCATTTTTATTAAAGAGCATGAACACCGAGTTTTAAATAAAAGTTATTAAAAAAAAAAATATATATATATTTTTTTTTCAATACAAACTTTTCTACCTCTTTCACCCTCTTAGAAATTGGACCTCAAAAAATCCTGAAACACGGGTAACATTATTTTTGTTAAAGAGCATGAACACCCAGTGTTGAATAAAGATTAACAAAAATATATTTTTTCCCATACAATTTTAGTCACACCTTTTCACCCCCTTAGGGGATGAATTTCGAATAATCCCTTCTTAAACGATGCTTCCATTATAAAATTAACACCCTCTCCAAATGCAAATCTATATCAATAGCGGTTTGGTCTGGGCATTGATATGTTAATCGGGACACGGCCTTTTATATATATATATTGATATATACAATTGTATGAAATATTGATTAACCGCATTTACCAAATATTTTTTTCAGTTGCCATATATATTATTTTTTTTTCAAAAACATGTAAAACGGCCTCAAATTATGTAAAGTGAAGTGAAGAAATAATAAATGTATCAGTTTCATAAAATGAATATCGATATTTTAGTATAGATATGAACAAAGTATGGTAGATTTTTTAAAAACTACGTAATAACTTTAGTCTATTTAGAACTCGTATTTTTTCGTTGGTATTTCATATATAAAAATACTTCCTGAGTTCGCCAAGGCATAGTTTTGTTATAAATTTTCTTTATTATTTTCATTTATTAAAAAAATAGTATTTACATACCTCGCGTAATTTAAGTTCCACTATTTTTAACTCTAATTTCTATCATTTAAAAAATTAATTATTTCCGTGTAATGCGATCATAAATAGATAATTAATTCAGAAAAGAGAGTAGAATGGGTGATAAAGCAGAACGATCCAAACAGCATATGATCTCTTGTGAAAGCTCTGCTTTTGTGATGCACATGGAAAATCATTCCAGCTTGGAATGACAAAGTGCGTTTTTTAAATAAAGTTTTTCATGTCTTTCTGCAATAAGTTTAATTAATTAAGATTTCGTCCCTAGTGAAATTCGAAAGACTATTAGAAATAATAATTGGTAAATGTCTATCCGTGTGATTCAGATTTTAGGGACAAAAATATTTTAGTATGCTGAGCATTTGGTGCAGTATTCTTTTATTTCGTAATAATTCCGCCGCAACAAACAATGTCAAACTTGGGTAATGGATGTGAGTGAATAGTGATGACGTTAATTTTGACTGAAAGTTACGTTAATTTTGACTGAAAGCACATTAATCGTAGTAATAAGTTTTATTTCTAAATAAGGTGCCTAATTTTTTCATAGCCTTTTTACAATTAAATAAAAAAAAAACAAAAACTTACAGGAGCACTCACTCGTTCGTTCTCCTTTCTTCAGCCATATTTCTTAGAAACCGTCTGTAACAATTTCAAATATCCCTTAGTGATTAGGAACATTAACTGGCATATACGAATATCTCAAACGGAAATTGTTGATAGAGCAAATAAAATACCCAAAAAAATTGTTTTTCAAGTTACGTCTTTCGTATGTGATATAACTTGGCGAAATTTTAGGGAGACCCTAACAATTTTTTTAGGAACTTCATATAAGATACTTCTAAAGATATTGCTGCAAATTTTCAGAAAATATATATTGTTTTCCTATTTATGAAACTGCTTAAATTCGGATTAACGAAAATACAACTTTAATAGGAGTTTACCTAAAATTTATCGAAAACTTTAGTGAAAATTCTGAACCTACTTGTTCTTGAGAAATTAATTATATTTATATGAATCTCAAAAATATATTAGATAATTTATTTACGCCGTGGAAAAGGATATTAATATTTTTATACAACTGAACAGAAATACGCTTAAATGTTTTTACGTGCTTTTGTATTAATTTAAATCTCAACAGAGTTAAAATCCATATTTGAAGGTGCACATTATCAAATTATCTATATGTTCTAAAGAATTTACTAGTCTACTGTAATAAATAGGTTAAAATATTAATTCTTCTTCTAAAAATTGCATAATACCAGGCCTCGTGGTGCATTTGGACAGACGTAGCGTGCTACTTTTTAATTAACACAAAATATATCCTGCCAAATGCGGGATTACTTTCAGATAATGTGTTTTGCAATTCCAGGTGATATATTTTGTAACATGTTAAAGCATCAGTGAAAGAGTGTGTAATGAAAAGGAATAGATAATAAATGTCATGAAGTATTCAGCACAGTCGAACAATATTCAATACTTTATATAGACGAATTTTCATTTTAACGAGTATTATTCTTCATTCGTATAATTACGAAGCGTTTGTGAATTATAGAGCCCATTTAAATTCATTCAAAATTGTCCGTAGGAATTTACGCATAATATTGTTATATTGTTTATGGAAAACAATACATATATATATATATATATATATATATATATGAATATATAATGTAGAAAAAATGTTTAATACCTGTAAGAAAACGTTATGTTTCTTGTATTTATTCTTTCTCTAACTGAGAGTGTTAAGTAGCTTGTAACTTTAAACAATTTCTGTTGTAATTAAATATGATGAGTTATAATTGGTATTTGCAAATATTGTTTTTATTTGTCTACTGTCCGCCAAATATTCTATTTTAAACATAGACAAAATAAAAGAAAAATTTGAAATTTTTTTTTTTTTTCATATATCATTTAATACTTTTACTTCTATGATTAATAGTACTTTGAAGTGGTTTTAGGGTATTTATTATATATTCTCACATTGATTTATTTTATCGCCGTTGAATTAGTTTTTTTTTCTTCCTTCGAATGAAATGTATATTTTTGTATTCAGTCATTAAAACTAAGCATAAATACATTTCTATTTTGTCTATCACGTGCTAGTTACAAAATTTAGGCACTCGTTGTTTTAAACAACCCGCACAGTTTGGTTTAAATTTAGCTAGCAAATTTGGTGGAATAAAGAGTTAAATTAAATAATTTTTCTTTTCTAAAACGCAAATAAATTATGTAAAGTATATCCCTGTTACTTATTTTACATTTGTGGTGAAATTGTTGTGTTTAATAAAGGATGTCTTGTAACTGAACCACTAAAATAAGTATATTTTTGCGAATCCTAATTTCCTGTCGCCCAATAACACAAAATGTGGGTCTCTTGTGTCCTGTAAAAATATAGGAAAAGACAAGGCTCGAAGGCTGCAAGGGAGAATAAAAAACTATTGTATCTGTCATAAAATAACCTTTGGTTTTTTTCCTTAGAAAAGTAATAAAATAGTATATGCTGACATAAACCAAATTCAAATCTATCTACCAATATGTTAATGTCTTAACAGTTTGGTATATGCCGTGTTTTTCTTAACTAAAATCACAAGAAATAGAAGTTAAAAGTAAAACATGTTCAGATGAATACGTTTTTCATCATAACCGATGGCACTTGGTAACACGGGCTTTGTTAAATGTTTCGTTAAGAAATTTACATCTCTTTTAATTTAAATAACATGATTCAGTATTGCAACAATATTGATCAGGTACTCCCAACACAAATTTAGTATTTCATATTGAAATTTTTCGTGAAATTTGAAAAAAGTAAATAATTTCCTTACTTTTAGGATAATGCGGGACTTACCATTACAATGCAATAACGGTATAATAAAAGAAATAGTGCATTTTTATTGATGTTCCAAAGATAATTGGTACTTCAAAGGTAAATTATAAGACCGATCTTTGTCATAACGGTAACGAATAGCTTTATTTTCCTGTATGCCACGTAGTGAACACGAAAGCTCCCTATGAAATAATATTAACATTAATTTAACCCATAAACACAAAAAAACCTGATAGCGTTATATGTGGTGATCTAAAAATAATTTGCGTAATGTCACACATGTAGATTGTTTGAACAAAATATTGCTGCTTTTTGTGTTTTAGTTTCGAGAGATAAAAATTTTATCTCAAAAAAAATTGTAAAAAATGTCCACTAAAATTAATACAAGAAAAATAAATACAAGCAAGAATATAAAAAGTGAAACCTAAATGGTGTATATTTATTGATTATAAAATAACCGTGAATTTGTACTAAAATACTGCAATGGTTTGTTTTCCAATTAACAGTCACAAACTTTTTAAGAGAAGCTTTGCATTTAATTTTGTATTTCATATTTATACATTCAATTCGATAAGGTTTCTTAATAAATTGTTTTAACCGTATTAAATAACCCAGAAAGAGAAAGGCGCAAGCACACTCTTCAACATCATATATATATATATATATATATATATATATATATATATATATATATATATATATATATATATATAATAAAGAGCCTTCATACTAGCAATAAAATTGGAAATTTACTTTGCTAATTTTCCCGGAACTGTAGAATTTTGCAGATGGGAGGGATTTTTAAAAACGGAATGAATAACAGCTTTTCATTACACCAATATTTTTGTCTATCGCTTTTCATATTTTTGAAAGTAAATAAAAACGCCAACATGGAGCCTGCAGACCTAGACTGATTAAAAAAACCTAGGCTGCCGATTTGAAACATAAAAGACAATAAATTCTCAGAGGTTTCGGTAAATATGGAAGACAAAGCAGATTTTCGGTTTATGCGTTTCAAACAGTAAATATATGTTTATCACCAAATGTTGTTACAAAACCTAACTCACCGGAAAAATCTTTTATCTCGGTTTTCGAAAAATTCTGGTTTCCTAAGAAGGAGCACACGACCATTTTTAAATTATTCTAAGACAGGTTTCCTGAATACTATCTAATAAAACTTGTTTTTATTTTAATTAAATAAATGATGAAACCACTATATTGCCCTTCATACTTTGGTTTCTTTCAAACAATTTTAATGGCATAGGCTCATTTCTCATTTGACATAACATGATTTTTGAAAAGTTTTAATTATATATATTTATATATATATATATATATATATATATATATATATACATATATATATAATGTTTGTTTCTATAAACATAATCGTTTTATTAAAATAAATTTTATGCAAATCCCACTAAAAGGATCACACTATTACACTAAAAGGCAAACGATAATGAAAATTTAAAGCATTTTATGCTGCTTAAGTAAAATAAGGTGAAATCATCAAAATTTACTGAATGACATTAAAGTAAAACAGTACTAAAAACTAGGTTCGATCCTACATTTAAAATTTTAGTAAATTATTTTTCAACCTGGCAATAATTTAAATAACGATTCTTCGTATAAACCTAAGGCTTCCGCTTTTTAGGTTAACTTTATAAATAGACAAAAAAACAATTTTAATAGCCAATGAACGAAAAATGCCTAAATCCGATATGTAACTGCAATCAAGAATGTGTTAAGTAGGAAATATATTACCTAAGAAATCTTCTTCAGACTTTATAAAAAGATATTGTATTGTGATTCGGCATTATTTTAGACCATAAAGTATCAGTTTATTATAATTTTTCTCACAATTTATATTATTCTTGAGGTCACCACTTTGCTAAATAACTTAAAGGTGACAAAATACATTTTGGGATGTTAAGGACTAAAGCAACAATTGCCAAGAGGGTATTTCGGTTATTCTAAAACGGGTGAAAACATATATATGGAAAGTTTGTAATTAACAAATACGAAAAACTTAATAAGCATATAACTGTTGGATATATTGTTAGAATAACAATTTAGATACTTGAAAATCTTGTAATTACTAGACGTTTGATTATGAATCGTTTTGTAATAAGACGCAAGAAATAACAACAATTAAAAAACTGCCCGAATTAAAGTAGTACTTATTTATAAAAAGTAATATTTATTTCTATTTATCTAATAAAACTATTTACAAACAAAACAAACCAAAACAATTTCTACTTAAATCAGCTTCGTGATAAATTACATGCAGTGAATCGGAAAAGAAGTTATCTTTATATAAGGCTAAGCTTGTATGTGGGCGGGAACGCGCTTAAGTGGATTATTTATAACTGACCCATAAATCTATCTAAAATCAAGTACTAATTGGTTTTCCATTGTCTTGTTTTTGAAAGCAATTAATATAAAACACATTATTTTTGATAAAACAAATTCCCTTAAATGTGATTAGTGATACATTTTAGCATGGTGGTATAACTAAAAAGTACGTATTTAGTAGTTCAGTTCTAAGTGTTAAAAGTGTCCACCATTGTTCATATTCCGGAGAGCGTATGAGTCTTTATTTTTTAGTAAGCTATGTGCAGTGTAAACCAGAAATATTCCTGGAAAGTACAATTATATGGAAATAAAAAAAATTAGGTCTAAATGAAAAAAAAAATTCTTCTTTATCTTTTAATACTATAATTTAAGCATTTCCAAAAATGTTTGATATTAATATTTTAAACAAAACGTTACAAAACATTAAATATTTTGTACATTAACGTGCTGTAGAATAATTATAAAAAATAATAAGAAACATTATTTTTTCATATTGTGTCTTACTGTAACTTTAATACGGATTTTGCCATACCTCGGCAAGTTTACTGTTTATTTATTAAATTGTAAGAAATTATTTCAAAGGACGATGTCAGGTTCTGAGAGAGAAATGCCAGGAATTTTCATTAATATTTAGATTTAAATAGGAAGCCGGCCTCCCAAAGTCCTGAATTTTTTTCACGAAAATATTTTGGTGCTGATCGAGTTTGGGTTGGACTTACGTGTGTTAGACTATAAAAAGAGACAGAACTATTCACAGCATGAGATAACATCTATTCCCCTTATAGATTTTCCTTTATGAAATTTTCCATTACAGAATAGATATATAATATATTTTGCTATTAAAAATAATAATGTATAATTAGAGAAAGGATGTTTCTACTCCTCCTCATTAATATAACATAACTAATGATTTTTAGTTAAATATTGTTTTTGCTGTAAATCACAAAAATATTATATTAATAGTTTATTTTTTCCACATTTGATTTTATTGAATATTGTTTTAAATTCTAATCGAATATTAAATATATTCGATTAGAATCTTTTTTTTTTGACAACTCAATTAACATTCTTTTATTTCTCAATTCGTTTTAAAAGCTGATAATATTTTAATTCTTATTTACCATGGAATGTCCTCGGGATTTAACGTAAAATTTATTTCCTTGTGTTTCACAATACCTTGGGGCAGTAACGCATCGACTTCGTAGGAAAAAGGTTTGCTTGCCACTATGGTGAGTAATATCTTGTACGGAGTTCTTCACGATGATTTTCATATAACTAGTTAAATTACATCAAATTTAAGAGTTTTTATATTTCAGATTACCAAAACGGCAACTAGTAACCGTTATGCTCATATCATGACTATTCCAAATAAAAACGGCCCACTTATTGTTAATAAATTTCTTTGTAAATACCAGATATACTAACTGCTGGGTTTCTCCCTTTCAATTTACCAAAAAAATGTATCAACGAAAAAAAGCAATTTTATTATATTCCTCGTTGACTGGATAGTATATTTCTAAAATGACCTAAAGTTATAATGTAATAACAGAAGCTGCGAGTTCAAAAATGTTCTAAATATTCATGGGAAGGTTTGAAGCTTCATTTAAAATTTCGGACTTGTGCTGAATAAACAGCTTCATGTATTTTAAATGGGAATGTGTATTTAAAGAGACTTTTATATGATTCAAAACTATCTAGACAATTACGACTTGCGATGTATTAATTACGAAGCAATTTCTTGCAATTAATGGAGACAACACAAAATATTGTCAACTTACGAGAGAATAAAGAAAATATTATTTTAGTTGTCTTCAATACATTAAGAGAAGACTGTTTATCTTTGCTATTCCTGTTGCCAGCTTGCACGTCTAACTTGTGTAGAGAAAATACGTACGTGACGAATCAACCGCATCAAAGTACTATTTAGTACAAATAGTCCTACACATTATGTTTTCCTTTTTTAATTTCAAGATTTTCATACTGTATATATTATGGGTTAATTATTGGTTCGAGAAAAGGTTTTTACCGTAGTGTAGTCTTTTAAATGATAATTATTTAATTTTCTTTAGAATTACATTTTATTGTCATATTATTACCAATATTATTTACAAATATTAGGTACTTCATGAGGAATCGTAGTAAAAAAATTCAGCAATTTAGGAGTATACTGTTTTTTTAAATTTTCTGTATTAGTATGAACAGCAAAGTTTTCTTACATTTAACTATACCATTAACATAAAACATCATTCTTCCCATAATAAAATAAAAGAACTTATACGACACATACAAACCATCAATTGGTTTTGTATATAAGTACTTATTTTTATCACGAAACTCTTTTTCTCTAAATATTAAGACTTATCGATGTTAATTCGTGAATTTCTTGAAATTAAAATGAATATAAATATAAAATCTAAATTTTCCCAATTCGGAACTGAATATGAAAATTTCCGCAGGGTGCTGATGTCGGTTTGGTTTAATTGTAATAAATAGATTTATACCTATATAATATTAACAGCATACGTGAATTGTAAATAACGTAGCTGACGAAATTTGTAACAAAAACTGTGTATGTACATAAATATCGTAAAGAGTACCTACTGTAGTACAAATTATCATTGTCTGGACGCTGTTGCTGGTGTGCATCGTCTCAACAATAATATGCAATGTCTAGAAGTCCGGGTATTTAATTAAAAAACGCATTTGTAAGAACCAAGAATTTAGTTAATATTTATTCAATCTTGTCTCAGTCTAGTTGTTCTGTAAATTGAATTTTAGAATTGATTTTGACTGATAATAAACAAAATTCCGAGAAAAAGGCTACGCAAATTACGCAAAATGTTATAAAAATATATGTCGAAAAGTGCTTTAAATGTGTCACTTTCGTTCCATGTATATGTAAATTATTGTAGTGTTTTCATTAATTCAAAGTAATTTCCTTATTAATTTTAGATTACTTAAGAATCCTTTCAATATAAATAAATGACATATCTTCGTTAGAAGTTAATATAAATGGTCAAACTAGACTTTAGTTTCAAAAATAGATTTTATCGCTATATACGGAAATCGAATTAAAAATTAATTCATTCAATAAAAAACCGATCAAGTGAGACTCTGATCATACACAAGTAAGGTAACGTAGTTATTTTTATCTGCTGAAGATGATAATGTTTGGTAACTGAAATAAATTTATGTGAAAGTTATACTAGTATCTAGATTAATACTAAAAAAATGCGTGTTTATAAATAGAAAAACGTAATTTCCATTATTAAGTGGGAGGAATGACACAGTTTTATATTTAAATGGAAAAATCAAATATCCTTATCAGTGTACTTTTGCAAGAATCTAATTTTTTGTTAGATTAGTAGTTGCATATACGAAAAAAGTTTTGTAAGGTAAACATTCTAAAAAAAAGGAACTCTAAATAGAAATCGTCGCAAACTGAAATGAAATGTGGTGAAACCATAAATTCAATATTTTTTTATCCATATGAATGCATACTTTAATTGTTTAGATAAAAATGAACAATATGCATGCACGATTAATGAGAGGTATATAAGATTTCTTTTATATTAATATCCACAGAGCAAACGGTGTCAGAACAAAATTATTTCGATGATGGCAGATGAGAATACGCCTCAATTCACTGCTGGTAACAAGTATTTTGACATCTGTGTTCGATGCGGCAAGTAGAATACTAATTCTAAAGAAAAAAACCTAGCAACAATGTTATATTTGTGGTTCTCATATATTTTAAGAGAAGAATTTTAGTATTTGCATTATGTAGCAACATAAATGTTTTAATCTTAATATTTCGATGGATAAAGATATCAAAGGCTTGATAGCAAATTAAGAGAAAAAAATAGTAGAAAAGCAGCTAAAAGATTCCCATTGTACCTAAGTAAAATAAAAGATGCCAAAAATAAATTTTCTTCAAGTTTAGATCTGATATCAACTGACTGGTACAATTGACGCTACGAACTGATCCATAAAAGCAAGAAAAAGACCCAAAAACATAACAAGCTCTATAGAAATCTAACTTTAGCCATTTCTAGTGCATATAAATAAAATCACCGACCTTTCGAAAGAATTGAAAGATTTACGAATTTTAAAATGTATGTTCTTATAAGCAAAATTAAAAAAAAAAAAATGTATATATATATTTATATATATATATATATATATACATATATATATATATATATATATATATATATATATATATATATATATATATATTAAAAATTGATTGGAGTATAAAGATTCCCAAATAAATGTAATTTATTTTATATGCAAACAATTTAGTCATAGTTATTAGCAACCCATAAATGCAAGAAAAAGATCCAAAAACATAATAGGCCCAATAGAAATCTAACTTTAGCCATATCTAGTGCGTATAGCTAAAATCATCGACCTTCTGAAAGAATTAAAAGATTTACGAATTTTAAAATTTATGATCTTTTAAGTAAAACTAAAAATTGCTTGCACTATAAAGATTCTCAAAGAAATGTAATTTATTTTATATGCAAACAATTTAGTCACAATTATTAACAAAAGTAATAGATAGAACTTAATTTACATTAAAAGTTAAACAGAGTCCACAATAACAACATCGTATAATATGGGTTATTTATTTAACTAACATAATACACAACAATATAATAAAAGCAATCTAATAACAAACACTTTTTCTTTTATGAATACAGCTTCAAAATTAAAACAAAGATATGCAAAAGAAATATTTTGTAAATGATACTTGCAATACTTGCAGCACTCTTTTTACTTCTAATTTAAATTTCTACTAAAATGTATTACTTCCGTACTACTGCTTATTATATTGGTCAATATGTGCCCGACACAATATCTCAAATAAATTTTGTCTTAATACTACACATACATACATACCCTATTTCTAATAATTTAATAAATAAAACGATAATTAGGATTTGTCACTGTTGTTTCTTACTGTAGGTCTTATAATCTTTCTCATGAATCTTTAAACATATGTAAGTATTCCTAAAAATAAATTATTTTGACGTAAATACATTTATATTTTGTGTGTGTAATTGCATTTATTTCATATATCAAAATAATTTAAATGTATTAGTACTATTCTTCTTCTACTAAGCATAAATAATCGATGTGTAATATTAATTTTATTTTTGCGTGGACGTAAGGTTTAAGCAATTTTTTAAACGAATAAATTGGAATTCAATGTGTGACGTAAATTTCATCCTAAAGCAAACTTTCCAGTTTATTATTTTGAGTTTATCTGAAGCAAGAACAATGTTACACAAGGAAATAGTATCATTCTCAAAGTGTGATTTTATAACCCGCGTGCTCCTTTCTTTTCTATTTATTATAAAATATAATAAATAGATAATTATATTTATTCAACCATTCTACACATTTGTTTTTAAAAAGATATTTCAAATAAAGCTTAATTTCTTTTAAATAAAAAAAATAAATTTCGCACATATCTTTCAATTAATAGTCACGGCTATATATCTATTGTGGTTATGTCATAAACTGAGATGTTTTAAAATAAGAGACTTCATTTGGTCCATTATTACGTACAAGAAATGTTGGAATTCGTACAAAAAATTATTGTAAATGTAAACTATTCAAGGATAAAAATCATATTTGGCAGTAATTTTCTTATTGTTGAATAAATTTTCCTGATGATTTAAACTAAAAGTGTCTTTATAATAAAAAAATAACATACACTTATACCGTTTTTAAAACTTAGAATCTAGATTTTTATATGATTTAATTAATAAGACAACGTCCAACAAAATTAAGTAACAAAATAAGATAACAATGTTCCTTCCAGTGAATGTTGAATGTCATTAAATTACAGTGGATGTTTTGTACAGTGTCCATTATAGCCGAAAATACTTTTCCCAACTCTTCCGTTTTAATGAAATCTCATTTGAATATAAATTTACATGAATTATTATTTATATGTTAATATTCTTTTTCCATTCAGGCAGAATTAGTTAAGAAATTACCGGCTTGGATAACATTTTAATCCTGAAATTCAACATTTTAAATATCTTAACCCCGCGCCCGTCATAATTAAATGTTGGGAAAGAAACATTGAAAGTTTTGCAGTCGCTCATTGCAATGGCCTTTTTTTAGCAAAATATATAGATATCAAATCAATAGATATTGAAGAGTTTAATTGTTTTGGGTTATTGTATAAACATATAACGTTATTATAGACCAAAAAATTAATTACATCCTATTAGAAATGCGTTTTTGACATATTTTCAGGAAATATAAATATATTTCGAAATAAAAAATGCACCCGGTTTGATTGCAGCTATGTAATCGGCAAAACATACATCACTTTTTATTTGTTTGCAATATAATAAATATTAATAATCTTATTTACAGTAATCTCAGCTTACTGAAATTAGATCGTAATACGAAATTTTCACCATTTTAATTTCAGATATTCAGGCATGAATAGCTTCAAACTTCTATTCGTGCAATGAAACGTCAATTGTTACTGCGGAAAACAATTTTCCGGTTTAGATTGAAAGCATCAGTAAATACAGTAAATAATAATTTAAATTATTCAATTTAGAAATACATGTAGTTTCTAGTATCGTATTTGCTAATAATATATCAGCAAAATTTGATCCCTTATCACCCTCTGTTTGCTTTAATATTTCTATTTAATTTTCGCCGTACAGTCTTCACGCAGTTTTTGTTTCTTGGAAAATACAAATTCTGCTCTTGTAAAACGCACAAAATATTCCCCTACCACACTTTTAGCCCTCTTTATTTAGATGGATAAAACTGTTTAATATAATCAAAGGATTTTTGTAGGAGCATGTATATTTGTGCATTGCATATTTCATGACAAATAATGAATATCTGATAAAAAATTGCACAGAAGTGTGTCAACAAGCTAAAAATTTAAACAACCATAAAATATATTCTAATTGTTACTCAGATTCAACTGACGTTGGTACAGTCTCGTCATCACTGTATTACATATTGAAATCATTATATACGTAAGCTGAACAAGGTCAGATTTTAACAAAGAATTTCCAATGCAAAAGCATTGATCATTACCTCTAGCTTGAGTTGAATAATGAATAACTCAACTCCATCCACAAAATTAAATTTCCCTGAAACTGCTCCACGCAATTTCCTTTATTTTGTTTCAACGTCAAAAGATTGTAGGCGGGGATACTTAATTGAAATTTTCCGGTTTCTAATCTCTTTGACTCAAATAAACCTTATTTAATAGATTTGAAACGAGCTAAAGTATAAGAATTTACGTAGTTTTTAAAATAGGTACGATAAAAAGCAAGGTAAATGGGCACAATATTACATACGTTATCGTGCCTGATACCTTGCTCTTTCAGAATACCTACAGATGCGTAGTACATAAAAATTTAATAATTTTACCTCTCATTTATCATATTATGTTTATCTTCCACCTTTTTGTGAGCCAAATAACGTACTAGAACTATTGTTTCTCTGATAAAGCTACATATAACTAATGTCAATACTTTTTGACAAACCAGTCTACGATCCGATCAATACCGATGCTGCAATTACTATTATATATTTAATTAGTATTTACAAAGCAGCTGGTGTACATGTTAAAATATTCTAACAAAAAATCAATACTAGGAATGGTTAAGATAAAATTTAAAAACGGTCTAAGTAATGTACTGGATAAAAAAAGCTTAGAATTATAACAAATGTGTTGATTATGTTTCTTCTAATGTTTCCTTTAATTTAGATATTTGTTTTAAGCAAGGTAAGTGATGTTTTTTTTCTGAAATTGTACTAGGGAAATATACCTCTATTTTCCATAAGACGACTAGGTCGATTGCCTATTTATGTGTCAAGTTAGTTATTTTCCTTATATGTAATACCTGAACATTAAAAGTGACAATATAGCATGTAATGTCTAATCTGAAGAATATCAAATCAGCAATGTCCGATTTAATTTTTTCTAGCAATTAAACTCCCCCAGGAGTTCCCTTTCGCTTTCTCTTATTTTTATCACTCAAAACCAAACTTTTCTTACGTGGCTTGCAAAGTAGCTGAAGGTTATATTACTGCAAATATCCTTTATTCACTAAACTAATTGAATATAAATTCACCATTTAATTAACATACGTAAAAGTTTTAAAATTTTCTTATAGGAGATGGAAGTTATTTATTAAACTTGATGTTATTATTTACTCAAATTGAAAGTGTTTCTATAAATTTTCGATTTTATTTTTTGCCTTGTTTTATTTAAATATAAACCCATTAATTTTAAAATAAATTTTTAATTTAAATTGACTAAATATTAAGTGCAAATGTCCTGAAATTAACTCAGCAGTAATGTAAATACTCATACTATTTAACGTGGTATAATTAAGTGTAAGTTTTTGAACAAAAATAAAATTTGAAATAAAATAATGATTTATCGTGGAATTACGTAGTATAACTGAATTGAATTACACACTACAATATATTTTGAAACAGCGTTAAAGTATCCGTGTTAGCACGTTACATAGGAAACTTTTTTTTAATTTTCAGGCGCTAAAAATATTATTATGTCACATTTAAAAAAAAATTGTTCGTTTTAATGTTGATGAAACGAAGTTTTCCTTAAAATTACAAACACGCAAGGAATAAATAATTTAAAAAACGGTAACAATGTATGCTTTTTGCTTATATGAAAATGCATACTATTAATAGCTCCATCTTACATCGATCATACGCTCACCGTTAAATTACAAACGAGAGCACTTATAGCCGTCCCGGTCAACATAGCCAACGTCTTCTGTAATTATCCATAAAATAAAGGTTTTTCCAATTACTTGGATACACGCAAGATTTTAATTCCTTATAGATTGTTAAAATAATCTTTATATATTTATAATAAAATTATTATTATACATAAAAATCAAGTTTTATTTTGGTAAAGAGAGTAATGTAAACAAATCAGAGCTACCCATAAAACTCATTGAAACTTGAAAATAAATCTTCACAAGTAAAGAAGAAGAAGGCAAGAAGTCTTACTGTTCTGAAATTGGAAACTTTGGAAAGTCGAAAAAACTATTAATTCACATCTACTCGTCTGCAATAAAAAGTTGAACGATATAAGAATATGATATTTTGCAACGCAAGAACTAAAATGAGGAAATTTCTTTGACATTCCATGGAAAATATGGAGAAAAGAGTAAATATTATGCCCTTGATATAAATACCATAATAACATTTTCTAGGTTTAACACTATTCATCACATAAAGCTGAAAGTACTTTTTATATCTTTATAAAACAACAAAATAAAAGCATTCCTATTAATAAGAGTTTTTATGATTTAAGTATGCAGTAGCATACTTAGAATATAAAAATTCTTATTTATACTAAAGAAAATGAGTATGTCAAATTAATGAATATTTGTTCTTTTTTCTCGACCTTTTTTTTGACCATAACTCTTAAAATAGCATTAAAATAATGAAGACATTAATCGGTTGATTTACTATAAATAGATTTTAAATAATTAAAAAAAAAAATATTAAAATACGTTCTAGAATTAACTAATAAGCAGTCAAGTGAATTGATAAGTGATAGATATGCTATGTAAATCATTCTTGTTTTCCTGTTTTTGAAGACTAAACCACAGTCCATGTTTTGACATTATTGTATAGCACTGAAATGATTTATTATATAAGGCTTTCTTTAAATAGTCTATATCCTTTTAATAAATAAAATTTTTCATATTTAAATTTTATTCCAAATTACTTGCTATAACTTCAAATTTATATTAAAATGCGATATAAAATTTAATAGAAGATTTGATTCCTTTATATTTCAACATATTTTGCCGTAACACTTTCATATTCATATTTATAATAATAAAAGGTTAAGATATAACATAAAACAAAAAATTTTATTGCACTAATTTAACTATATACATATATACAGGTGTATATATATATATATATATATATATATATATATATATATATACACATTACGACATGCACATAGCCAGAGGTGAACCCTGGAATCGTGTAGGAAGTTACGTGCTTGAATAATCAAACCAAATACGAGAAAACGCACTTGCTGGTCATCTTTCACATGCTGTATAAATTCATTGTTATATACTTCATTGTCTATATAGATAACAAAATTGTAGAGTGGGTGTGACTTCACATTCAACATAATTATGAAAAATATATTTAGGTGAACAAAACAAAAGTAATAGAATATAAAATATTGTATTCGGGATTTTGGTCAGTATCTCTGTGAGCCTTTACTTAATACGTTTTCTGTTCGCAGTAACGCAGAAGAACATTTTAAGGAGATTTCCATTTAATGTTTAGTGTTGGATTTTGTTGGGTTAGGGGTTGTTTCAGTGTAGAATTTTTTAGGTAGGCTATATCTGATCGACTAACTAAGAGAAGATACGACAATTTGAAGCTTCAGTGCAAAATGTATTTATGATTAAAATAAATATTAAGTTCTATATTTACTAGAGACGGTATTGCATGTATTAATCTTACAGTTAGCATAACAATATTTTTTGGGCCAACAAAGTCGTGTTCCTGGCGATAGCATTATTATGAAATATTCTTTCAAAATTAAAAGTAAATATTACAGCAATAGTTTTTATCTTCTACGATATTCTTTGTCATTTGGGTTGTCTGAAAAAATTATTTTAGTATTCGTAAATTAAACATGTACAGCTAATTTCTTCTTAGTCCTTAAAATCTTGAAGAAAAGGTTAAGAATATTTAATCAAATTTCTCAACAAAAATATTTAGATTCCTTGCTCTTACTTTCTTATTTTTAAATCCGAGACATATCAATTATGCTCGTAATTTTCACTAATATTTCTGACAGTGAAAGCAAATCCGTCATGATAGTTTCTAAAGTGAAATTTCTTTGGGTGAGAAAAAAATTCTATATTGCAAGTTTTTTGATGTCAGAATGTAACGTATCTATCACAAGAAGGGGCAGAAAATAGAAACTTAGCTAACAACGAAGAGAGATAGACGAACATGTTAAAAAAAGGCAAGAAGTGTACTCTATGCAAAAAGAAACAAAAATGGTGCTCAGTACTGCTATCATCTATTGTGTACGTATCAAAAGTAAACGGTTAAAATTTTGCGCGAAAACAAACAAAAAAGTCGGTCACTATTGTTATCAGCTGATTTTTACGTTTTGTGTCAAAAATAAACTGTCAAAATTTTGTTAATTAATACTAATTTTAAGTGTACTTCACCAGCCGTGTTTTGGTATCGTAGCTAATTTTTTAATTGACAATTGTTTATATAAATTCACATGAAGATTTTATAGATGTCGACGTAAATTTGCAAAGGCATTTAATTATTTTTCCTGAATGTATAGTATTAAAATTTTCTTATAGGAGTTTAGTAAAATCTTTGAATCTAACTTAGTATATTCTATCTTTATTTCTCTTCCTGGCGTTTTATCACTTGTTATATACTTACAAATCGAGATATGTCTCGATTTTGTAAGTATGAACATTGCGAAAAAGTTTCACTTCTGTCGTGTGTACCGAGTTGCGCACGATTTATTTTGTCAAAGAACACTCTCAAAATTTTTAGTATATTGTTTTCATAACCGGTGTATTATTTACAATAAAAGTGTAAGGATATAAGTTAACACATGTTACTAATCACTAACTTTATACCTAAAGACTAAGAAAATAAAATATTTTATTTTGTTCTTTTCTCTTCTGTGCCTCCTCACGTCAGAAGATATAATCCTATATATTTTGAACTACTATTACTCTTTCTAGTATCACGCAATAATGTTAAAATAAATGCTACACAAGCCTATTTTTTACATTTTTATAACTTGTAGTCTTTTCAAATACATTATTTATTTTGACGTTTATTAAGCTACGTGTTCTATTTTTCGTTGCTATGTCGAATTTTGTTCCAAGTTTTAAAAATTCATTTTTCAGATCTTTCATGTTTTAAATTCACTTCCTCTACTAAAAGTAGGGTGACATTCATTTCAATTTTTTTTAAGTATTTTTTTTCATACATACCTCATTTATAAAAGTATGGTTTAGAATAATGCTATTCATAAATAATTACTTGAGAACGTACTTAAGTGTATAAAACAAACATAAGTGATGAAACCAAATAAATTCATATTTAACAGATATCGTAAAATACCTTGCATATAAATAGTATAAAATAATTGGGTATTAGGTAATATTTACGTCGTAAAAATATTGGAGTGGTTATGCAGTACCGTGTATCAAGATTATATTTCGATTAATTGGAAACTATGTCTTATAATTTTGTACCCCACAATTTTATAATTTTATTTTCTAAAGTGAATACAAGGTAAATAAAAAAACACTATTCTGACATTAATTGTATTATTCACATGAACGTTAAACACAATTTTTTGATGGTTTATTTATTTATGGTTTTGTTTATTCATATTATTTTTAAGAATTAATTAAACAACGTGAAAAAATATTCCACGTGGCTTAATTAATTATTAACAATAATGTAAATAACAAAATTCGACTTTTAATGATGAACAAAAAAATTAAGCATTACTGTAATTCAATTATGTCTTCCGTTAAAATTTCACTATAATCTATCTTTAACTAAAATAATAATAATGCAATGATATACAGAAAGATAAGCAGTCAGACGGACATGACGAAAGTGTAAGTAGTCGTTTTCGCCATTCGCTCCCTAAAACTAGAGAAAATTTAAAATTAACAAACTGCTTATTGAAAAGATATTTTTTAAGCCCGTTCAAACATCAAGAGTCTTAGAAGACTAATAAGTACAAGTTATACCAATATTTATGTAACTTAGGAAAGATTTAAAACAGACAAGGAATTGTTTGTAGACAAATTGATGTGCAATTTTTCAAAAAGATATTATGAAATACACGAAATATAAGATTCCATCTATATTCCATCTATAGTCCATCTATAGTCTTACCAAATAACAGAGGATGAAGGATGAAAAACGGATGGCGTTGACGGCTGATTTATGAGTGACCACAATGATGACCACAATCATGAAAGGTTGGTTATTTAATTAGTTATTAGTTATAAATGTTACAATTACCTTTTGCACTATAAATATTCTTAATAATCTTTTTTGAGAATTTAAACAATCCATTGACTAGTATAAAGAATACAAAATCTCCATACAACACATTTGAAGAGACGTAAGTTTTTACTTTTAATGAACATCAAAACACTACAATTTTGCTAACGCTAGGTTGGAATTTTGTTTGCTCTTAATTTTCGAAAGAACTACTACAAATATTTTAGATACCACAGTAAATCAAAACTCTATATAGGAAGACTCATCATTCCAGATAAAACTATCTGTAAAAATATCCTAAACTTTATTAAAATATTTCATTAAAATCTCTAATTCGAAGTATTACGGTATAATCTGAGGGCACGATATACAGTGTTGCAGCCTAAAATTTAAGGAGTATTTTTACAACTATGTAGTTTATTATAATATAAAACAGCGAATTACATATGAGGTTAAAAAGAAAGCAACTTGTTATTATCTTGCCTTTTAATTTGAATGTTAATGGCCCTGGACTATAGCAAAATTAATAATGTCTCATTGACAATTTTTATATTAGTACCAAAAAATATCTTAGTTTTATGATCTAAAATAAATAAGAATATGATTCCTATCAGTGTTTGAATTTTTAAATGAAGCCATCCACATTTTTCATATTATATGTGTAATCTATATATGAAAAATATGGATGGATGATAAAACATAAATTGCAATTAATGATAAGATATAACAACTTAATTTATTCTTCTACTTTAATATTTAGAAAGGAATAAATATATATCATTTAAAATATTGCAGGAGAAGCCCATGACAGCTAACGAATAACATAACACAAAGTAACAAACTTGTTTATAATTCATGAAGAATTTTGACACATGAATATAATTTTCCTAAGATATTCGATGTATTTAATAAACCAGAAACAACCCAAAATTCAATGTACCAAGTGATTTCATATAATATCTGCCTTTGTTTAAAAATTGTATATCATTTACTTGCATATATATTTATTTACAAATACAAAATGATTTAATATTGCTCACTAATCAGTTACTAATACATATTAACCAATGAACAAAGTTCCTTACTAATCAATACGAAGTCGGATAAATGTAACAGCCAAAAGGCGAAAGAAACTTTCTAACAACGAATGCTATTATCTTGTGGTTTAGGGTATAAAACAATAAACACAAGGTATTAGGGTGTATGGTTTTGAAATTTCGGCAGCAAATTCAAAAAACAAATACATAAAATCTTCTTTAAACATATATAAACGATTACATGGAATCAAGACCTCAAGCAAAAATATAAGAAAATCAAACATTTATGGTAATTTTTTATGTTTTATTTACTTTTTGGCAATATGTGGGATATTTTTCCCCTAGAAAAGTTTGTCTTTAATTCATTTTTTGTGATTACATAGTTATTTTGGAATTTTTTTCACCACACGTTCTCATCAAAAATTGGAATAATATCCATTTAATTATATCGATATTTTTACATAAAACAAATAACTGATTTATATAAAATGAAAATCAATATTTTTGATTTAGAATACATTGCTCAAATGCTCCGAATATTTTAGTTTTTTTAATAAATTGGCTTCGAAATATAATGAGTTCAGTGTTTATTTCAATCCTATTTTTCAAAGTCTTCCATTAATGTTATTGCCAACCTTAGAATCATTTTATTCACTTAGTGTTTGTTAGGTCTGCGTTTTTTAACTTTCATCGTACACTAGTTATATACAAAACAAATCTTTTTTAATTTTAATGAATCATATTTACTTTAATGCTCAATTTACATAAGTAAACAAAACTACGTAACATCATTTACCAGAGTGTGTTTATCATAATACTTCCTACAGTTACGAAATTTACTGCAGTATGTTTATAATTAATTACTTTCATGTTTATTCATGAGCCCTGTTAGACAAAAGTTGATGCAAACTACGGAGCTATCCATTAACTGTAAATGTGGCAGTTTTAGGTAATTGCGTAACTGAGCAAATATTCTTAATTACTCGGTTAGGAATATAGTCATAATTTTATGTGCTCCAACTGAGCGATTAATTATAGTGAAGACGTTTTTAAATACGATATGAAAATAATTTTTGATTATATATTCACTCGTGTATTAAATGACGTAAAACCCGTCAATAATTACATTATTTTATTCTCTATCTCTATCAATGTGGTTAAATTATCCATAATTCATTAGAAGAACTCTCTTTTTGCATTTATTTTTTTAGAATATTGTTATTTTATCGCACTTTCAAATTAAGGAAAACTTCATTATGAAAATTAGTTTGTTAATATTACTGCATTATCATATGCATATTTTTTTAACAAGTTAAAAAACAATACATTGAAAATGTTTAAAAAATATTACATTTGCAAAATCAAATTGAAATTAAGAGCAAAATAAATCGTTAGCCGCTTTGTTTTATTTACGGATGATTAAGTTCAACTGCACTTATGAATACGGGATATGAGAAATCCAAGGGTATATAAATATTTCATTGTAGGTTTTATTATTTAAGGCCAATTACTAAAATATAATAATATTTTCCAACATTTAATACGTTATGTTGTATTATTTTTAAAATATTCGCAAGGTTGTTTTCAGACAGTATCTACGAATGTGTTTTTATCAACCCGACTTCAACAATCAACTTATTGAGATAGTAAGTTATGATTCATAATTGACATAATTTTCTTTTAGAAGTTTCACAACAGGTTAGCCTCAAAATTATTGGACAATTAATTATCTTATTTATAATAAATTTGATTATCTTTTTACTTTAGACAACATGCATTTTGGGACGGACGGAGGAAGTACGCGCCTCAGCTGCTTTATGAAGTATTAGAAAAGTCGTTTTTGTACTTAAATTCTTGTTCGCGTTAAAATATGACACTAAGTAGTTGCATTTTTAAGCTATATTTTTAATTTACAGGCACAACCCAATTAAACCAGCTAAAGTGCATATCGAAGAGCAAAAGAATGATCGAATTTAATTAGCAGTCACGAGTTATTGCGGCCTCGTTAAAAGTGCCCGAAGTAAAACATTGTATACAGCCATTCCAGCTAACTGACATGGTGAATGGATGAAATTCTAATTAATGTTGTAATAATACTAATATTTGTTATTGTTGTATCAAAGTAATTTTAATAATACAAATAAATAAATATTGGACACATGTTTTCGTGATTTTGATATGGATTTTTAAATGTTGATTTTTAAATTTTAAATAATACCAATTTAAATTTTGAGCAAAGTCGAATTAAAATAAAAAACGTAAATTTTCTACGTCAATAATGTCTATGTATATATTTTCGCGTAAATAGCCGATTTGAGTAATATATATTTTTGAGAAAACTCATTCATATGGTTGAAACTCTAAAGTTAGATATTTAGCTAGATAGATATAGCCCTACATATTTTACTTCAGTACAAACGAATACGGGCTTTCTTAAAATTTCATCATCAAACATTGCTGACTTTTATTTCCCTAATAATTAAAAAAATTATAATCTACCATAGGAGGGTGCATTAAAAGGGTCCCCTCTTAATCTTAACTGCTGTAGTTTGTTAGTGTAAATAAAGTAAAATTTAAAATAAATATAGTGCTTGTAAATTAGACAAAATTGAGAAAAGGCCTAGAAAAATGGCGAAATATCTGAATGGCATCGCTTTTAAAATCAATGAAGGAAAGTGGTAAACATTTGTTTTTGAATTTTTCTGGCCAAACATAATTTTTTTAAAAACAGCATTATTTTGCATTCTAAAAATGTTTGAACACGTAAAATATATAATCCAAATGCGAAAACGACATTAATTAACTAATATAATTTATACATATATGCAGATGGTTAAAATTTTTCTTCAAAAGTACAGTGAAATTAAATGGGTATATAAGTAAAAGTCAGTGATGAAAATTAGAGGATTCAATAAAGTTATCTAGATTCAAAACACTTTTTTTTGCAATGCTATATGTTTCAGTTTCTTTTCTTCTATATAATATTAAATATTAGAGGCATAATATATAAAAAAAGAGAACATATCAAAATTATAACATCATTCAAAGTTTATATTCATACTGTTCCTTCTAAATATAAGAAATACGTTATTGAAATGTAACGTGTGTAAAAGAAAATGTTGACAATGCGTAAATTAAACTTTAAATATAGAAATGTAGTAAGAGATAGTTCTAAGAGAACAGAAAAATAAGGTGTATTTTTGAGTTGCACCCTCATTTGCATTCGTTAAACCCTCCTCGGTTTCAAAGGAATAAGAGTAACATATTTTGCTTTCCGAAATAATAAAATGACTAGAAGTGAAGCTACTATAAATATTAAAATATTTCCCTGAAAATGTTTCCCATGTTATCTGGGCTGAGCGAGCGAGTGAGCTAAGCGTAAATAATTATTTAAATATAAATTACTAGTACAATGACTTCCCTAAGAAGGTAATGAGTTATTTATTTGATAAATTTTGTAAACTCTTCAGCCTAATGATGTAATATATTTGATACTTTGGTCAATTATAGAAATGAAGTTTTGTGTTTTTGATTATAATCTGAAAACTTAGATTCCCTATAAACCAATGTTATCTTCTAACCTATTCGTAAGAAATATGTCATATTAAGCCAGAGAACTAGACTTTCGACATCGCAGCAAGCAAGAATCATAAATCCAACAAATAATACGTATTGACAGAATATTAATCACACCTCAAAATTTAAGCGCAGTTCCAGAAATAACGTGTAAAAATAACGTATTTTAAGAGGAATATACAGTTCCCAAATAAATTTTGGATTCAAAATTTAATAAATTAATCTTCCAAGAATATGAGAAAGATATATGACTGAAGTAAAATACCACAGCTTACACAACGCATGTCAACATTTACCACCACTCCCTGGCTCTTGTTCAACTTTTTCGCTCGCACATTCCTTGAAAGTAAAGGAGGTCTTTGAAGTTTGCGGACTGCGCTACTTACTAGCTTTCTGTACCTCTTATCTCTTTGTTAAAAATAGGTCACATGAAGGAGCGTCTACAAAGTAATGTGGTTTTTAAATTCAAAGGTGTTTATGCTTCATCTTGTGACAAACCGTAAGAAAAAATCATAAGATTATTCACCCTCAAGATGAATAATCCAGGCATGTGTAAACACAATTTAAATTCAGCATTAACTAATTCAAATCGTTATTTTTTACTTTAATCGCTATTTTTACATATAAATATTTTCTTCAATAAGGACTAAAATTAATGCATTTAATTTTATGAAAACTTGTTACGAGCAAGGAATATTTATAAAATATGTAAATATCACTTTTACTTCCACCTGCCGGTTTACTTAAGTAAACCGCTACATTCGTAGTAAATACCGAATATGAAGCATTATTTACAAAGTAAGAAGCAACATAGTATACATTATGTTACTCATTAATACTACTTTTATTATATTTTATTTTTACTTTTGTGTATTAAATTTTTATTTGTATTTATATTATGTAAAGGGAAAAGAACTAACACAAACTATTTGATATATTCAATAAACACTAAACAAGAAATAAGCTTGTGTTTTAAATTTCCACAAAAAACAAAGAAAGATAAATAAATTTATAAAATATCCAATTAAATATGATTATAAATTTGACATTGTTAACTTAAATAAGGGAAACAATATTTTGTTTGAAAAGAAATAAAATTAATACGGAAAACATTTGTGACTAACTTATCAATTAAATAATGCCGGTATTATGGATGATAACTTATTTATGTGAGCGCCTTACAGACGAACAGTGAATAAAATAAAATGAAAATGAAAATTACTAATCCATCCGCTGTGCATGAATTTAACGAAGCCTGTTTTTCACATCTGATCGAAACTGGGGTCGTGAACTTGTAAATATGTCATTTGACAACATCTGTTAATAAAGAGTACAAGTAGCACATTCGACGTTGCGGTGCTCTGATACCGGCGTTTTTTCGTGCGTTTTGGACATGAAATAAGAGACGGCTACAAGTTAGTTTGGGAATTTGATTCAGTAAAGATGGACAGACATAATGACCTTGACAGATGTTGAACATAATCATCAACTTTAATAACAGACGTCTATGATTGAAGGCGTCACATTTTTACTTATTAATTAATACTTTACACTATGATTTACAGCCACCAAACGATATTGAAGAGCTATAAATTTTTTGGTGTGTTCTCAGTACTGTTAGAACAAGTGGCGTATAGTGGATGCCAGATAAAAACAGCGTATTAAATTTTTGATCTTACAAGAGCATTGTACAAGGTTAAGTATGTTTTAACATTTTTAAAGCCCGGCCTTTCTTAATACGAAGCTCAACTTTCCATAGGCCTTAAATTCAATCTGCTCAATACACAAACCAAAATGTAGTTTACTATCAAAAATGATACTGCCGACTTTTTTGAGTGAGTTCCTTCTTATCTCATACCTACAGTTTACTTGTTTTTTTTCTTTATAAAACAGATTTGTTCGCACTTCAAGTAATTTAAATACAGTTTGTTCACGTCACAGTTAACACGAAGCTTAAAGAGATCAGCTTGTTCAGTTTGTATATTCGAACAGTCATAGGTACCTTTCATAAGAATACTTTAGTTAGTTACTCGAACAAGTGCTGAGAGTAAAGTAGTAGATTAGTGATAACAGATCTGTCATGAAAAAAGCCATGTTGTTCTAGTATAATGAAACTAAGAAGTATCGGAAACGTTTATTAATGCACTAATCTCTATAATTATTTAGGAAGTACTGATGAAATTGATTTCGGTCTATAGTTAACTATATTTTGTTTGGATCCAGTTTTGTGAACAGGTGTTACGTGCGCTTTTTTCTAACATGTAGGAAACTCTCATGTGTTAGACACTTATTAAACAAGAGAATAAAAGGAATATATATGGTATATTTGAAGATGGCTGGTTCAATTCTATCTGGTCCTGGGTCTTTGATCAAGTTCAATGACGCAAGTATTTTCAAAATATCAAAGGACATGCGAAATAAACTGACGCCATTTATATTTTTGAATTATATATTTATTCTTGGATCAGTAGGCTTAAACATTGACTGAAAGAACTGAGAATATATAACAAATTAAGGTTGGGTTATTACTGGTATTTTCCTCGAGTGACATAGTTGGTGGATAGCCATTTTTTTTCTTAATGAAGAGATTTAAAACCAGCATTTTTTAAGGTCTTTTATGATTTATTCTGTGTTTCCAACATGACTGACGATATTGCTTAGACAAGCGCTCGAACTGATACCGAAATTCTGAAAATTCGTTATAGGCAGAAATACTGCCATAACTTTTCTATTTCATCCATGTTCGTCCTATATATTTTGAAAGTCACATGAATTCGCGAGTAAACTAGATAGGATGATTGGTGTTGTAGGTAGCTTTTAGCAGAACAAAGAGTCAATTGAATTAACGATTAGGTCGTAAAATCTAATCATAAAACATTCCCTTTAGAGTTTCCTTAATTCCTTATTCCAATTTATTTTAATTATTTCTTTATTTATTACCTAATATTCGGCCTTCTAAAAGTTATATTTTTGGTTTTTGTAATCGGCAGCGTTTTGCTAGGAATAAATGTAATAGTAAAAGTGAACGTGGAATGGCTACGATGTTCATTTAACATTGAGTCAGCTACAGTAAGCATGCGGCCCATATTAGTAAAGACTAGGCCTAAGATTTTGTTTTTATAGTTTTGTATATATTTATATTGTTTAAGAATCATGTAGAATAATACTAAAGGCAATAAAAATAAGGGACATACATGTATATTATGAATTGCACTATCCTTCTTGACTGTGCCAAATAATTGAAAGTATATTCTAGCACCTACACAACAAAACTTGCTATTATTTTGTTCTGTAAACAATTTCTGTAAATTATTAAAATGGATTTGCTATTTATTCAAAATAGGTTAGGTTGGAGATATACTGCTTAAAAGAATAAGTTTCTCTTTACCCAAGCATAAATTTAAAATAATTTCCTCTACTTCATTATTTTCACAGTCCGTATATCGCAACCCCGCATATCCAAACCATAAGGCCACCACCACTCCGTTTGTAACTTGTGTTATTATCTCTATGTCTGTTTCCACAAGTAGATTGTATCATAATTGCTGGCCAATATATTTAGGTGAATTTAGTTTCAGTTCCGATAAAATTTTAACAATAAACTGACAATTTATGACTTGTCATTGGAACAATTTTATCTTATGAAGATAGGAACATATTCAATAATTTACGCAATATTGTAGATTATTATTACTCAGAAGCAACGTTCGGTCCACGCACAGAGCAATGTCAGCATTAAGACCTTTCATGTATAAAATATAACTAACAGTTAATATAATGCCAACAAAAATATGAAGATGTGCAGAAAAATAAATGTTGACAATTATAAATATAAATAGTCACAGTTTAAGAATGCATTTTTCACTTTTTATTTGTACGTAATTTACGCCCGCTGTTTTACGAGCATAAATGGTACCATTTTTAAATCAGTTCTTCTAATGTGAGATAATGTGAGATACTCATAAACGTTGACGCGCTGGGCAGCCCCGGCGATCTATAACGATTCAGTGGGGAGTGAAGGGCGCACGCGCGCTATATATATGATGTTACACAAGCGTCGCATGACTAGCTGCATGATGCCATTACGCGGCGATCGGAGTACGTGCGCGGATGAATAGGTATCTATCTACAGCGCTTAAAATGCAGACGATATTTAAAACATTTTCATTTTTAATTTCTGGGACTTATTACGAGTATTTGATATTATAAACCTCTAGGTTGACGGCACATGCGTGACATCTTATAATTATGTTACGCAATTTCTTCCTCGTGGGGTTGTATAATGCCATCCAATTTATTTGGCGGTTCAAACATACGACTAATGTAATCATTCAGGGTTAGATGTAATGACTATAGTTAAGTATGAAAACTTTGCATGACCTGATTTATATTAAACTGCCAGTCGTTTTTTAGCGTTTAAAATTTAGGATTTATATACGCAATCAAAGTATCAGTGTCAATAATTGCTATTGATAGGGATTTCCTAATATTCACATCAATATCGGAATGACTGATATTACTCTAGCTGATATTTCTTTACTAGTGGCGAGTGCTTTTGCTAGAACCTATAGCGATTGGTGGAGCGCGTCCAGTAGATGGCATACTGTTGCACCTCCAGTCTGCTCCTCTGGCTTGCTAATAGCAGACTTTGATAGTTGCGTCTTAAAAGACTGCATGTCTTCTTCTTTTTTCGATTCATGGGAAGCAATTTAGAGTAGGTCGCTTCACTAAAACTGCCGCAATAAAAATGATATTCATGGATACACTAAGTACAGATAACGCAATGTTTTTATCTTTATCTTATTACCTTCACTGCACAACTTCATATCTACTCCTATTATTATTATTCTTGCGGATATTAATTTAAACTTAAAAAAAAGCAAGCGCTCTTATTGGTCTCGAAGCCGGTTTGCTGTTATACAGACGATTGTGTTACCCCTGCGCTACGACTGTGGTATCTGAAGCGGCAAATAGCGGCTAGCAATACGGCGGTGAGTAAATGTAAACAAAGTGATGTTTGTTCATAAACAAGAATTAGTTTGTACTCGGCGCTTATGTTCTAATTTTAAATCACCCACTATTCAGGTATTAGTATTTTATTGACACTGTCACTCTGTCACATAGACATTAATGATTTTTAAAACTATTTTTAGTTATTTTAGGATCAATTTTAAAGCAAAGGTGACTTTATTAATTCTCTAAAACTTAAAGAATTATTTTAAGCCTTTTTTTGACAAACGATGTAATTTGAAGCTATTGTTTATTTCTTTTAACACGAACTATCACACTTACGTTAGTATAAGTGAAGGTTGTAGTGAATCTGTAGCTTTAAACGGTAATGGATAAAATATTAAAGAAAAGGGGATTTCGAATGGGAGTAAAAAGATAATTTGTATATCTATAACCCGAGCCCCCAAGGTGTCTGTCTCGAAATCTTTTTGATTCAAGTTTTTGCTATATTCTGCTCTTATGAAAAATTCTGCTATTGTGAGTGCTACCTTTACAGTGAGCCGCAATATATCAAACATGGAGTGATACAACACACATTACCTAGAACATCAAAATAATAGTAAACTAATTCTCTAACCACATATACCTATTTTGCTAAATGTGGATGGTATGGGTTTTGCATTAAATACATTTTTAATTTTTGTCCCACGAGTATTAATACTTTACACAGGAGAAATAAAAAAATCGACAAAAATCATATCTGATTGTCGAAGCCCTCACGATTGAAACAAATGTCAGAAATATCAAAAGTAGCAATGTAGTCAGTATTTAAAATAACTGTATATATGGCTGTAAGAGGGACAAGTTTTGCACTCCATACTAGTCCTTTGTACAGTCATACATATAGCTTTTTATTAGCACTGCTTACTTTACTTTGGTGAAGAATTATTGTTATATTGCTGAATACTTTTTTCATCATATGCAGTTACTTATTTTTCGTAATATCACTTGTACCTTCAGTGAATAGTAAGTACCCTTTAGGATTCACGTAGAATTGTGATGATGCACCAGGTACTTTCTTTATCAGTCATTCTAATCAAACCTCGTAGGCCATAGTTTTGCCTCCGCACATTATTCTTACTTTATGTGGTTCTTCATTTGTTTGTGGCATTTTAATAAATAATTGAGATCATCTAGCTAACGCAACTGCAACTTTTAAGTAGTTATTTGTGATTAATTGTTGAATCAAGCCATAAATATCCGCAGAGTCATCTTGAGTCTACGTGAATTATAAATTTAATTTTATGTTTGACAAATTAATATAATTCAATGAACATATTCATCGTGGGTATAAATTCAGATAAAATAACATGATAAAATATCGATAGGTACCTCGTTTCATGCACACATTCGTAGAGATTAATACTTTTCACTGCCAATTTACAGCTTCACCCCGTTTATCCAACAAAATATTGTCTATGCATATCTATTCTGCACTTTAGATTCTCTTCTCTGATATTTTTATTTAAACTCTCTTTTGTCGAATTTAAAAGGCTCTCTTAATTTTTTCTATGTTTCCGTATATTTTGCTTCACGCAGGACACTAGTAAACGAATAAATATCCATAATTTCTATAGTCCATGCTGTGAAAGAATAATAATAATATTAAATAAATAAAACTAAAAACTATTTAAAAAACTACACTACAAAAAACTTAATCATTTGTACACTTGTTAGAATAATATATCAATTACTATTGAGCTGAACGCACGCGGTCATTTAAAGCCATATGTACCCTTAAATCTATTATTGTATGAGGGGTTAAATCGATTGTCTTACACTACTTTTACAGAGATAGCCTTATACCTCATAGAAATCATTCTTTAAATCAATTGAATACATCATGTATATTTCTTACATAGCCTTTATTAGTAAGACTGTTAGTATATAACAAAATATGTTTTATGAAATTTAATTAGAATGGAACATTCTTTCCTCAAATAAAATAGATGGATCTTCATCTATTTAACTACTTCAATTCGTAAATAATTTATTTATATCTTGAGTACCAATTTATGAAAAGTAAATCTATTCGATTTAGTCAAAATGTTGGTAAAAATTAATATTTAATTCGCTAAATGATAATTTTCAGATTTACGAAAATTGGGATTGAAAAAGCTAAGTTCGAATTTCATTAAAAGCTATTGTGAGTGGTTCTGTGTGTCATACATGAAAACGTAAAATATATGTATTATTTTTATCGGTTTTTCTTAAACTATCACCATGAGTATGGTAATTTTTTTGATGTTTTATATGAATATGATTATTTGTACGTGAATCTATGTTTTATTAATTTTCTCATAATCATAGACATTATTAATTTCAAAAGGCTACGATAGCTTCAAAAATTACTTCCAATGATATCATCTTTGTCTACAATTACTTCCAAGAATAGCATCCTTATCTATATAAGTTAACAAGTCTCACATCTTTTTATTTTGATACATATATATTTTGTGGCACGTTTATTTCTATCGGAGATGATAAACTATATCTATAGGTTATTATTTCAACCACTTGAAACATTACATGCGTTGAGATAAATATGTTTTATTACAGACCCATTATAACAGTGTAGGTAGTAATAATAGTCCACAAAGAGAAATTTTTGGTGAAGCAATTTTCGCTTAATATGGGCAAACGACCATTTTATGATATCTTTAAGAGCCACTTGGGATACGATGTTTCCAAATTTAAGTATCGGATATTCCCCAAATAATATGGAAACGTTGTAGAAAAATTTGTAGCCAAACCATTATTATACGATTTTATGTTTAATATCTCCTATTTGGAGAAAACGCAAAATCATAATATATTATTGCAATGAATGTGACGTAAAATATTCAATCTGTGAACCAACTAATAAAATATATGTGTATATACACTAATAGTATATATATATATATATATATATATATATATATATATATATATATATTCAATTATTTATTACTTTAGCATTTGTAATTATCCTACAAAATATATAAGACTGCATTCCTAATAGTAGATATTAAAGAATATGGGGGATATTTTCTTAATATCTCAGTTATAAATTGCTCAAGCACAGAATCTACATTCTTTTCCTTAAAGTCTCATCAAATATCAGGTATTAAATCACATACTCTTAAAGCAATAACAAGCCAAAACATCATTTTGAACTATTTTTTTTCATTACACGTTTCAACTAAATAGGGGAAATGTGCAGTTTTTGTTACGTCCTCGGATACACAGATCTTTCCTAAATATTTAATCAAAATTTCCCTTAAAATTGATCCACAGATCTTGATCTATTCACGAATAAAGAAATTGAAATAAAATTGTAGAAATAATAAGAAAAGAAAATGAAATAAATGGCATATCAAATTTATCCGCTTCATTAAAGAAAAGAGTTGAAATTAATATCCATTTTTTAGTTCTTGTTCTTGATCTTGAATGGCACTATAATGCTGTTGAATAATCATAATAAGTGATCATTATAATACATTAATAGAGAGAAGGAGCTACATAAAACATTTGCGTATGTTACCAGCGCTGGGCATCTCTCTCGAGGGTTGCACTCATTAGTGCTCCATTAAGCTTTTCTACTCGTATATTGACATTGGGTAAACTACTTGTCTAGGTTTAATTAGCCCAGCCCGGGATAACATTTTGTACAGCAAACAAAGGCTAATTTTCAAATTTTGTTTCACTGTTTCTCCCTCTACGTGGAAATCATTTTTGAACAAAAATTATTCTTGGTTTCTAATAATTCAAACATGTTGCAAAGCGTGCAAATCTTTCATGAGTATTAAAATCTTGTTATGTTATTTCAAAAAGTAACCGAATAACTTTCATAAGCATCTTTTATGGATTTGAAAGTTTGCATATAAATATATTCATTCATTTTAATTAATAAGGGAAATAAGCTCTTTTAATTTGTGCTAAATTTTAATAGACTGATATCAAAAGAAAATAGCCTTGCTTGTAAATCACAAAGGAAATAGAGACATAAAATTTAAAGTTAATTAAAGATTTCTTCATTTTAAGTGGTCTAGATAGCTACTTACGTATTGAAGTCGGCTTAATTTTTATTAAATTAGTTTTTATTATTTGTTTAAAATAATAATATATAAATATAGCATAAGATGAACCTGCATTAAACATATACCGTTCTTATATAAAATATAATATCTTATTTAATATAACTTTTATAAACCTTGAACTACATGTTTATTAAATATGTTAAAGATATGTGAAACTATGTACACATTTTGATATTGTGCGCTGAAATAGTAACCACAATAGAGCGTCTCAGTTAACTAAATACATTTTAAAAAAGAATGATTGAAGGAACTGGATTCCTCATCAAGGAACATCTCACAGTCGGAGAGCTCGTGACCCATTTTTGGTAAGTGTTTGACACACTTAATAATTTTGCATATTAATATTTTTAGGTAGATTAATAGAAAATCAAAAGCTTTTTTGTACAGGAAATACTGTGCATTAACCGAAATTACAGAAAAATAAGTAGCAAGTGTTTAATTCACGAACAAACTAAAACTATACAAAAGCTTAATTAGTTTCGAAACAATTTGAGGAAAAGCTACATATCATCAAGTTCTGATTAAATAACTTAGACTAAGAATTGGCAGCTTTCTAGTTTTGCAACACTGTAGAATTTAAATTACTTTCTTCATTTGGTTTATTTGGGGTCATAGTATGTAAACCAAATTCATCATTACTCTAGATGCAATTGATGTCATTATTAGTATCAGGTTGATTAACATTATGTTGCATCGACACCTTGACTGCCATACTGGATCAAGCTGGGGATGCAGTCTGCGAAACTATTGAAGCGAGTCTATCAATAGAAGACCAATGTGTTGATCGCAGTTTCTTCGTATATTTACGGAGTAATTCCATTATTTTAATATAAAATTCGAGCTTGTCATTTTCTGGTATCTTTTTGATAGACGACTGGATACTCTTCAAAATTTCAACATCCACTGGATTCATTCTTTTTTTATTTTGTGGTGGAAAGGAATTAGCAATTCTTCTCGGTCGTGCAGTGTATGAGACATTTGCGGAATTTTAACTACTGTCTTGCGTGCTATCAGACAAATATTGAAAGTTAGTAGCTTTGTCTTCTAGCTGAAAGACTTTTAGTAGAAACTGCAATTGTTTATGATTAATATATTTCTCCTTTGCAGCTTGTCCAGATTTTATGCTTAGAGATTTTTTGAAGGTATCCCGAATATCGTTCCGCTTATTCGTAACTAATTCAACTGAAACAACTGAATTAACAAATATTGTTTTATCACAGGTACTTGGCCACCGGAAATATAATAATTTTACATATATAACAATTACAAATTAGGCATTTCAACAATAGCTAAAATTGTAAACTTAGTATGTTGCAGCATCTGGGATATTACTAATATTCAATTCCTTGCACCGCCCACTAAAGAAAATGGAAAGAAATAGCTGATGAATTCAAGAAAAGAGCTAACTTATTACATCGTTCAGGTGCAGTGGACGGAAAGCATATAAGAATTAAAAAATTTCTCAACTCCGCTTCGATGTTTTTCAAGTATAAAGGCTTTTTTCCATTGTGCTTTTGGCGGTAGTGGACGAAGATTATAAATTTGTTTTTAATGACATTGGTTCATATGGGAAAAACTGCGTCTCAGAAATCTTTCAGCGTACTAATTTTTACAAGAAATTTACTGAAGGAAGACAATATATACCTACACCCGCCCCTTTATTCTCAGGCCTAAACAGAAGAACACCACACGTTTTTGTTGGCGGCGAAGCATTCCCACTAGACATATATCTATTACGACCATATGGAGGCTTAAATTTTAATGTAAACAACGCATATACAATTATTGGCTATGTCGAGCAAGAAAGTATGTAGAATGTGCCTTTGGTATATTAACAAAAAATGGCTAATTTTTTATTTCCCCTTGAACCTATTCGCGCGAGCATCTGAAAATATGAAAGCATGTGTTGTATTACATAATACTGTTCGTGAACGAGATGAATATAAACTTATAGATATTTACATGCCTATCGATAATGATAACTATCAAGATCTATCTCCGCCAAATAGTGTTCCAGCTGGCAGAGCAGCAAATGAAATTAGAACTTAATTTCCTAATTATTTTATGAGCTCCTGGAGATCACTACACAGTCATAATTGGTCTAAAAATCGGGAAAAATATTACATTTCAATTACCGTTATTGTTATTACAGTTCCAAAAAATACCGTAAAATATCATCGTGACTTTGTCACGTTTATCATTCGAATCACGATATACGACGGGAAGTACATACTTAATTAAAATTTTCGCTTAAATATACAATACAATTGATCATAAGAAATAAAACTAAAATGGTAATAAACGTTTTAACGCGCGGACTAAGTGCTCACTAGTTTTGGTTGTTACTTATCACCGATTTCTAATTGGTACTGAAAATAAGTGTTTATTTCACTTACTTGTCGCAGTTTTCTTTTTGTCCTTAAACATATCAACTTTTGTTCTCAAACTCAGGCTCAAAGAATTTGCATATTTCAGTCCATGCATTCCTTGTCATAATTTAATTTTTGTAGTCCTTAAAAGACTTCCCATAAACAGGATTTATTTTTAACATACTGGTCTAATACATAAACGTAGGGAAACATGATACAAGTATAATGCGTGCGTGACTAGGTTACGTAGCTGGAGTTCAGTATCACTATACTATAGTGCCATACTGAACTAAAGTTCGGTGCCGCGGACGCCGAGTGGCATCCCACCACTTCACCACCCACCCCACTGCCACGCCGAGCTGCTCATACATGGCTCTAATCCGTTAATATCACGGGTGACGGAGAAAAACCAGAAGACGAAATTCGGATCCAGTGTACAACCTCTCATACAAACAGTACTATTGCTACTTCGGATCGACATTTCTTGGATTTAGATCGAAAGCAGTGTAGAAACTCTCTGTGCATAAGTAACATTCGTCCAAGTTTTCTAGATTCGTGTTTTCACGGATTGGGATCGGACGCAGTGCGCAAATACTCTAATATTACGCATTAAAACAATAAGTCGTAAAAAACAAAAATTTCATTGTCATATTAATATTATTGACTTTATTTTGATCGTTACACACTAACCTAAAATTTACAAACAAATATGTATGTAATAAATACTATGTAATAAATACAATTCATATTTAGTGAAGTTTTTGGAAAATATTTTAGGCTACATTTTATAATTGTACGAATATTTTCAAGTTATACACTATTTTATTGAAATCATAATTTCCTTGATAATCCATTTCATCACAAAGGAATTCTCTGGTTTATCGACCTCTATGCGGTGCTAGGGTAGATAGATATATCATATATAATAGTTATCATAAATTTTACTATGATAGTGACTATAAGTTTTCAGTATAAATACTTGTAGTTCTGAGTATTTTGATGCTAGAATAACCCGCACTAAGAAATTACATTTTGGTGTGTACTTAATTATGGTAAAGCGAGCTTCTGACTTCGTAAATGCTTTTTTTTAGTATTTTTCATTTATTAATATTATCAAAATATAATATAGTCAAAATGGCCATGCACAACATTTTGAAAAATTTTGAATGATTATGGTAATAAAATATACTAAACGCTGTTGCTTTTTATTATATATCAATAAATTCAATTTTGCGACAAAATTTTGCTGTCTTAGACCATAAAATTTCAGATTAAAAAAAAGAAAAGATTAAAAAAGCTTAAAATTGTTTGATGATGAAATTTTCTATTATGTAACGTTTTATAACAATTCGTGTACATAAGAATGATAATTTAATCCAATTATTCAACTAATTTTGATAAAAAATATTCAGAATTCCCGAAATAATAAAATGATCCTATATGCTTCTTTTCTAAAACATGTACTTCTTTTATAACACATAAATATCTGTTTTGTTTATATATGACTTCTGATTATGGATTCGTAAAAGTTTAATTGTATATATTTTGCGGGAGACACAACTCTTAGCTCGCTTTCTGTGTTTGTTTGCTGATAAACAGGCGACAGGTGCGCCTAACTCGTCTGCAAGTCTACAAACTCTCGTTTGGTCTCGTCACAGCAGATGTTGCAAACAGAGATGTTCTTTCACTTAATTTGTTTCGTAGTACGCTAATTGCAACATCTTCAGGTGGGATATTAGCAAAGATTACCTTTGCTAATATCCCACCTGAAGATGTTGTAATACAACGAAACCTAGGTCGTGGTAAAGAAATTAAAATAGTAGAAATAATACTACATCACGTAGTTTCATTTAATTGTGAAATATTTAAAATGAGACTAAAATTATGCTCCGTAAAAATGAAACTATCATCAACGATGCAAAAACTTGTAAAAAGACTTTAATTTTCTATATATATTTCATTTGCAAAAATTTTAGCAGCCCACCATTTTAAATGTATTCTTCACGACGATACTCAACAAGAATATTTTCAGTTGACACTGAATATGTTCTAGACGAAATTCAGTGGTCAAGTAAAAATTAATTGGATACGAATATGATATCTTTGACATATTTCATTGTAATGCTATGTCTAAATTAGTTAATGCGTTATAATATTAGATTTACTGAACACTCAGTTCTAACGGATGCATAGCCTCATCGCTTAGCGTATTGGATCTAAAATGTTTCTGTAAAATTGTCTGTCTCCTTAATGTCATAGAAATAGCTCATTAAAATATATATTACAACAAAAAGACCATAAATTTATATAAAATTTCAATATCGGTCACGATTCACACTATATTTTTGCAGCCGTTCCTTGCTATGCTAATATCACAGTTACAGAGCTAACAATGATAATAATTCAATCATTATCATTGTTAGCTCTGAACACATAAACATATTTTTTACAATTTTGGTCTGTTATTAGAGTAAAACTCATATCTAATTTTTGAAGATTGACCTTTTATTTCAATTGATAAAAAACGATGTTTAAGAAGGCTTCACACACAAGTACTATCGAACTATTTCAAAGTGGAAAAATAGTTTTCTGTATATTTGATTTGATATTAGCTGCATTATGAAGTACCATATTAAATCATTTTTTCATCGTATACATATAATTTAAAGGTGAAATTTATTTGCCCACCCGGTGGATTGAGGGTTTTTACAAATAACACTGACATCATTCACAATTTTTCCTATAATTTTTGAGCTCTGGTTGCAAAAACGAAGATAAAACTTAAAGTTTAGCTTCCTTCTTTCGATTTTTCAACAATGAATTATAAAAATGTAAAAAAACTGTATGCACTGACGTTTAATTACGAATTTAAAATAAACTCTTCCAATTTTTATGAAAAAAGGCAATTTATCAAATTAATATTATATATATGAAAATGCTTAACATTTCAATTATATTTTATAACAATGCTCCCCACGTTTTTGCCTTCAAATATTATTCTCAATAACAAACAACCCATACTAAAGGTTTTACAGACTAAACGGAGAATATAGGTTTGATAATTATTTTTTTACTTTTTAGTGCAGTAATTATGAAAGTGTGTCTTTTTGTTTGTTTTTTAAACTACTAATTTATTTTTATACTATAATTAGCGTAAATAACATATTTTTAAGTATATAGTCGTTATATTTTATTATAAAAAAACTAATTATCCAGAATTTTTCAGGCATTTCCAGTTTTCAGTGATTTTTAAAATATTTTTACATATTTTCTTTCGTTTGTTTTATTCTATATTTTTATCCATGTGAAATAAAAATTCCAATGAATTTGTAAAAGTAATAAGGATAAAATTATTTAGTGTTAATAATGACTCAAATGTTACCAACTCACATTTTAAATTAAACACGGACAGAACTTACCTTCTGACGCTGCCTCACTGCTTTACATAAAACGCATTTTTAAACGAAATGAAACCATAGTGTGTTGAATAAGAAATTTAATCTGTTGAAAAAATATAACTCTCTATTGTCAGGTGTTTCTGAATGAGTACATGTTTCTTTACTTAAACGTATTGGAAAATAATTCAAACTTCCAGATAAAATTATTAATTACCTCTGTAACATAATATAAAGAAAATAAAAGTGTCGGCACTTTCCATTATTAAACACTGATTGATTGATTGACTGAAAATATGAGAAATGTTTTCAAATATTCATTATTTCGTAAATATTTATTTCAGCTCATATAAATTGGCTATTTTTAGTTAGATGTTGGCAATGATGGTTCAGTCGTAATTTCTAAAACTATTAACTACTTAAAATGCATTTCTTTAGTAGAAATGTAGCAGAAAATTATCTACGAAAAAGTTAAACTCACAAGTTTTTCTTATAATTTTCGTATGGTTAAAGAAATATACGCGGTCAAAGGCGGAACCGTTGTAATTCCTTCATGTTCGTGTGTAGGTCTATCCTTCTTATTTCGTGTGTAGTTATCCGTATTACACCCTCGGAGTTTCTATAGTTTTAAAGTTACGTAAATGAAGATTCGCAAATGAATGCCAAAATTTTTTTAAAATTTTTTAAGGTATCATCTCTAATTATACAAATACCTCTAAACATTTCAAAAATTGTTTTTATGAGTAGTTTTAAGTAATTTTTTTTCTAAAGCTCATCTTCATTACTTTTATAATTATAAAACTGATTCGTAAATACGCGCAAACGACATATTTGAGAATTAGCGGACGACTCAGCTCACTTGTGTATAAAAGATCCATTAACATTAATTATTAAACATGCAGAATATAATTTAAAACATATGACAGATGTGTCGCAATAGCAGGTCCAACTGCCGGTATATTGGAATTTATCTATTGTAGATTTTTATAGAAAAACACATACTCATATACATACACATATACAAACGCGTGCGCACGCACATGTACTCATGCACGCGCACCCAGACGCGCATGCGTTTAAACATGCCTACGCGCACGCCCACATGTACGCGCTCACATGCGCACGCACACTATTGTACACGCGTACACGTGCATACGTGCATACGCACACACGCACAAGCACATGCGCAAGAGCGCGCACACTCGAGCATATTATATGAAATGATTACGGGACGATCATTTATGAGTGGTCAGACAGGCACTTGACTAGTTTATTTAGTAATAATGTACTGAATAAAAGTTATATATGTATATATATATATATATATATATATATATATATATATATATATATATATATATATATATATACCGAGTAAATGCAGTAATTGAGATAACACTTTTAAAATACCTAGTGCTAATTTTAAACTAAAATAAGGCTTTACCACGAAACGTCCAGTAGATAAATAATAATAAAACTTTAAAAGGGAGAAAATATTTTTTTCATTAAGAAAATAATTTAAAACCACAGGAACAGAAAAACTGTAGCTTTTGAATATGTAAATTTGCATTATCTTACAATTTAAAAACGAATGTAATCGGAGATGTACATAATACAGAACGTTTTTAAGTATATTTAATTAATGTTGTTCACATCTCTAGTAAATAACAAAAATAAGTAATAATTGAATACAGTAAATGGAAATTGGAATTATTATGGTCTTAATGAAAAAGACGTTAAAATGGAAATTTGGTTAAAGCTGCGTTTCACTGTATAAGTTGTATGAATTTTTGCTTTTAAATATTGCAAAAGCGGCATAGAAACCTTTAATAAGGAATTCAATATAGATTTAAAAATCATAATAATAATTAAAAGCCTAATGACTTATTTCAATTACCGCAAGAATTAATTTGTTTTGTTTGTCTATACGCAAGCATTATTGACAGTAAAAGCATTACAAAAGTATGAATGATTTATTTTTAAAACAAAATAAAACTACTAGTTAGTTTGTAATTACACAAAGGCAGACACGATTTAATTGGAACATTTATAATTATGTATGCTTAATTGGCTTCGTAAACTACACTTTGTGTTTAATTAACGTTTTCCAACGAGATTGTTTGTTATAATGGAATTAGAGTTGTTACAAGATAATTAAACGAAAAACGTCTTTTTAAAAGAGACGCTATATATGTTCATGTGAATAGAGACACAAAGTTTGCCTTGAGAATAAGAAGCTGAGTTTCAAAAGGAGTTTAGCTGAAAACATGCAGATTAGCAGCTCATTAAGACTTGGTACAAAAAAAACTAATGAATAACTGATGATAATTATTGATAATACTGTGAATAATAGAAGAGAAGAGATTGTGCAGTAGGTAGCTATGTTGGAGTACACATAGCGAGTACACGTAAATGTGAAAAGTAATAGTCGCTAAACGGGACACATAACAAGGCTGAATGTCAAAATTGATAATTTCTCTGTTATTAAAAAAAATATTAATTAATCTGTTGTTTACTTTATTCTTTTTTAAAATCAGTTTCGTTGTCAATCTAATATATTTGGTTCTAATGTATGGTTAAATAAAACAGCATTATATATATATATATATATATATATATATATATATATATATATATATATGTATATATATATATATATATATATATATATATATATATATATATAATATATATACATATATATATATATATATATATCTAATAAGTTTTTAATCCCAAGTTGCTGTCATCAATTTTATTAAATAAAATAATGTTTTACACTTAATGCAATTTGAGTGTGCTTCATTATTATCTATTACTTGTTGCCATTCAGGTGCCTATATGTATGATAATATGCCTTTCTTGTAAAATTCCGGTAACTTTGACTCAATAAACTGCACGAGGTGGTTTGGTAAATCTTCTTTAACGTCGAATTTTTTCACGTAAATGGTTATTTAGAGCCCTGAATAAATGGTAATCAGAGGGCGTAATGTACTGCGAATATGGTGGATTAATGAGTAGGTCCCTGCCAAGCTCGTTTGCAACATGCGGTCTTACATTATCATGTCGAAAATAAACTCGATCTTATTGACTATTCAATATTTTAGCAGTATTAAATTGTTCAAAGTAAATATATGAATTTATAGCATATCCCTCTGGAAGCATCTCTCAATGAATAATGCCCTTGATATTCCACAAGCAGCTGAGCATCACATTTTTGGTACTTGTTTCAGGTTTGGATACTGAAGCTCCTGTTTCTTCGATACTTAGCCATTGACGTTTGTGTGTATAGGAACGTCCAATTTAATAGACCGTTCAGTACGGGTACGTCTTCAAGATTGTAGTCCTCATTCTTGAACTTTCTGACTCAAATTTTTACCGTCGTGTAAAGCACCGTAGATCCGCCCATCGCATGACATATATTATTTATTGCAGTCTGCATCGTCACTCAGACGAAATTTGTAAGGTAATAGAATCCGTATTTGATATCGATTTATACCATTATCGTTTATGTAATTCACTTAAAGCTTCGGCACTGTTGTCAACTAATTACACTTTAGCCTATTTATACTCTACATTAAAACCTGGGAGTTTCGAGAACCTTTCTAGAAAAGCCCCGAAGTTGTAGCTAAATAACTTATTAGCCAACCTAATATATAAATAAATATATATATATATATATATATATATATATATATATATATATATATATATATATATATACGTATATATAATATGTAAGTATATGTATTGCACCTATTTCTAAGAAAGTCTACACGTGATTTTATTAAACGACTACCCTCGTATACTATTTATGTTACATGAAAAAAAATTACTGTAATTCATATACTGATTATAACAGTAATCTAGTATTTGAAAGACTTCGTTTGAATGCAATAAATAGCGATTAAATATACTCTAAAATATATAAGATCAATATATTTCAACCTTCGCTCTTAAAAAAATAATCTCTTAAATCAAAAAAAATCAGCACACGAAAAACACAAACCACTTAAATTTCTTTCAAATATACAATGCATATGAGCTTATTGCAGTTATATGTAAATAAAAGCAATGAAGAAAATGCATAAATTCTTATAATTCATTATATTTTATACTACAATACGACTAAAAATTTTCTGAATCCTTTAAAAATTGCAATATGTAGAAAGTTCTGTACGTATTTGTTAAGATTATTGGATTGTAGTGTGGTTCAAGTAGGATTTTAAAACTAATAAGAGTAAATCTAAATTTGAAAATAATCAGATAGGAGTACTATGCAAATTTATTTAGTAATATAAATACATTTTTGGTCACATATTTAATTTAATTATTTTATAAAATATAGGGAAGAACACATGATTCAAATATTATTGTTGGATTATATTTGCTTTAAAAATACGTAACTTAAAAGATTACGGCCAATTTAAAAACTAAATTCCAAATATTGTAATATAATAAGTGTTTCTACCTTTTTCTTAAAGATATTAATCTGATATTTCCAAAAAATAATTTCAAAAATATATTTGCCAAAATTTACCATTAACGCTAAAATTAATTTGCAACCGAGGAAAATTTGGCAAAGGGAAGTGCCAATTTCCTGTTCAATTGCTGAGTTTTTGTGTATGCAAACCGGAAGTGGTGTAAACGTGGGCGAATTTAATTTCAATTGAGGGCCATACGGCGACGTGCAATCAAATTATTGGTTTTTAATATAAGAGCGACATGTTTTTATCACCGGCTGACTGTGCTTGTTATTTATTTAATATGGTCTGATAGCTAACACCATATCTGATAATACATTTGAAAATAATTTAAAATTAATGAAATATTTCTTGTATCAATATCATATCCTAAGCTCTTTAAACTCTGTCTTTTGCGCACAATAATACCAGTATTTATTATCTCGGTTTAAATTTGATTAAATTATGTTTTATAGTATTTACTAACTTAAATTATGTGAATATGAATTATTTATTAATGCTTTGAACTCGAGTGAACTGTAAATATTAATATTTATTTTTTTCATATTTACCTCTACTCACATTATAGTTACAAGAAAATAACAAATTCACAAATGTTAAATATTTTTGTATTTTTTTTCCGAGTCATATAATATTAATTCCCTCAAAACTCTTATCTACCCTATGATTCAACTAATATTCTTTTAATGGAATATTAGTTGAGTGATAGTTTAGTATACATTTTATTTTTATACAACATATCAACGGAATGAACTAATAAACTGCATACGTATAATTCAAACGATAACACGCTCATCGCGTTAATGTTTACTAAATGTGCCGATGCAACTTTGTTCGCATGAAATTCGGTGTCAGAAAATTTGTTATGAATTTTTTTATGTTTTTCTATTATTTTTCATTAGAATTTTATGAGTATAAAGATTACTAAAAACACTAAAAGTTCAATATGATATTATTCACTAACTCTGAGTGTTTTTTTTCATATCTGTAATATCCATATAAAAATCTTACATATAACTCGAGAGTATAAACTATTAACACACCAAATTCCAGCCAAATCTGTATAGTAGATTACGCGTGATTGAAGAATAAATTAACACCTACAGACAAACAGACAAAAGTTATAAAAGCAAATTTTTTGGATTGTAGTATAATTCAAATATACAATGCACATAAGCTTACACACACACACACACAAACACACATATATATATACATATTTATATATATATATATACATACATATATATGTATATATATATATATATATGTATATATATATGTATAAGACTACTCCACCTTGTATCCTAAAAATAAAGATAATAACTCAGTTTTTTGGTTAAACACAAGTAGTAAAAGCATGGGTCATAAAAATATTAATAAACAGAGTTAATACCATATATGGATGATATTACTGCACTTTTAAAAAGCCTTATCACAATTTCTTTCAGAACGCTTAATTTCCAACTACTTTCTTTGAGATAGATGTAGTGGTTTTTAGAATATAATTTTTACATTTCTGGTAAGAGTTATAATCATGTACCTCACATAATCGCATAATAATCAATTTTATAATCCGTTTGTTGAGACTGATTTCCTTTTGTAATATTGCATTACATTCTTCAGCTAGATTAAAAGCTTTAGTAACTGGGTGTTTTGAGTAATTCTTTTAAATTTTTCAATCGCCCATATAATTATTTTGGGATACAGTTTATATCAAGGTTTGAGTGAATAAAGAAACTAACAAACCATTGTTCGTATTAACATACAATACTCATGTTATTTCATGAGTTTTGAAAATGACTCACTTTTGATCAGTTCTTATAATCACGCATTGTTAATTTAACAGAAAATGTAACGCAAAAATATATGTAAAATTAGCATTAGAAATTGGTAATATTGCAGTCATCCATGCTATCATATTATTGTGATACATTCATTTTCCTTTTATTTAAATAAAAATTCTAAAATATTTCATGTTATACCTAACGGACGTCCTTTTTTAATGTTTTAACTTTAAAGGACGGCCGAATGCGAATAGTTAAAGTACGCACGATAAATTGAAAAATGTTTTCGGGCTCGGTCGACAAATGTTACTAATTTAGGGTGCCATTTAGTTAAACCTATATTAAACCGAGAATATAATTTTTAGTCTTTTAAAGGAATTGTCCATTTTAATTTAATTTTTTGGCAACCTCACTTTTGGACTACGATCGATGTATTACCAAGTGAATGTTATTATAAATTCACAATGTAATTTAAATCAGTTTTTCTTTTTATTATCAAACTTCATTTAAAATCAAATTCCTAATTGTGCACAGTTACGACTATCGATATGATTTTTAAACTTTAATTGGAATATCTTCTATCAGATTCCTGAGAAATTCAGTAAATGTAAATTTTTATTTGAAAGAAAGAATTTTTCTAACTCGGTTTATATTTTTCGGTTCCATACTTTACACGAACTCTTAAACCAATTTACTTTTTTAACATATGTTTATATTAAATATTCGTTAGATACTCCATACATTTTTGTGACCTTGTTAGTATTATAATTAATAATTAACTTATGTAAAATTCTAAAAAAAATTCTGGAATCCTTGTATTGCGCCCGTTTAACTTCTATTCCATGCCAACAAAAGTAAAAAAAAATATTTTTGTTTTATTTGATAATCACTATTTAAAAAATTGATAATCACTTTTTACAAAAATCAGGGTAAACATTTTAATTTTATAGGTTTGAATTTAAACATTATTATATTCTAGATTTCGTTACTATCTCTAATTCGTCTAAAATATTGCATTGCAACTTAAATTTTTTAATACAGCGTGCATTCAGTATCCAGCCCTCCAGATGGCTCATTCAATTTAATGTAGATTTTCGAAATTTAAAGTATTAAGATAAAACACTTGTGAACTCATATAGGTAGACTAAAACATAACACCTAGCATTTTAAACCGTGAAGTGTATTGAATGGCATAATACAAATATCTCGCCGTCGACAACTCGCTGATCAATATAAATGTAAACTCATATAGGTAGACTAAAACATAACACCTAGCATTTTAAACCGTGAAGTGTATTGAATGGCATAATTCAAATATCTCGCCGTCGACAACTCGCTGATCAATACAAAATTTCACATATGCTTCAGAGTCATTCAATGATTCGCTCACCTTTTACTCTCCGCCATATCAACACGCTAATATAAAGTCTCTATTCTTAATTTTCTGCAAATTCGGGAAAGCCGTAGAAAACCGGTTTTTTAATTTTTAATTTTGGATGAAAACGTTTCTACCTTGTTAATTACATTTTTAAGATTATTTTTTAAAACCAATTTAATTTCTTGTCTTACAGACTATATTTTAAGGTTAAACGTATACTGTTTTTAAGCTTTCCTACCTGTAAAGACAAAAAACGAACCTGTGAACTTATCAATGGTACGTCCGTCTGTCACAACTTTTTTCATAAACCAACTTTTTTTCAATAAACGAATTTGCAAAATTACCTAAAAATTTATGGCTTCGATAAGAGTAAGGTTTATTAATTTGTATTTATATATATATATATATATATACATATATATATATATATATATATATATATATATATATATATATATGTATATATATATATATATACCCAGAATAAAAAAAACCTAAGAATATTCACCGATTAAGCTAAAAAAATTCCTTAGGACGGGTTTTTTAAATATATGTATATTCTATTTATTGTCACGGTAAGTTTTACCGTTGAAAACCATAAAGAAGTCAAAACTTATTCATTAGTATTTGTATTTGTTTTATGTCAGCTAAATATAAAAGAATTTAGTGTACTTTTTTATTGTCGTGGGTGCGGTTTTTAATTCCTTTTATATTAGTTTACGCATGTGTTTAAAACCCATGTAATTGCGCACATGTCTTTGTAATAAAACAAATTAAGGAATATTTCCTTTTGTCAATCACACATGTGACATGTATTTATCTACTATGGAGTACTTTGTACTAATGAAATAATAAATAGTCAAAGTAGAAAATGACATCGTTGTCAATTGCAATATTATAAAATTAGAAATTAGCTTTAAATTTGTTTTATGCATTAAATATTTTTATACATTTTGTTTATACGAAATAAATAACAATTAAGATTTAATCATACTCGTCCCTCCGTCTATCTGTTTATCTCTCTGGTATTGTTCCAGAGTTTCTTCTTTTTTACACCCATGTTTATAGAATTTTCAAGGTAGATGGTTCAAGTGGGAACGATTAGGGCAAAAATTGTTTCTTTGCGTATTTCATCGTGTGAGGTAAAATTGAATAGATCTTCAAAATGAAATTGAGGTTGCCTTTACTCTTTTTACTGTTTTTAAGTGATATTCATCTAGAAAATACATATAGTTTGAATGCTTTAGTACATTTTTTAATTCGGTTTGGTATATTTAAAAATTATTTAAAGACATTTTGAGAAATTCAATTTTTCAAATTTTCCTTATAATATTGTATAACCCGATACGCACTTTAACAGGTAGGTCAATTTAAAGAAAAAATATTGTATTATGTAAATATAATATGAATATTATATACTTTTGAAACATTCTTCTTTCCCAAAGGATATATAATAATATAAAAGATTAAGAAATTAGTGTCCTTTTAAACCAACCCCTACTCTTGCACCAAGGTATGTATAATATTGTTCCTAGTAAACTTCCGAAATGTCGTCCACCAAATAAAACAGAATGACAAATTTAATGGTCTTACCCGAAACGATATTCTGTCGGAAGGAACTGTCGAAGAAAAAGGAGATATGTATGAAAATTCATGAAATTTGTAGATGAAATTCTATTTTCTGCTGTAATAATTTAATTTTCTTTTACAAATAAAATTAATTGAGGCAATCAAAACTAGTTCATTTTGATTAGTCTGTTGAAAATGATCAAATAAGTTAAACCATTTTAATTGAATAGAATTGATCCCAGGTTGGCACGCCAGTAAATAAGAATCTGGCATATAAGCAATTATAATACATAATACTTCAGGCCCTTTTCCTTGTAAGCTGATAGATTTAAACTATTTCCTAATACTATTAGTTCGTGAAATTTTCGTGATTTTTTCGTAATAATTTGAATATACTATTCGATTAATACTAGGTTACAATTTTTTGAAAAACCGAAATATTTAAATAGGAATTATTTAATTTTAATAACTATATATTGTGATATGCACGCTTTAAATTTTAATCTTACCATTTCTTTTTTAGAAATCTTTATATAAACTCTTTAGTGTACTTATATCTGCACGAACGTAGCGAGTAGATCACATTTAAATGTTTTATATGATTCAAGAAATAAATCAAAAGAAAAATCAGTTACATTTCCACCGCAAGGATTTCATGAAATATTAAACAATTCGAGCTTCAATATTCAGAAGTGGGTATAAATTTTTTTAATTCCCTATTACATTAAAATATAAATCAATCAATTTACTAATTAGATTAATTATTTCTCATTACGTCATTTAATTAAATATAATGCTAACAATTAATGAACAGAGATAGAGAATTTACACAAATGGAGCAACAATCGCCTTTGACTTATTATTTGAGTAAAGTAATGTAAAACTTACAAAAAGAAAAGTGCAAAAACTTTTTACAAGGTTATTACCATTATTTCTTGTTATGCTTACATATTTATTTGTGAAATCAAAAAGATGAATACCTAAAACTTACTTAGATAAATAAATGTTTAATTCGGAAAATTTATTGGCGGTCTTTAAAATATATAAATACTCCACATATAGTGATATGTTTGGTCTTTTCTTCTTTAAGTCGGTTTTATATTTCCATTAAAAATCATTGAAATTAAATCATTGAATCATTCAGTATTAAATATCGTAATAGAAAATGTAATATCGTAATAGTGAAATGAATATTTCGAATTATAATTTTAGGCTCTTTTTTGCTGTTAGGATAACAATAAAATATAAGCATTTCATCGTAATAAGAATGTTTAATGAACTGCAAAAATCCTTTATCGCACCTAATATAAATGTAAACTGGTAAACTGGTAAGCATAGCATCATATACTCCATGTATATGATGCTATGCTTACCAGTTTACCAGTTTACATTTATATTAGGTGCGATAAAGGATTTTTGGTGAAAAAAAATTGTTTTTAGTTATATTTGTTCCAATGTTTTGTAAGAAATTCTCATATTTCTTTGAATATACAAAAAATGTTTAAAAAATATCGACATCGGACACAAAACACATATTTTCTGAATTGGGATAGAGTATTCAGTAAAACATAGCAATTTTGTCGATAGTGATTGGATATAGATGTTCATAACGAGAAGCTATTAAAACACAAATTTAAATAATATTATTACATTTTTATATATTAGTTGAGAGTCAAATGCACCATCTATTTGACTCCAAGAAGACATTCCAAGGGAAACGTCATAATGGTGAGCACTATTCGGCAAATTTTATTCATATCATATGTTCTGTTACAGTATTATTATATTTAGCATTACTTTATTTATTTCATATTTCAAATTTAGTTTATTCTAACATATCCTCACTAAGTAAAAGTGTTACAAACTGAAAAAAAAAACTGAAAAAACCGTAAAATGAAGACCATGAGTCGAAGGGCGAAAAGCCGGGCTAAAGGCCAAGTGGAAAAATAAAATTCAGGCAGTTTCTTCCGAAGACCCTAGTCCTGAAAACACTAGTAGAAGCAAATAGGGAATTTTAGTGTAAACTTATATCCAATGTTGGACATCATAAATCTGATAATGATGGTGACCTCAAAGTTTTATTTTTTTACTAATATCTTGAAAAATTAAAACTTAATAAGTTTATATGGTTAACGAAATACTGGTTTTGGTTATTTGTTACGAAATACGTATTTTAACTAATATAAAATTAAAACTTACATTATATGCGCAGATTTTTTTTTAACATTGAAAATGAAATATGAATTATGCATGAATACTTTATTTTCCGTGTGCTACGAAAAATGTGTGCTATGAATAATGATATATATATATATATATATATATATATATATATTACATATGCCCATCATATATTTTAAATAAAGTCTTGGAAATATCAGGAATAAATTTACCGAATATTTTTTGTGCATAACATGAAGATTTTTAAAAAAACATTCCAACGCTTTCCATTTACATCAACAATCATATAGAAATTAAGATACATTTACCAGTTTAGAAAAATTGCTACCAAATAATTTCCATTTCCATACAAGCAGAGTGCGTTGTATGTATATTACTAAATATTACATTTAATAAAATTATTTTGACATTTATTTATTCACAATTGTTTATGTACATATTATAACATACATCAGTTAAACAGTGTACATGCGTATTATATATCAAAGTAATAAAGAAAATAATTCGTCGTCTTTCGTTTCTTGTATGGAAATAAATAGTATTCTACATACCCAACGGCATTGTCGCAGATTTGTTTCGTCGTGTCATCGTCGTCAAGAAGACGCTTTGTTTGGCAAAAGGCACTCGTCAGTACATGGTTTATTTTAATATTTTGTCTATGATCCAAACAGTACATATGTGAAAAATTAATGGATTAGCGTCCGGTTACGTTTTGTGTTATTTATTATCTAAATGAGATAAATTAAGTTTGTCCTGAAATATTTTCGTTGAAATGCAATTCACAATACATTCAATATGATCAGAATTTATGAATATATAGCCGTTTATGCAAAAAGTTTAAAAAGATCATTTGGAAATTTTAATAATTTTTCTTAAGTACCTTTTAATATTAAATATTTTGAAAAAATCATGATTTCAATATAGAGAATACAATTATAGCTACGGTGAATTACTAAACAATCTTTCATTAAAAGTGACATATTTCATCTTTCATTTCTACAATAATTTTCGTTTTTATGCTTGTTGGGATAAGGAATTTAAGTTAATTATTTTTTTTATGCATTTTTAAAGACATTAATATGACCAATAAAACTGTTTACTGATATCTACAAAAACCAGAACATATTTTTAAGCGTCAATTATGTAGTCCATTCAACTAGGTCTAGAACGTTTTGGGCAAGGTTTGAATATCTTCATTAGTGAGCGAAATTTTTGATTTATTTCTTATTTTAAACTATGATCAACTTCTCAAAAATAAATTGTTCATTATGTTTTGACTCTTCAAAGTATGGCTTTCGAAGTTAGATGATTGAATTTCTTTCTAAGTTTCAGGGATGTAAATTTATTTCATGATATACTAAGTAAATTAAGTTTGAAAAATATTTTTTCTGAAATACAAATATTATTATCTTAGTATAAAAATAGATGATTCTTTCTAGAACAAATTGTTAGCATCTGTGTTAAACATACATTTTTTTAAAATTCCATATCCATTCTATTTTTGAATACCAAAGAATCATCTCAGTGTTTGCCCATCCACCTAACTACTCTTTCTCGCAGTCTATGTTCTCAGTTGTTAAGCCTTAAACACAGAATTTAAATACTTCAAATAAAAAACCCTCCATTTCTAATTTTAAGTATAATTTTGCTGAGTTCGGTTCGTACTGCTTATTATATGGAGTCTGGAGTTCTGGAGCTAAATAGATATTTGTAAAATAGTAATTCTGAAAACATGACAATAGTTTTAAATGTTATAGAGTGATATAAGGAAATATCTGAAAAAAGACAGCTATGCTAAAAAATTATGTAACTAAATTGCATTTGCTTCATATGTGTTTTAATTTATATTGAGAGAGAGGCAATTCATTAATTATTGTTTATTAGAAAATGTACTGTATTGTTATTGTTATTTTTATTATTTAAATGAAAATAGAAATCGATTTTTCTAGAAATTCCAAATGGATTCCATTTAATTTCTAGTGAAACATTATAGGACTCTACTCTCATTATTCACTTGCAATCACTTTAAACAATGACTATCATTTACATATGTACAGAAAAATTCTTGAGCCATCATTCATATCTCTTGCTCCATTTTAAATTAAAGATGACTATAACTTATACAAGTTTTCAGTCGCCATGCAACGAATTTTAAAATGACTGTTATTTCAATAAATAAACAAGTAAGGGTTCTAAATGTAAGACCAAAAACCAAGATAATGTCAATATATATGAATTCAGTACTGTATAAAATTTAATCCTGCATGCACAGCCAAAATGCAGAAGTTATATAAATGGTCAAGTAGGACGTAAAATGAATCATAATTTTTGCGACCTTCAGTTTCACACTAAAAAGTCCGTTTTCAGCGTTTATTGAAAAGCTGCTTGGAAAAGTTTGTACGTTATATTTTATGACATTTTCTTTAACTCGCACTTTTAAGAGAGAAAACCGGTTTATGGAAATTTACCTCGTGAACTAGCAATTTTCATTTCTAATATGATGATAATATTTCCTTCTATTTTTTTATTGAAATGATAATCACTTACAATAACGGTAATAACTAGATTCGATAAAACTTGCAACTGGCAATTGATTGACTTGATTGTCGCTGGCATGTGAATATTGTTAATATCCTCCACCGCTTGAAATGAAATAAAAGTTATTTGGAAACGAAATTTTATATGGTTTCCATATCTTCAAATAATTATATTTAGACAAACGGCTATGTGATCAAAAATTGTTTGTACTAAAATATTGTAAACACGTAACGAAATTGGTTTTTCCTTTAATATCTTTTTTAATAAAATTCATTCTCGATAAGTAGGGTGAAATCACTATCACGTTATACACTTACGTTCAAAAGACCTTATGCCATGTACGTTAATATATATGGCACCTAAATAATATTTATTTTTTCTAAAGCAATTTCTCAAGCTTGTTAGTTTCATCTCATGTGTAATCACTTTTGCTCCGACAAACGAATACTTTGAATTTAAGCCACCAATTTGTAGAAGGTTTTTAGTTATTGCCAATATTTTATAAAAATTATGAAAGGATCTTCTATTTCTTCTAGTTTTGGGTCATTTTTTAAAGTCCGTTAGGGAAATTCATATAACGAAGAAACAAAACAAAAAAATTTAAATGGAAAGATTTCATGAAAAACCTAGGAACATTTTCAAAGAAGCGAATTAGGTGAGATCTGTAAATAGAATAAGAATGAAGTTGTTTTTTTAAATAATATTCGATAAATATTCTTAAATTTTCAATTTCCAAATTGGCGAAATGGAAAAAAATGCCTAAATAAAAATATGTGGTATTAGTCAATTTAAATTCTCTGTCTATTCCACGATAAACGACGATCAAGTTTAAACAAAACATAAATTATTGAACATGTATAAAAAGAAAACACTTGAAATTTTATTTAGATTAATTTAAAAATGCATTCTAAAGAAAAGACAGACAAAGACCGTTCACGAATTTTTAAACGCGAATACAATATACTAATCCACAAGAGCAGAGTACAACGTTTCTCAATGTGTTCGATGTGTATATTGTTTGAGACTAAATTTATTAACCAAAAGGAGCATAAGATTTCGTACGAGGATCAATAATTAGTCTACCTACCGTATAACATAATTAAAAAAAATTTAATAATGTTTTAAAACTCAATATATTTTCAAAATTTTTGATAAGTACTCCCTTGGACATTTAAGTATAAAGACCGGAAAAATAAAATATCCGTAGTCATTCTTTAAAATAAAGTAAATATTTATACTAAAAATATATTCATGGAGCATTTTTGCGATTGTTAACCGATTTGAAAAAGGAGGAGATTCTAAATTCAACTACATATTTTTTAATATTATATCTCTGACTTTTATCGAAACCGATATACTCACAGTTTGGTTCCATGAAATTAGTTAGCAACTGACTACGGAAATTGGTATCCCAAAGAATTCCTCAGCCCTAAACAGCTTGCCGTGATCATGGTTGGATTAAGTAATGATAATTTCATAAGATATGACTGAAGTCGAAATATTTGTACTTTGGTAAAATCAGTATACAATGTTGAAGCCGAAATGTGGTGACAGAAACTCTTCAGTGAGGAGAATTAAACTTATCTAGTTTGGATTCGTATGACTTGTCTTGACGTAGCAAGAAATTAACCACTTTAATAAATATGGATAAAGGTACGCCATATTTTTTAACGGTATGTTGAGCTTTGCCTTCCGTATATTTTTCATGATTATTTCTCATGGAACTTTGCATTATATTTGGTCTCCATAACAATATAAAAATATTATAATTACAACTTTTAAACCATAAATCCCTTTGTTGCAGGCGAACTGCCTGCCTAGAATATGACAATTAAAAATCTGAAGTTTTCTTGTTAAGGTTTCGGGTATCAAATGGAGACTCTGTCATTGAATTCTGGATCCCAACTCTTGATCCCAACTCTTGGATACTGCTTATCAAAACCAAGATGCTTGAGTATGCGATGGTTTTAAATTAGTACTTGTGTATCAAAAATATACTGCCATTGAACTCCGGCTTCTAAGGTCTTAGTCACCGTGCTTCAAGGATACAGCCTATCGAATATGTGAGACATGATGACTTTTTAATTTTATATTGTGGGTATTCAGCATAATTATTACAGATATTCAGCGTTTGAACTCTGAGTTCCATTACCTCAGTCTTGCCGTCATGAGAGTACTGCGCTTCTTTTAGTCATGAAACAAGAGAATATAATGTTTTTCAGGTAATACTGTGGGTATAAAAGAGAGGCTCGGTAATTAAACTCCAGATTCCTATTACTCCGCCGTGACACCTTGAAGGTATTGTCTACTTAAGGCTTGGGTATGTGCAATTTCTTAAATCAAAATTTGAGTCCCGTACAGAGACTACATTATTGAACTCCTGGTTCTTATGGCTCAGTCTCTAAGCCGTAAGACTTGAGGAGCTGCTTTTTTAAAATTAGTATTTTGGTTTCAAGTAGAAATTTTGTCACTTGACTCCGGGTTTCAACTTCTTATTTCTCATACCGTAAGTGTACTACAGACCTAAACTGTGAGACTTGAAAACCTGCTATTTTTAAATTAGTATTTTGATTTAGAGATTTTGCCATTGGATTCCAAATTCCCACTTCTCATGCTGTTTTTAAATAAATGTGTAAATCTCAAGCAGAGATTTCACAGCAGAAATTTGAGTTCTAATTTCACAGTTCTTACGCTACAGAATCTGTTTTAACCTAATTGCTTCACCGTGATATTTGAGGATATGCTATTTTTAATTTAGTGTAGTGTTGTGTTGTGTCTGTCATTGAAATCGAGATTCCAACTTCTTTCCCTTGATTCTATAAGGGTACAGCCTACCAAAATTGTGAGATTTGAAGACTTGCTATTTTTAAATTACTAGTATAGGTGAGACTGTCATTGACTGCCACTGACAATCCGTGTTTCCACTCACCAGTCTTAATGTTTCAAGGGGGGAGGGAAGGTGAGTACTGTCTGCTAAAATTTTGAGAGTTGAGTATCTGCTGCCATTAAATTATTATTATGGGTTCCACACAGTTTCTGTCACTAACCTGATGCTTCATTGGTACGGTCTGTTTGTGGATGTTAACTCATACCTCCATTAAGAAACCAATTTTAATGAATCGGTATAGTATCTCATTAAATTTCGACCCATTTTACCTGTATTGACATATGCGACAAAAGGGAAAAGTAATGAAAAATGTAAATAAGAAATTTTTGAAGTCTGTTTCAAGTGAATTATTGCGGTCTACGTGTGCGTATATATGAGAGAGAAGAGAACCCTTGACTTGACCCCGATTCCAAAAATCTCTAGCAGTGTTAGAGTTTTGCAAAATTATTCATATTAAAAAACGATATTGTATCGCGATAGGTCTAATTAAGCAACCTAATTTCATTGTATTATATTTTTCAGTTCACTTCCTATTCAGTGGTTATTTGAAGTCGGTTAAATTTTTTGGAAGTTTTATATCTAGTTTTTCTGTCCAATAATAGCAGGTGCTTTAATTTAAACTTCATAAAAGTTTGTTATGTACATCAATTTCATGTGTCAAGGAACGTTAAAATTTTAAAAAGGGACTGAAAAATCTTCTTTCTTTTTGAAAATAAATATTCAATGACACTCAATTGAATGTCAAAAAAAATATTTCGTCTTACTTTGTAAAAATATATACATACATAAATACATATATATGTTTATATATGTATGTACATATGTGTATATATATATATATATATATAAACAGGTTGTCCAGTGGCAGATTTCAAAGTTTGAACAAACATAGTTTCTGAACGCAACACATAAGAGGGGCGCGGGGGGCGTCATTAGAAGCGCAAGCGGTGCAGATGTTTTAGTAGCCATGGAACAGTGGAGTGGAGAGCACCGCGCTTTTGACGTCGAGGCGTACATTTTGCTGTCTGTAGCACGCCGTCGATTTAATAATCGTTACAGTATTCGTTGATTACGTGGTGGAACATCGATCAACCTCATTCAGTCATGGGTAGCAAGGTTCAGAGCTACAGGATCGACATTAAATAGGCCCAGGCCAGGACCTACACCATTGGTAGCCACGGATGAAAATGTCGAGCGTGTTATGGTTTCTGTCGTTGAAAATCCCCGTTTATCACTGCGTACAAGTACATCGATATTGGGAATTTCGTAATCAACTTTACAGGTAATAATGCAAAAAAAGCACAAGTTCCATCCATATGAATATCAAATTGTTCAAGATTTACACGATTCTGACTTTGAATTAAGAAAAACTTACGCGGAGGTGATGTTGTTGAGATTTCGTACTGCTACCCGGATGGGCAACATATTCTTTAGTGACGAAGCTCACTTTCACATTGGAGGATATGTCAATAAGCAGATCTTCCGTTACTGGGACGTCCACAACCCAAGACAAATGCATCAAGAGCCTTTACATAAGCCTAAAGTAACAGTCTGGTGTGCCATGTCTGCATCTGCAATGATAGGGCCTTATTTCTTTGAAAATCAACGTGGCCAAAGTGTAACTGTGAATTCGGAGAGATATGCCCAGATGTTAAATGACTTTTTCAGAGTAGAACTACAGAATAGTCCATCCTTCAACCAAAACACATGGTTTCAGTAGGACGGGGCCACAGCTCACACTGCTAATGTGTCCATGAATGCAGTGCGGCAGTTATTTCCAGAAAAACACATATCCCGAAACGGTACCGTACCGTGGCCACCTAGGTCACCCGATTTAAGCCCACGTAACTTTTTCTTATGGGGATACTTAAAATCTGTTGTTTACAAAACAAATCCGAGCACTGTGGCACAAGTGAAAGAAAATATTCGAGCCGAAGTCAGTAGGATACCCCAGTCGCTCTGCAAACGCGTTTTTGAAAACATGCGTGCTGGACTCGAAGAGTGTGTCAGACTCGATGGCCGCCATTTGCAAAACGTGGTTTTTAAAAAATTAAATCCGCATTTGTTGTTATGAAGTTAAAATAAACCTACTTTGTATTAGAGGCGTAGTTTTTTTTTACAATTTTTCAAACATTGAAATCTGCCACTGGACAACCTGTATATATATGTACATATATATATATATACATATATATATATATATATATATATATATATATATATATATATATATATATATACATATAGATATATATATATATATATATATATATATATATATATATATATATGTATATATATATATATATATATATATATATATATATATATATACATATATATATGCACCCAAATTTTAAGATAAAGGCGCCTGCATACTTAAATATTACATTTTATAAATCTTTGGTTTGGTGATTGAATAATTAACTTATTTTGTAGCTTTCCTTTTCTAAGTGTAATTTTTCACTTTTTTACCCTCTTTATCCGTATTTCATAATTTATTAATACAATGGTGTATCTATAGATATTTGGAAAGTAATTCTAGTATATTTAATGTACTTTATTTAATGGCAATACAATTTGTATGTTTAAATTATGTGTACTTAGAAAAAAATATAATATTGTAAGTTTTGAATTCAATAGTAACAGATACTGAGACAAATATAGCCAATTACTGCATAAATTCAGTATATAATTAATACTTGTTTGTGTTCTTAATTATATATGCGTATGTCAATTTTTGAAATTACGTTCTAGCTTTCTCTTGTATTAGTTTTCCTTAGTACGTGGGCGAAGGTGGAATAATTTACGCCGGGTTAGAATGTTAAATTATTAGAATTTAATGTTAGAAACATAGTGGATATCTCTCAATACCTAAGACATATACAATTTACTCATGAAATCATTAAAAATGAAAACAGACAAAAACTTTTAAGGTTACTTATTATATCTCAGACGTATTAACATATTTCTACGATAATATATTATATATTATACTTATTTCAATAAGAATATCTTTTTCATTTATATTATATTACAGCATACTTAAATTATTACGATCATGTGGAATGGAATAAAAATTAAAAGTTATAGAAGCCTGACAGAATAATTTTTATGAAAACGTTTTCACTTATTTTCGTGATAGTAATAGACGATATATGGCAACAGATGAACTAAACGGCCATATACTTCATGTATCAGAAGACACAGTTTATTCTCATTATAATATAGTGACGATAAACATAATTTCAGGTTGCAATTCAGCCAATACAATCATGAAAATTCGACGTGGGGTTAAATACTGTAATATTTCATTGATTTTATCAATTTATTAATATACAAAATGAAATAGGTTTTAAACACTAGTATTGCGTACATCATATCGATACTCTACAGTTAATTAAACTCACCTATTCAGCTGGTCTTATACAGTCCGTACGTATTTTTTTGGACGATTTTTCACAAGGATATTATAGTTCTTGAACAATATGTTAGAGTCTTGCACGATATTCTCGTTATCATTAAGCTCTATAAAAGCGTGCTGTCATCATATGTTTGTCGGCTAAATACTACTATTTTCTAAGTGAGAAGATTTAATCTTCCCATATTAGGTACTTGCAACACTAATAATAAATAGGGTATGCGTCTTTATGTTCCAACATAAAGACGCATACCCTAATACTAATAAAATTGCATAAATAGTCCAAGCGGACTTTACAATACTGTCAATGGAACAGTTTTAACTCGCCCTAATTGAACTTAGTATGAAGACTTTGAAATAATTATCTAATATATTCACAAAAATTGTATTCAAGCGTAGACAGTTATTGATGGAGTTGACTGAGATTTACCCGAACTTTGTTGTATATCGCTAATGTGCCTGTAATATAGTGAGATCTAACGCAGTCGCTTCGTAGAAAATGAGGGGTGAATAAATAAAGACTATCCTTTATTTACCCGCCCCTACACCGTAACGTCTTTTTCCTACCCAGTTCTCAGCAATGTGGTACGTATTACATGTTTTTTTATACGCTTCGGAAAAAATCATCGAACGAAAAAGCGTGACTCACATAATATATTTATTTATGTTGCGTTGACGAACGGAAAACGGGGGCGTGTTTGAGTCTTCTTTATAAGAATCGTCCATTCACTAATAAGCTTTTTTGATATTCATCGCACCATTCGAACTTGCATTTTTCTGTTTGTGTAAATTTTATTTTTACGCCAGTGAAGTAAGCGGAAGAACTGAATGAAAAACTGATAAGCATTTTCCCCTTTATGAAAGTTTGTAAATTTTAATTTCAAAAATGTATTTTATTGGATTGATTTTAAGCATACGTAAATTTATCAATAGGAAGAAGGTTTTATTTTCTGTTTTAAAACATTCTGAAAAAAAGATTTTAATTGTGCTCCGGCATAATGACGTATTAATTTCAAGAAAAAATAATTTGAAATTAAATTTAATTTTCCTATTTTTCGAAAAGTCATTCTCTAGAAAAATGGAATATGGAAAAATATTTTTCTATAATTTGGCATATTGGTGGCATAAAACTCGATATAATAATAAAGTATATTAATCTGTTTATGTTTCACTATAGTTAATACTTACATATACAATTTTAGACGAGTAAAAATACGAAAATATTTTTGTTTAGTTTACAAATATCAAATAATAAAAGTGCGACTTAAAGTGTTTCCAAAATGATTTATTTTAGAATTTTGTATAATTACTTTTACAATCATGTAAAGGAATCTCTCAAAACATACCAAGGAACGGTAAATATGAAAACCTTCACAATTTGTTTTTAAAATTTTACGCTAGGTCCCATATTAATGCATTTAATATGGCAGATAGAAGAAAACTGGTTTCACACATTTGCGAAAAGTTAAAAAAATAATTTTTGTATATATAGTAACAATACTAAAAATTTGCATTAATATTACATCCAATCGTACTTAACTTCTGCATAGTTATTGTAAAAAGTATTGATAAATGAAAAATGCAGTTTGATTCAACATCAGGAATAAAGAATTATAGGGTTAAAAAATTTATTGCAAAGTTATATTTATTACATAATTAGCTGACTTATAAACGCTGAAAACGAACACAGTTGTCCCTAATTACTAAACGGCCAAATATTTAACAGCAGTCACAGTTACAATACATGGCTAAATAAGCCCTTATGAGATTTTATTTCACGGCTATTGCGAAATGGGCAACCGTTCACCTGCATTGACTGACAATAAGTAAAACTACTAGACAAATATGTTGTAGTTTTAACATAAAATTAATTCTTATTGAGTAATAGGATTATTGCTCGGTAAATTGCTAGAAGAACATACAACTGAGGAAGGTTGATGAAAACATACAACTGAGGAAGGTTGATGGTTGACTTTCGATTGAATTGAAATATCTGGGCGGGATTCGAATTCGACAGGCTCGTTATGTGTGCTTAGGTCACACAACGATACAATGAATATTGTCGTAACCTTGCAGAAGAAAATTAGTTAAGGTTTTTAACTGTAAAATATTTGGTAACAGCTTACAGGAACTCATTTGGAAAGTAATAATATTATTATTATAATGTACCGAAGAGAAAATAGTTATCATTTTCGCACTGCAAGAATTACATTTGCCGTCCTCAAATATTTACTTACCGAGCAATATATCGCAAAGAGCATTGTACCTACTCGTGACTACCAAAAGGACACATATTGTTCCAAAAAAATCATTGGAAAACATTTTCTTTATATAAACGTCTTCTAAATGTAATCAATATTTAAAATAATACCTCATTTTGTTTAACTCTCTTATACTAATTATAATATCATTTAAGAAAAAAATAATTTTTTTATTTGTTTCAAAGATTTTTCTCAAAGACTTACTTGCAATGTTTATTTATGCTTCTAAGATACAATTAAGCAACACTTTGTTGGAAATAAACAAAACACCAACATATTTCATCGGATATGACCGAGGATATTGGATATATCGATGTCAGTACGTATCTGTTTAATGCTCAACAAATCAGATTGTAGCTATTTATATATTTTATATTTTCTTACTAGGAATTAAAAAATATATTGGCGAACGATAAAATAAGATAGTACAATCGCATGCACGTATGCCCAGCGTCCGTCCGCTTATGCTCCCTCGCGCTATATAAATATTTATCTTTTTCAGTTAAACGTATTTGCTCTAGTCCTCGTCAGACAATTTTTCGAGAAATGTTTCAGATGAAACATTATTCTTTCTTGATTTACAATTTAAACTGTTAAAAGGTTGTATTATTTATAATATGATGTTTATAGAATAATAAATATCCGAATATAATATATTTACCCACACGCAGGTATTTTCAAACCACGTTTGTTCGTGGTACTCGCCGGGTTCAAAAACGTATTGGAAAATGTAAACCATCAGTGGTGTTAAATAGTAGTTAACAATTTTAATATAAATTTTTCATATTTACATCACTAAAAAAAACAAGTTTAATATCAGGTTTCGGGGATTCTTCCACAAAAGTCAAAAGAAAAATTGAGTTTTGGAAATTACTCACGTGTCTCTTAGTCCATCCTTCACAAAAATATTTATATGAAAATTTTAGGGGTGCCAAATTAAATAATCTATTATTATTTTTACTTCCGTATATACCATGTGGATTTGTTTGAAAGGGCTATTTATAAGAGTCAGTAATTATCCTAATTTTTGGTATTACACCTTCAGTAACCTACTGTAAAATTCCAAAAAATATGTCCTCCGTCTTTTTTATTCAAAATGCTAATCAACCTAAAATCATAAAAAAAAATTAGAACATGGCTGTATTGGGGACACGGCCGTTATATTTTATACAAATATGTGTACGTTAACGGGATATATTTCTTACGTCATCACTGGTTCATAACCGATTCATACAATATCACTGGAGTGCTCTTGAGAAGCTCTTTTCCAATTTTTCGAGTACAGACGGACATCTGATTAAGTTTTCTTAATTTTTAGGTTTAATACCATACATATTCCCCATAATTATTTCACACAATTGATTTATACAAGCCATCGATAAATATTGACGAAAATTGTAAAATGAAACTCAAACGAGTGTCGTAGTTTCTTCGAGTCAAAATTTATACCAGAGCAGAATTTTTGTGACGAGGGCGATGTAATTAAATGTTATATGTAGATGACAGTTATGTAGCTGCAAAGTCAAACTCTATCCCCCGACGGTATTATCAACGTTTCTGAATGGTCCCTGATAAGGAAACAAATTTAAAGACGTTTTCACTTCGGAATGACTTTTTAAAACCCTATGAAAAAGTTGTAAGAAAACTATAGCAATGATTCTAAATGTCATAGTTTTCGAAATATGCACGCCTATGAAGACCATAGTAGTCAATATATTTATGATTTTTCATATTCTCAACCGATTTTCTCAGAAATAATGCAAAGTAGAAACTTGCAATTTGGCACAGTAATTAATATTATTAGTACAAATATTTTGCACTTGCTAATTTTTTAAAAATATTCATGTAAGATTAAAAAATAAATGTCTCGTCTTTTTATTTTATGTACCATGCGATATCATTTGAAAATGCTGGTCACGAGGAATACATTTTTTTTATAACTTTGAATGGCATATTTAACATGATATTCTAAAAATATGCTAAAATATAGAATTTTCTCTTCCTGTTTTCGAAATTATTAGGCCAAAAAATCATAGAAGAAGCGGGTCGATAAAATCGGACAGGAATTTTACAGGTAAACTATAGCGATTATTCAAGATTTTAGATTTTTAGAAATATTTACCATGTTTTTACGCCTGTAAAAGATAAAATATACAATCATATTTACGTTATTAAACATTAATACTAGCTTAAGGGAAATAATATGAACACTTAAATGAATACAGGTGAAATATATACGGAACCCTCACAGTGCAAGTTCTACTCGTGCTTAGTAAGTTTTTATCAATCAATTGAACAAGCTATTTTCCTTTCGGGTATTTAATAATACTTCCGTTTCAAAATGTTTATTTTATCACGTGAAATATTTTATACATCAAATTCATAAGTTATTTATAGCAGGTTAGATTATATATTCAGAGGAAATTTACATCTGAAGTATGGGAAGGAGAGAATTCTTTATTGAAATATAATTATCAATACGACGTGTTTTCATGGTATCGCATGTTTAGCCCTGTTGCTCCTACAAATTTATTGAAATTACTTTAACAACAATATAAGATTTTGTTCGTTATTCGAAAAAGTAAGGTTAATTTCTTAAAGCCATAAAAAAGGAATTTAGTCTGAATAAAGGATAAATAAAGTGATCCCAATACAGTTTAACGTAACACTTAATCATTATACATTTACCATGTTATGTTGTCGTAGATTCTCAAATTAAACAGATTTCCTAATTGTATTAATATATAATTTTAGAAATTGTATTTTAATTCATGTCACTTTTATTAAACTATGACCATGGAAAATGCTATAAAATACTTGTACCTTGAAAAAATAAGTGACTTTTTTAACTAGGTTAATGAACCCAAAATAAAAAAAGCATTCAACATATGTTTTTATTTGAAATAAATATAACGTGCAAAAAAGATTCAGCAAAATTAGTAAGTTATTCAATTCAATTTAATACGTGTATTGGATTTAGTCCCGTGGGCTAGCGCAAGGAATTTGAATCGGTAAGCAAAGAAATCAATTTCCTGTTCAATTGCCGACTTTCGTAAGAGGAAGCGGAAACGGAAGGGGTAGTCATTTTCAATCGGAATTCAAGGGTACGATTGTTCGTAACAAGATTTTTCAAAAAGAAATATGGGAGATTTTGATGGTTTCTAAAAGCAATTTTATATTTGCATTTTGTATTTGTAACAGCTTCTGCTTCAATTCTTGATATCTGTATTAACATTTTTTATGTATTAATTTTATGGATACCTTGTGGCCGTTAAAGATCACCATTAACTAATAGCAAAATCTGTAAATTTCAGCCAGTTTTAGATTGCGGTTAGGTTTATTTAACATGAGATATTTTAATACAATTTAGAAAAAATATATTTTAACGCCACTTCCGAAGGGCAATTGAAACTAAAAATTCAATGTGTCCGGCATTGGAATTTTAGTTCCTATTTTTTATTGATTTATTTTAAATAGCCAATACTGTAAAAATTATGCGGCCAAATACCAGTATATAATTTTTAAATTTGTAATGTACTTACTGTGTGACATATATATATATCAATTAATATTCTATAGAATTAAGAGTGAGAAAAAGAATGAAATAAAGAATCATAATAAAAAAACGTCGAATTAACAATAATAAATTCTATCAAACAGAGCGACGAATCATACTCATTCAAAAGTTTCGTATTCGAATTTTATTAATTACAAATCGAGTTTTAACTGTAATCTCTCCCTGATGGCATATCACTAGGAATTAATAATATATTGAACTCGTGTTGATATCTGGTGAATAATTTTATATACATGTAGTCAAATTCAAAATTTCGAAATGTAAAACGACATAAAGGCCACGTTATTACTTAAAGGAAAATATTTCTTTTCCGTGTATAAGTTTAGACCTTAATTATTTACTTAAAATGAAATAGAGCACACAAATCATAAAAGTAATCACGAAAAAGATAGAGCCGAAGTCTAGATGTCTCAGAATGTCCATATATTCTATAAAACGTAGAAGATAGTTATTATTGACACTGTAAGGATATATATTAATGCTATTCCATAGGAACGATGAGCATACCTTGTTGTTAAACGAAAAGCAGCACTTTTCTCCGTATAGATGTATGTCAGTTATACCAGGTATGCTCATTAGGCTGACCTTTCCAAACTCTATATTTGTTTTGGGTTAAATGTGATAAATTTAACCATTTTGAAAAATTTTATTTCATTTGAGTATAGAAAAATATATATTCAGTTACAGTACATATTTCTTTGAACTGAGATAATAACATATGTAATATCATTAAAATCTTTCATTCTGTTCTTGAGTGAAAAAATAAATAAAAGCAATGAAAAATTTGAAATTTAAATACTCAATTTACATTAGAAAATTATTATAAAATTAATTAAACGTTATATATAAACTTCGACCGATTATATTCAAAATCAAGTCGGTAGAGATAAAAATATTTGAATGTTTCAGGAAATGGACGTTATGTTTTATTGTATTTATTTGGTATCAAAATATACACTAATGTACATAACTTATTTCTCATAACATAACAAATACAACAAAAATAATTCAATTATTTTAAATATATTCATTTTCGACTGTTATTATATGTATATATATATATATATATATATATATATATATATATACATATATATATATATATATATATATATATATATATATATATATACTACTGTTATTATGTTAAATATATTTAAACTAAATTTTTAATTTAATTTTGTCGTAAATTTCTTGTTGTCAGACAAATAAAAAATAAGTATAAGTAAAATATCAAAAGCAAGAATGTTGGTTACGTTTTCATTCACCTCACTAATTTATACCAGTGAAAGTGAAAGTTGCCAATGCGTAATGGTAGATCAACTTAGTGGTTATTCACATGTTCTCAACTAGTTCCATTTTATGAAAAAGGTGGACATTTGTCCTGGAATTAATTTTTTCCATAACTTAAGATGATTTGATGCGGGATATATCATGTTGCAAAAAGTTAAATTTTTTGCGAATATTGGGGTTTACTGGATGCTATGTGCGGGCATGAATGCGTGCGTGCATGCTTCCGGGCGTGAGGGCGTGCGTGCATAAGTTCGTGTGCGTGCGTGCGTGTGATTGTATGTTTTCTCACCCTTACCCAAGGTATGAAGGCTGTTATTTGCAGGAAATTAGTTTTGAAAGCCTCAAAGTTCCTACTTTCCTTTTTGTCGCCGTACAAATTACACAACCGGTAGTTTAAAAAACAGAGATTAATTTTTTTCAAAATGAGTCAATGATATTTTCCCACCGACAATATATTTTAGTGGTTTCTTTATTTTGTAGAAATGATCTCTTTAGCTGCACGTGTTTAATCTCTTGTTTGCTTGAATGCCACTGTATGTTACACCACTCCCGCGACTGAATTATCATCGAAATCGGCCAATGTGCCTCTTCTCACTCTTACAATTTCTTATGAAGTTTCTTGAAATTTTGAAGTGTACACTTTGTACGAGCGACGGATTCGTTCTCTCTTTCGTCAATTGCTGTCTGGTATTTTTTGAGAAGCTCAAACTTGACATTTTGGATCTGACAAGATCTTGGTTTATGATGCAAGAGATGATTTTTAGCGGAATTATAATCTCGCGGGCCATGACTTTTTGGTTTTGAAGTGGATTTCTCCGAATTCTTTCAGCGTTTTCATCTGCCCATAGCCTTGCAAGAATTATTGTTGTTCTCCGTTCTAGATACTGACATAGCGTAATAAGTGCGATATGGTTCATTGTATTCGAATGAATGACAAAAACATAATAGTCATACACACGCACACGCACACACACACATACACACACACGCACACACACACACACAACAGGCGCGCACACGTACACACACATACATAAACATACACACACACACACACACACATACATATATAAATATTCTAAAACTTTGCTAGATCAAATAAAAAATGTCCTTTCAAAGTACAAACAAAATTGTCTAGAATTGTTTACTTTCTGCGCGGCTAACTAATTTGTTCAAATATAACGAAGCCAATAAAAGCAATATGCATTTATAAAAAGCTATAATTAAATACTTAATATTAAAACAGTTATTAATAGCTATTATCAAATTAAATTTTAATTTGTTTTTATACTTACTTATTTGAAAATTGGTTGAAGAGATATCTCATTACATAACGTTATTCCTATAGCAATATTAATGTGACTTCCCCCCATAAACACAATAATTCTTTGAGTATTTAACAAGGAAGGTTACCGAACCGGTAATAACTATTATAATTCGCGGAGCTTCACATTGTCTAATTGATGCAATTATTAATCTTAGAATTGGGCTTTTTATCGGAAAATAATCGTCAATATTGCTAAATATTTTTATTATTTTTCTTTTTTATATTACGATATATTTTTTATTTGTGAAATAAAAAACTTCAGGTTAAAACATTTTCTACTTTTCTTAATAACGTATTATACATAGATACAATTTTAACTTAATGTACTTTAGACCGGAAAGGAGTTGCATAAAGTAATCGATACGTATCTTTGCAGTTTTCATTTATATGATAATCGAAGATAATTAAGAAAATCTTATTTAGCAAATAATCTAGAAAGAATATATTTCGTTTCTCTCAAGTATTGTTTCAACATTTTTTCCGTCCGATGTCACTTATATTTTTAATTCTGTTTACTGAGAATTTAAAGAAATATTTTTACTAAAATATTTAAGTTATATTTAATTTTTTTTTTTAACTTAATTACTTTTTTATTCATTGAGGAAACTTTAATTACTTTTTTATTCATTGAGGAAACTTTAATTACTTTTTTATTCATTGAGGAAACTTTGTAAAAGACTTAAGCTCTATTATATTCATATTACCTATTCGGGGTTCTAGGGTTAGAAAGCCATTTATAATGCACAAGCAAAATTTCAAGCAGCATTATTAGAGAAATTTGATATAATACAAGCGACATTCATTGAAAAATTTGTTTTATGATTATGAATACCATACTAAAATCCATAAAATAGTTTAGATAATGTTTATGTATAAAAAGAGAGACTGACTGATGGACTTTATTTATATTTTATTTCTTATTTTAGCACTTTAATGACTTTTGTATTCATTGAGCAACTTTGTAAAACGCTTTAGCTCTATTATATTCATATTTCCTATTCGTTGTTCTTGGGTTTGAAAGTCATTTATAATACACAAGCAAAATTTCAAGCAGCACTATTGGAGAAATTTGTGGTATAAAAAAACGACATTCATTGAGAAATTTATTTTATGGTTATGAATATCATACTAAATTCCATTAAATAGTTTAGATAATATTTATGTATAAAAGGAGAAACTGACTGACGGACTTATATTCATGTCCAGCTATCGCTGAGTCAAGAAACTTAAGATTTTGCATGTAGATTCCCTCTGTAACGTAGATCGCCACTTAGAAATGATTTTAATTCGCCCTAACGGGAATATATGATGATGGGTCTGGTGTAGAAACATAAAATCTGGTGTTTGGATTGATTATTTAGAGACGCGTCTTTTCAAATTTTTGCTGGGGGGGGGAGGGCTATAAGGGCAAGTTGATTTTTTTTATTTACAAATTACTTCCACTCAAAACCCGTAAGTTACCTAATCCTGGAATTTTTAATGAAGACTAGTTTTTACAAATATTCGAACATAGATTCACTGTTTTTCCTGAATGAAACATACAATAAATTCCTTCAATTTCGTTCGGTTATCGTTTTCCCTTCGACTTCATCCCGTTGCAACGAAGGTTTTATAAGAGTTCTGCGTTTCACTCTGAATTAGAGAGTCCAAATCATATTTCTATATGTGAACTATATTTATGTGCTAGTTTCCTATAACTCCATTCTGCAAATCAAACTAACTTCCAATAATTTTTACTTTCATGAAGACACATAATATATTATGATGTAACACGACTGAAAACCTTATAGTTATAAAAGACAAGTGCAATCGAACGAATCGCTGAACACAAATTAAAAACTGCACTGAATTTCATATCCCGAGTTTATTATTACCGAGTTTATTATATACCCGAGTTTATTATTTCCTCACAATACCGCCGTAAGTTCGTGTCAGCATGAAAGTTTCAAATAATTTTATCGAGATCGCAACTTTTACTTATCTCTAGTTAATTTGTGAGGCAAAACACGGTTCACAATCCACATGATATCGCTAGAAAATGTTTAACTGAAAAATTCAGTTCAGAGATCTAGATGATTCGAATGAAGTACTAACTGTATTATTTTTATAATTATAACAGATTGAACCCTTTGTAACCTTTGAGCATTATATTTTTGACTGTAACTCTTAAAGTAGTCTCTCTCTCTTAAAGTAGTCAAATATTAATACAAATCAAATAATTTGAAAAACCTTTTTCATCATCATTATAAAAATTCTATAAACACAGGAATAATTTTGTAAAGTTCAATTTGGTTAAATACTCAATATTGATGCGTTATTATAAAATAAAACTTTACAAAACTTTATTCCGTGATGTTTGTATATATTTATATATATATATATATATATATATATATATATATATATATATATATATATTTATATATATAAGCATTTCAATTAAATATAGATGTCATATAGATTTTTTGAAATTTAATTCTTTAAACAGTGGTATCAGTTAGACAAGTCACTAATATTTTTTGAAACAGGTGCTACATAGTAATTCGATCAATCTTTCTTTAGATAATAAAGAAACTAATGAGTACTACGAAAACAAATATTTAAATAGCATAATTTAAAAACATTTATTTTGAATGTAATATACACTGGATTAACGGAACAGAGACCATATCCACATGCAAGACATGCGTCGAAAACCAAATTTTATTAAAATTAAAGTAAGTGAATATGTTAGATCATCAAGATATATTTTGCTCTTTGTATGGCTTTTGATTAAAAGTATTAAGAACCTTTATTTTAATTCACATTATAACTTATAAGATAAACTTAGTGTATTTGAAAAAAATACATTTTTACAAGGGATGTTTTATAAGTCTAAGAAGGATTTTCTTTTCTTGTTGAAACCGGACTTAGAAAGTACCTAAAAAGTGACTAACGGCATGTTTTGAGTATTTTGTACTTAATGGAATATTTTAAAAGTATTTATTACTACGAGTATTGCCGACGCAATATACTGATCTCTGAATGCATTTAAGTAATCATCATAGAAGGCTACATTTTTTAGTACATTCTCCCCTTAATTTATATCCATAACTACCCATATTTCTGTCTTTTACTCACTCTGCTTTTCCCATGTTTTTCTTGGTTTACAATGTTTTCCTTTGCATTTGCTTTTTATATGAGTTAATATTAAGGGTGTGTTTATATTTTTACGAAAAACCCTAATTTATATATATATATATATATATATATATATATATATATATATATATATATATATATATATATATATATATATATGTATATATATATACATATATATATATATATATATATATATATAATTAAAATTGACTTAATTAAATTATAGTTTAATTTGAAATGGAAAAACAATTTCGGGGAAGAGGGACAAGAACTCTAATTTTTTTAATTCCATATAAAGTGTGCAATAAGGTATGTAAGGATTAGTTATAAGATAATTTTTTTTTATTAATTTCAGTTATCATATCTTCTATTCTAAAAAAAAATTTCGGCATTTGTATACAAAAAGTCTAAAAGAAGAAACCGTTTTATCTCTAAATTGTTAACCGTGGCTTTTCTTACTTACAGCTATGAACCTACAGACAGAAATCATAATATGCAGCGACGTCTAGAATGACTAAAAGAAATTAAATTCTAAAGCTTTATTTTCCTGACTTTAAAAACAAAAGACAATGAAAATAAAAATATTCTCTTTAAATTAGGGATTTTGTACTCTATATCTTTTAATGCCTATGTAGCATTTACGAAAATCACATCTATCTGTAACTTCGCTGTGACATTGCTTTGTTATGCTCATTGTACATTTTTTGGTTCAAATAATAATATCCTCGTAGGAATGAGTTGTCCTGAAAATTAGCCGTAAAAAATATCGTACATCACAACTCTATACGCCAGCTATCTCTGTGCAAAAAGTTACGTCGACTTATTGCTCCATTGGGACGTGAAGGATAGCGAAAAAATTCAATTTTGAATTTAAAATAATTTTTTAGGATGAATTATTTAGGATGACATTTTCCGAGATGAAAAGTTTCCTATGTCATTTTTCGGTTCACTAACTTTGTCCTTGCAAAAAATCACGTCGATCTATTGCTCCATTGTGACGTGAATGAAGAACAAACAAAATCACTTTCGCATTTTAAATTTTAGTTAGGAATGTCCTATTAGAATATTTCTTTTGGATTAAATAGTTGTCTATATCACTTCCTAGCCTACCAATTATCCCCATGCAAAAAACTATTCGATTCTTTGGTGTGGTCCAATATGAAAGAAAGACAAAAAACACACACTCTCATTTATTTTAATAGTTATGATTATAATATTAGGATGAGTTTTTCCGGGACAAAAGTAGTATGTGCCATTATCGAGTCTATCAATTACTGTGCAAAAAATCATATCGATTCGTTGTTCCGTTGTTACGTGAAAAAGGACAAACAAACACATTTTCACATTCATATTTTGAGTTGGGATTGTAGTATTAGTTAAGATAAAATTTACCTGGTGGGAAGGTAGCATGTCTAATTTTCCGGTACACCAACGATCTTCACAAAAAAGTGGCTCTGATGCGTCGCTCCGTTGTGTTGTAAAAGAACAACAAAGAAACACACTTTTGGATTTTTAATATTAGTTGGGATTGTAAAATTAGTTAGTATAAAATTTCCTGGGTTGGAATGTAGCCTATGTCATTTCTTAACCCGCCAACTATCACTGTGCAAAAAATCACGTCAATTCGTAGTTATTTTATGGCGGAAAAGAATGATAAACAAATACTCTTCTACATTTCTTATATTAAGATTATAGTATTAGTTAGAATAAGGTTTAAAGGCATAAAAATGTAATTTGAAACTATACCTGGGCAAAGAATCACGTCGATGTTCGTACGTTGTTCAGCTATGACCTAAAAGAAAGACAAACAGAAACATATTTGCATTTATAATATTATAAGTAGGACTCTAAATTAAGGATTAAACTGAGTGATTTTGTTACTCCTTTATATTGCGTGTATAATGATTGACAAATCACGCCAGCTCACTGCTTTCTTGCAACGTCGTTTTTGATTTCATTCTGTGTACTTTTCCAGATTCAAATTAAGTTATTCCGTAATAAAAATAACCTACAACATTTCCCAATCCCTTGCTATTTATGAGCAAAATATCACGTCAATTCTTTGCTCTTTTGTAACGTGATAGAAAAAAAAACAAACATATTTTAGCAGTGCATTAATTTGGATAATAAAACTGTATAATTTTTCTATCCGTACATTGAAAATATTTATGAAAATATATATTAGGAAAGAAAATCCTTTTGCATTTCAATTCTTATTCATCTAAAAATTATATTTTAGGCAATAATTTTAATTTACACACAGAAACCAATTAGACAAACTGAAACATATGTGAAACGGCAAAAGACTAGTAGATATTAAATAACGTTCACGAGTTTACTGCTACCTTAATAATGCCACATGTGAAAGTCATTTTAGTTAGCCGGTCTGGTCAATAGATGAAATCGTAATTAATACAAAAAAAATTAACTTGATCAATTAATACAAATAGGCCATAAATTAGATGCACACTACAAGCGCTGTCAGTACTAGTGTATTAATGATTGTAAATGTGTCATTTACATGTGAATCTATCTATATATATATATATATATATATATACATATATATATATATATATATATATATATATATTTATATTTATATTGTGATGTTCAATTATTAAGGCAAGCATAGACAAAGATGAGAATAAAATTCATAAAAAAATGTTATGCAATTGTTGCGACACAAAAATATTTTTCATTATTTTCAATTTTATAATTTTGATCTATTGATTATTAAATGACATCAAAAATGTATTCATACTTTAATGTACATATAATATATACATTTGGCGGATTTATTGCTAAAATAGAAATCTCTTCCAGTCAACCACATTCATTGAATATAAACATTTTGTGATTTGGATGACGGTAAAAGACTTTAATAAAAAAACGACACACAGGATATAACAAATGACATAAAATAGTAATAAGTAAAACTAAGCTACATATGAATAATGCAAACAAAAACGGTTAATTATAAATCGTGACATGATTGGGAACAAGGAAAATGGGAAACAAAATGGAATTAGGAACGGTAGGAGAAAGGGAATATGAGAGAAAGGATTTTTTCAGACTATCTTTGAGATTATGAGGCGAGTTCCCGGTATCCGGGTCTAGTAAATTCCAAAGCCTAATAGCTTGGACAACGAAGGACTTTTCGTAATAGGTGGTTGGTTGTATGTTTGTGAAAAAGGAGATTGAGCTGCTGTTTAGAGCGTAGCCCTATACCGTGTGCAGGTAAGCAACTAAATCTGCTTCTAAGATAAATTGGATGAGTAGTATTATTCAAAACATTGTAGAGAAGTTTAAGGATATGAAGATAGTGCCCATTACGGACTTGGGTCCATTTAAGTTGCGCTCTCAATTGATATATATGCTCATATTTTTGCAACCAAAAACAAAACGGATACACACATTTTGTAGGCCTTCAAATTTTATATGGCGATACTCAGCAAGGTCTGGATAACATACACCTTCGTAGTCAAGCAGTGGCAGTAAGAGTGTTAGGCAGAAGTGAGCTTTGGTTTGAACGTCAAAAATTTTTTTAAAGATGCCTGAGGTAGTGCATTCTGCCGAAGATACGACGATTGACACCATTTACTTGAGGCTGCCAGCTAAAATTTTGATCAATCAGCAGACCCAAGTTTCTAACAGTTAACGTAAATGAAATTGGTGTGTCATTTAATATTAGATACGGCAGATTTGATCTTAGAAAGCAGTTTTTGACTACCAATTATGATAGCTTAAGGCTTAGTTAGAGTAACTAACACGGCTATTGAATGGCCGATTGAAGTGAGGTCTTCATTGAGGGTATTGATAACGGTCAGTGTGAAGGTTATATCAGTATGGGCATATATTTCTAAATCATCAGCGTAACGACGATAATTTATATATATGTTCCCAACAACCCCTTCAATGAATATTTATAAAAAAAGTGGAGAAAGAATCCCTGATTGAAACACATCAGCTGATAAGTCGATCCATTCAGAGAACGCATCTGAAGACTACACAGATTTCCAAAGTCCATATAGATATGAGCTAAACCATTCTAATGAGAGTTGAGATATATTCAAAGATTTCAGACAAGTTAATAAAATATCAAAGTCAACGGAATATAATGCACTGCTGGAGTCAAGAAGTACAAGTATTGTGAGTTGAATGTTATTCATGGCTAAATTTATATCATATATATTTTTCACTAACGCTATTGAGGTACTATGGTATTTGAAATTTTAGGAGATGGTTTAAGACTACGCAATTTATACGATACGTAAATTAGGCCATAGTCTGAGAGCCCATGAGCAGGAAACTGACCGTAGAAATATACTCTTTTAGGGGAGGATAAAATAGAAGGATTAAAACGGGAGAGACAATTTACCTAGTAGAAGGTAGCAATGGATGGAAGAATCGTGAGCTTTCCAGCATTTACAATGTTCCAAAGCTATACTTCTCATACCATTTTTATACAAACAGGTATTGAAGTCGCCCATAATTACATATGGGGATATAATAGTCTATGACTGTCAATAATACTGTTAAAATCACCAAAATATGAAATACCAGGTGGTACACAACTCCTAGGAGTACTTTCATTCCGAAGAAAGTAATTTCAATAAATAAGTATTCCATTGTAGACGAACAGTTGGTCGGGGATTTCACGATAATTTTAAAAGTAAGATCATCTCGAATATAGAATGCCAACCTACTACCGCGATAATCCGTAATGACATAATGGCGGTCATTACGGATTATTATGAAACATGAAAGCGAATAAATATTAGAGGGTAGTGAAGGTTTAAGCCAGGTTTCGCTAATTAGACAAACATGCATATTTAAATTTTTAAAATAATAAGATGCGAGTAATGCGATGGAATACTCTGAGTATTGATATGACAGAAATGCAACTCAGAAAAGCTGCGAGAAAAAAAACATACTGAAGAATATCGTGTGTGATTGTATTAAAGGCATCAATAAATGGCTCAAGGTCATCCAAAACGAAAGAGAGAGGAGAACAGGAATCGCTGGGAGAGGAGCAGGAATGAAACTAATAAATGGAAGATTTGGAAGTCAATATTTAACCAGGACAGAATTAACAAAATATAAATTAAACGTAGAGAAAACGAAGAAAAAAGTAGAATTAAATAAATAGAAATATACAAAATTGCAATTTTCAAAATGAATAAGCTAACATTATGTATATATATATATATATATATATATATAAATATAATATATATATATATATATATATATATATATATATATATATATATGTATATATATATATATATATATATATATATATATATATATATATAATAAGGAGACAACAATGCACGTGTAACCATAGATCTTATTTAACATACAGAAACATAGTCCTCAATAGCCCACATACATTATGTGTCTATGCACAAATCACAAAATATAAGAAAGTAAATAAGGCGGGTACTTTCATAAATGTAACCGAAGCATATTAATAAAAATAATATTTCTGCGTTAAGTAGATAATAACGAAAAATAAAATTAAAAAATTTGTAAACAAAATTTGTAAACACTTGCGTAAAATTGGTTACACTGTAAATATTTAATTGGCTTACGAATTAATAATACTTAATAAATTGAGTAATTAGCTTGCATAATATTGTTCTCGTTTCAGATAAACTAATGCTAAATTAGAAACTTTGCTAAATAAATTATACTTAATTTGTTTTCTTTCGGGAGACTTGCCTGTTTAAAATTGACAAAACATACCAATATATAAGTAATATTTTATACTTCGTGGAGAAGAAATAATTCCACTTTATTTAAAATTCTCTAAAATTTTCATTTTAATATACAATTTACGGTAGGAATGAGTACGGCTCCACCTAGTATTTGCTCTTGTTTTCCGAGAATTTAGTTCTTAACTGTACGTATTCTATTTTCAACTGTAAATTGAACAGCTTACCCACATCTGTATACATATCGTTGCCAGGGTGTGTTGATTACAAGACCTACGGCCTTTGACGTCGCGGCCCACCACGGGCAACCGGGCTTCCAGGTAGCTCGTGGAGCGGGCCTGGGCTGATGTTCTGATTGGCTGTATGAGGTTGCTCTCGTAGCAATGAGTCTACCATATGTATCAATTAGATTCATTAAAGTACATAAATAAATAAACAACCAAATAAATATACTAAAATTATACATTGATAATACTGGTATAAAATATAGCAGAAATAATACTACATCACGTAGTTTCATTTAATTGTGAATATGGCCTGGCATTTTTTCACAAACGTCAAAATAATGGAATTTCACTAAAATATTTATTGACCATACCAACAAATTTTATAGAGCATATCTTTTTAAACAGTCCTTATTAGTATCATGTTCTTTTTAGTATAGCCTCAGTGCAAAATAAATAAAATAGATACGAGTTACAGCTTCATGCGTAATAGCGCTTTTAACAATTTGATGGTCCATTATTTATTTATTTTTCAGTAAAAGAAATAAAAAAAATGAAGACTGGAATTTCTATTGAACTATATTATAGTCAATGTAGCAAGTCTATTATATATTTTAGTCCCATTCTAATTGTAATATCACGGTAAACATTTTCTCTAATTCATCATATGAACCGACATTCGATTGCATTATATATTTGATTGGATTTTAGCTAGATTATTCTTCCTAGTAATTTTTACCTCATAACATTTTTGAAAACTTTATTTATAAAAAATAAGTTATGAACTTATAATTTTTAGTAATTTTTTTAAATATTTCTCTGTCCTCTATTAGTTCTATCTTTATCTTTGCTTCGTTCTGCAGATAATAAGTTCCTATAAAATCGATTAAAATAATGTGGAATCGTGGTTTTTAAACTCACGGGATCTTCGTTTCATATAATTAGGTGAGCATTGACAAAAAAATATAATTTAGTTTAATATTAACAATAATTCAAAAGTATGTCAACAAAAAGCTTATTGCAAAAAAATAATACCTCCACTTTTTTCGAGTCGAACTGAATACAATTTCAAAGGTCGCTTCCCGGCTGAATAAAAAGAATATTTGCAGAAACTTTGCGAAATGTTCGTGAAATTGCTCGATTTTACTCATGGTAAGGATTTTTGTGCTCTGGCGGGTTTTATTCTACAAATGAAAATATTAAGAACTCGGCTTTTTCCATAAACCTATATGAAAAGAAAGCATAAACTTATTTTATGTTAAGCCCTATGAAACATCATTACATTTTTTTTCTTAATATTATGATATAGAAAATTATTTTGCGGAAGCAAATTTAATAGTTTCGAAGAAATTTCTTGCCATTCGAAAAACACATTTTGGTCCAATTTTCTAATTAGGAAAGAACTTTAAAATCTACATACCGAATACCAGCATATTGAACTCAAATTCTCCTAAATTATTTGGGTTCAGGACATTTTGGGTTAGGTCTTAGTATAAATAGATTATCAAAAAGTTCAAAATAAATATAGTTCTTTAACTTTTTATTTACCCAACAGATTAATATTCTATACAACTTTTGTTTTTTTTGTGTATGAATATATAATTTGAATAATATTTTACTGAAGTAAGATATAAAGTATTGCATTACTTTATTTACTCGCCGATACAGAATAGTCTAAGGGAAAATTTTTAAATTTCCTTTAATTTAAGTTATAATTTCAGAAGCTTTGTTAGATTTTTTTTGACGAATCCCACTAATATTATAAACGCCAAAGTTTAGATTTTTGTCACCATCACGTATTACCTGCTAAATAACTTTTAATGAAAGTATAATTCGAATAAAATATGGATTATTTTATTACATTAAACTCAATATTTCTTATTTAATATAAAAAATACAGAATTAGAAAATAAAATATGTCAGTTGATAACCAACGCGTATAATAAATGTATGATGACGTGTCTCGAGAGAACACGAAAGATGGTTGATGTTGTATAAGATCAGTTTTTGACTCAAATTGTGCACGGACGATGCTGTAGGCTGAAGGGCCGGAATCGTTAATCTCGTGGCTAGCAATACATTCGGCCTCCATTATTAGTGTCGTTAAATTGAATAGTAATTAAACATACATATTTAATGAGTCATCGACTTTCATTCCAGAGGAATTATAATAATACTCGATTTAAAGTTATGTCTCTTCTATTTTAATCAAATTTTAGACGTCATTAAGCAACAGTAAAACACAAAACGCCCTTTTATAATTAAAATGGATTTAATCTAAACGACATGCGGACTAAACTCAGAACCAAAATTTTTTTTAATCTTTTCTTATTATACCTGTAGAACATATTTTGTAAAAAAACTATTTATAATATACATTTATTAGTTAAAAGTTCATCAGGTTATATACAGTTAAATAATTGTGTGAGCAGTTAAATAATTTAATAAATGTTTAATAAAATATTAAAAATAAAAACCCTATAGAAATGCGTTATTTGCTGAAAATATAAATTATAACCAATTAAATATCTTTCAATAATAACTTAGGTCTAACTAATTTCGGTACAAATTTAGTAATACTGTCTTGTAAAGGAAATTTTAAAATTCATGAAACACTCAGTAAACAATATATTTAAAAATTGATATGATACTTTAGTAAAAAAGAAATTAAATAATAATTTATATCGCGGATATTTCTTTTACAGAAATACTTTATTTTATTTGCTTTCGGGAATATTAAATATTAGAAATTTTCGGGCCAGCTTGATCCATGTCTAAACGAAAAAGATATATATATATATATATATATATATATATATATATATATATAGATACATATATATGTGTATATTTATATACATATATATATATATGTGTGTGTGTATTTAAATATTATTACATATGTCGTAACTGATAAAAACTTATAACTTATATAATATTAATTAATATTATATAAGTTATAAGTTTTTATTTACATATTCTTCATTTATCTTCATATTATATAGGTATTTTTACACCACAAAAGAAATATAAATATTTATTTTTTCATATGTAAACCAAATCTATCCTTTAATTAGCCGAGCTAGGAAGATTTAATAAGAGCAGTACAGTTCGCTATAGGTAGCAAATTTTTATTACCACTCCTATCGTAATATAATTACAGTAAAAAGTTTATTACTTCATTATGTCAGTCTGAGATGTTTTAGTGAACATGTGAGTAGAAACTTAATTCTACCATATTTTTTTATTGGTCCATAGATTCTCAAAATTATTTTCTGTTATTTCAGTTAAACAAAATTCGAAATTATTCACCGTGTGAAAAAAATGGTGTATATAGTTAGCTCTGTGCTTTAAACAAAACGTTGTTGATATTTTTCACAAATACCTACATTGAATGAAGTACATTAAAAAAACTTGTTATTCCCAATATAGAGAAACTTCCCTCTTATTTGAGCATATAAATAAATGGACTACGTGCGTTGACATTTTTTTTGGTAATATCTAAGAAACATCTAACTTGCACAAAAATTATTAAACGAGTTTTCAATATATGTGTCAAAGCACTTTTCCATTTTTCTGTAATACTTCAAAAAAGCGAGGAAGGCTAAAATATAAATTACACAATTTATAAAAATGGACAAATATTCTATTAGTATGTTGATAAAATTATTTTTGAAATTTCGGGTTATAATATTAAAGTTGACTATGCTTGTTAAATAAAAAAAAATTATAACTCAAAATTGTAACTCGATTGAATATTTTGAAAATTCAAATATTCCATTAATGGAATTTTTAAGAAAGTAAGAAATAAATTAGTTGTGTTTAGAAAAGTTTCCAATTTATTTTTGTATTTTTCCATTAATTTTTACTAGTTCAATTAATTGAAATTGTAATAGAAACTTTAATACCACAAAATTTATTATCAATAATTAGCAGTTTAAAATTAACTTTTCCATCAATCGTTTATGAAATAACAGAAAATAACTCTCCTTAAGGAATTAATGTTAGTCAGTATTAGTCCTTTGAAAAAGCTTCTGATTTAAAATATTTTCCCGGTATACTTTTTCCATGTATTTGAATAAACTGGAACAGTATTCAAACTTTTAACCGTACAAAGTTTTTATCGAACAATATATTCGCTCTTTTCCATATAAAGCTAAACGTGATTCCAAAGTCGCCTCTCAACTGAATAAGAAGCTCTTTCCAGAAGTTTGCGCAAAGTCTACAAAATGACTTGAGTTTCTTCAAGTCGAAGTATCAGTTTTAGGGCTTCAACACGCTTCATTCCCCTAATGAAAACCTTGAGTTGCCACAAAACGTACTGCTAAGTAAAAAAATGTGATATGAAACAGTTATTTATATTGTACTTACATTATGAAATAATCCATCGTCACAAATCTACTCGTATATATATTTAATATCCTTTTGATATTTTAAATTTTCTTTCCATATTTAATATATCCAATTTTTAAATTACTTTTTGTAGTTAAATACAATGAAACAGTTATGAAATCGATACTCATTATATGAGACGTGCCTCTATCCAAGGATTTTTATTATTTGCAAAGTATTTTAAGGTTAAATGTTTGTTAATAGTATTGATTTACGATATCGAATAAACTTAAAGCTTTTCCTTTTGCCGTTGCTAAAAGGGAAAGCTTTCATGAGTATGGAATATGATGAGTGCGGGGATTTTATTTCTTTGTTACATTTTTTATTTGGTTAATTTCAACATAACCACGCAAATATTCTTAAAAAAGTTCTACTTTGTTCGTGATTAAATTATTAATTTTTATATTTCGGTTCAAAGTGTTTTCTCTTTGCCGAAAATTAATATAACCTTAGATTATGTTCATTATTGGAGTCACAATAATAAATTTCCATTCAATATTTATAAATGGGCGACGATGTCAAATTCTCGTGCGATATATTTAGTAGTTTAACACTATTAGTTTTTTGATTTGATGTTACCTCGAATCGCATTTCTTTGATACCTCGGGTACACATGACTTAATCGGATTATGTCTCAAATTCATAACATAGACATTTTTAAAACATCGTATACAATTATAGAATTCGTTACGGAGTATAAAAAAAATTGGCACCATATTAATAACCAGTTCGCGATAAACTTAAAGAGGACTTAGTAATTTGGTCTCTTCAGAATGAAACATACATATTTAATATTGAAGAAAATAAAAAAAAATCTTTAGGAGACCAGAGTGGTTCAAAAACATTATTTTTTACCCAACGGCCTCAAAAGAAGGGTTATGTCATATGTACTATATAAATATATTTCTTTAGCAAGGGCTGTAGCCCAACTTGCTAGATGGATTTTAATATATGGTGTTGTTAGTTTCGTCTTGATGGCGCGAGTAACACTGAGTACTTTAAAATTTCAAAAGATCAAATGGTATTTGTTGGAGGACATGTTGAATAGTCTGACAAGTGTTTTTTATTCTAAATCATCAAAGACTCATAAATAATCGAGTATGGCATCGAAATGAAGAGTTTCGAATGATGATTAAAAATATACATGGCTTATATATTTTAATTTAACTGAACCCCCCAATATGCTCAAAAAATATAACTAGTTATAGAGATATACACGCATGTTCCCTAAAACACCCAACTTGTTAACCTTACTTTACCGTAGAACTTATTTATTTACCAATACAACCCAATACTGAACTAAACAAGTTATTTACTGAGAAACTAAAAATTTTCATATAAGTGAAATTATTAAAAAAAAACTATTGGAAAACCAAAACTGATAATACAAAAGATACAAAATATTCCACTGCGTAAAAAAATAAATAACCGGAAAGAGAAAAAGAAGCCCAATAATGCAATCAAGCAACGTCCTTTTGATCGATACTTACATAAGCAAAAAATAAAATATATCATAAATATAACTAGAACAAAAATTATAAAACATTGCCGTGTAAACCATTAAATAGACCACCACAAAATATATTTTGGTGATTTATTCCCGTCTAATTCGTTTTGCGGTATTAGATCTGGGTTCTATCGAGATTTGAATATGTCATATACTTAAGTAACAAATTATAATCGCTGTGTACCTATGATTAATGTTTACTCTCTCATGATATTCATTGTTTTCAACAATTCGAAACTCAGGTGCAACTTTTTATGGTTTATTTATTTTGTGAACTTACCAAACAATAATAGGCTTAATAAGTGAGACTTTGTTTAAGTTCAGTAATTAAGAGAAAATTTATAAATTAATTATTTTTCCTTTTAATAACTCCGATCCAAATAAAATCCCAACCCCGAAACCGGGATTGCTATCGAAAATTCCGGAAATCTCAGAATTAATATTTAAATATATAAATTTGTATTTTAATGCATAGTCTACGAAAAATATAATAAGTTAATAATAGTTTTTAAAATTAGAAACTATTGCTTAGTAAAGTTTTAATATTGTGTATCGGAATACGCACACGTAACATATGTTCTGAAATGATTAAAGTTGATGAACCAAAATAATTTTCCTTCGAGTATCTTCAAATATTTTTATGAGATTTTTAATTCCGTGATTCAAAATAGTAGAAGACGATGAAAAATGTATTGCTCACCATTTTTTATTTTAATATTTCGTACATGGAAATAAAAATGAAAATGGTAAATTAAGTTGAAATATTGTTTTAAAATATCTATCCAAATATTACGTGCATTTGGTTACGTACATAAATAAATATAATATTCAAAAAAATATTTTAATATAAAACAGGTCGTTTTAAATTTCCATTCACATAGATCTAAAACTATAGGAACTGTGAAGCTCTTGCAAATAGATCAAGAGACGGTATGAAATCCGTGTTGTTACCAAAAACAGAAAAACGTTAATCTTGTAGATTAATTCCTTGATGTGTTTGTTGACACGAAGGTTTAATTTCTCATTTTGTACACAAAATCTAATTTGCCTCAAAACTTTATTTTTGTCTTTAATCCGTTAATAATTTTTTTTTTCTTTCATCCTTTCTAACCAGCCACTTTTACTTTATTTTAAATTTTTCGAACAATACCCAAAACTTAAAATTGTTTGCCTTTATTAGAACTAGTATATTATTCTAAATAGCCAATATTACCTTCTTTGTAACTTGTGTAGGTTTCATCCCTTTTATGAGAACACTTTTCATTTGATCAACGTTTTAAAATGTTAATAATATAAATCTTATATTCGGCTGGTTAAAATTCATTTCTCATTTCCTTTTGATGGGATAATTAAAACGTTTATGCGAACGGATTTAGTTCTTGTATCCATATTAGATTATTGGTATTAAAATTGTAATGGCATTTACTTTAATAGAAAATTCAAAGTTTAAAACCAAACATTAGAAAATTTATAGCGCAGGTTGCAAATAAAACTAGTACGTGTGTATATTACGTATTAATTATTAAAAAATAAAATAATTGATATCGTTAACTTTCGTAAATATTAAAATTGTAGGAGTGCTGGCATTTAAAAATTGTTTTTAATGTTCCTTACTAAACAAATAGCACATTATTACTTCTCCTTTAAATAATAGAACATTTATTCATATCTGAAATGTAATAATCGTAAAGAATGTACAATATGTCATATCAGACCACAGAGACAGTTGATAATTCTGTGTTGGCAATATTTCAAATTAACATGGGAGGTTTACGAATATTAATGCTTTTGACCTAATTCCGTTTGATCCTCTAACGTCTGTTATGATAAATGGATAACAAGAGTTGATATACGACATAAAAACGAATAAAGCCCTTATTATAAAAAAGGCATACGTATATCTCACATAAGCAAAAGCGTTTTAAACAAAACAATGATTTTTGTTAAATTTACTTTTTCTGTACTAACAATGGAACGAAAACAAGCGTCAGTGATCCTTTGATATATTTAGTAATAGGAACGAATATATTTGTAAACCAACTTTAAACAAAAGGTTTTTTCACTTACGTTTACTTACGTTTAATTGATATACATATTTTAACAAATAATATTTTTTTTATTTTGTAGAGAAGGATACTACGATGTAGGATTTGGGTGGGTGAAAGGTAGGTAAACAGGATATTTTATTGTGCATTGCTACATTTATATTTCATTACTATTTTATGCGAAAAACATTGCTGTATCTGTAAATGAAATTAATGTCACAGTACTATATAAAGTTACCCAAGCAATGGATAACAGCAGCTTAAACGTTCCATTTGACACTTAATCTTTTTTAACCTTAACTTTATTTTCGATAAATACTTTTTACTAATTTTATATCTAGTCGTCTTTTAGTGTTAGATCTTATAAGTTACAACTAGGCGTCTGAAAGTGGAAAATATCATGGACAATAAAGAACATAATATTGAATGCAAATTAATTTCAATTATATTAAATTAAAGATATTTTAGATGTCTTTAAAATAATTAACGATATTTTAATTGGTTTTAAAAATGTACGTATGTATATATATTTAAAATACTGCAATCTTTATTACACGGAAATCAAATTTCTACTTCTTCAAATAATTACTTAAAAAATTTGAACACAGTCTTATAAAGAACAAGAAATATTATAATTTCTAAAAAAAATCCACGTGAACGAGATGTCGTTAACAGTGCAGAATAGTTCTAAATGTACGTTAATGGATTGTATGAAATTTTAAACCTCTGTGAATTAATAGTCCAAGATACAATATTTTGATAAATGAAATAGTTTGTTTTGAATTTTTATTGAACTATCAAACTATATGTTTAATTTATTTATTATCCCCAATATTATTTGTATATATTTCAGTGTTTTGAGACTATGCAGTATGGATGTGAATATATAAAATTTAAGGTAAACAAAAAAATTTTATATGAAGCGAAGAAATGTAACCCGTGTGGAAGTCTGCAGCGATATAAATAAGAAATTACATATTGAGACAATTAGTAAATTAACTTAGAGGAAATAAATTCCTAATAATAATTGGAACATTGTCCATTCAATGGTCTATTAGTTGGATTGTCAAAAGAAATTTTTGTGAGAAAAAAAACATTGAATCAGTTTCTGAGATAACTCACACTATTTGAATTATTCAAACTATTAGAACTAATTGTTGTTAAATGCAGATATTTATTGTAAATATGTATTAAAGTCTTAGTAAACATGGTCGTATTTACTTGAACCGAAAAAATTACGGATGCCCAAATTTCAAAAATTATTCTCATTTTATTAAAACAACCCTCAAGAAGATCAAGACGAGATAAATCCCCTTAAAGAACCAATTTTTGTTTTATAAATTTAGTACAATGCTCAAAATTTAAAAAGCAACTAAAATGAGTTTTTAAAAATACATGTAGGAAATTCGTTTATTAATTTGTTTTGTTTTTAAAGGTCGAAAAGTATTTTTGATCTCTTAGGGTAAACTACGTTAAACTGTAATAACAATTAATTCTTCATGTTACAAATGATTTACTAACGTACTGTTAAAATTAATTCGTCGTATAAAAATTTATTTAATAACGTACTGTATCTTGCGGTGCATATGTATCGACTTAGTGTGCCATTTTACAATTAACACAAAATATCAATCAATCAATGAAGGAGTGTGTAATGAAAGGATAGATAATAAATGTCATTGCACATTCATCTCTGTGGAACCACAATGAATCCATTCATATATACAAATTTGACGGGTGATGTGATACTATTCGTAATTTGTATAATTCAGGGATACCCATGAAATATTTTATTCAATTCATTAGTGAACTAATTTCTGCACTTATATAATTTAATTTTCTTCTGTTAAAAATTGTCTGAACAGATCTAAAATGTGAGTGTGTGCAGGAAACCAGTAGCTTAATGTTACAAGCAAATTAGTTTAGTGTCTTGAAACTGGTGTGCATATATTATTGGTTGTCTCTCTATTAGTCGCCCAGCCAAAAGTTATGAGCCGAGGAAATTCTAAGGAATCATTTTAAAGTAAAAGAGGATAAATACAGAACTACGTAGTTTGGAAATTATTTACAAATTTAAAAATATCCGATTTTTCATACCTTGACTTATCTTAATCGATCCTGCGTCGAGATCATGGAATTGATAGATACGAAATTTCATAAAAATTTAGGTTATTAATATGGTGTTAAAATAGAGTGTTATTTTTCAGCAAAAACTAATAGCTACTTTTGAAATTTAATTCCTTTCTTTTAGAATATGTAATTCTGGGAAAACGTGACCAAATTCCAAGATTCATTCCATAGAAAAGTGCGATAAAAGGAACATGAAAATTATCTGTAAAACTGTTTTAATTAATGGTACATAAAGAAGAAAAAAATTGTAGTTGATTCGTAAGTTACGTTCGGACGTGTTTTTCCTGTATAGGTTCTATAGACCCCATACCTTTAAAATAGTTTAAAATAAAAAAAATAAATTGGACTTAAATACAGGGATGCCCTGGCTAATTGTCGGTGTAATCAAGACTAATCCATCAATGCAGAAAATTTTGATTCAAGCTTTGCTTTATGCTCTGTGTACAATGATATCCTGCGGCTGCGTGCAGAATTCGTTAAATTTGATGAGAGCTCGAGAGAGCTCTGTTCCTAAGTAATCTTAACAACTCACCGAAAACTTACATCGTAAACTAAATTCTCCGTGTGTAATGAATATTTACGATATACTAATAATGTGTATGATATACGTTAAATATTAAAACACGTAAATTTTGATTCACTATTTCACACCACGTTGTCAAAGAAGTTTTGTGTCTTTCATAACTTTCAACTAAATTACACCCAATTTGCAAAATTGTATAACAATAAAGTCTGTATAAATTTAATATGATATGAATGGATGTCTAACCTTCGTAGTATGTGATGAACTACGGAAGGCGGTATATAAATATATCTATAAATTTTATTCATGCTTAATATTTGATTATTTTCACTTTCAATCAACATTGTGTACCCTATGTCACTAATATTTACGGATATGGAAAGCTTCTTAAAATCCTCCTATTCTGCTTCCAAATACGATAAGTATAGTCTCATAAACACAATAGATAGGAAGACATTGTGTTACTTCTCCTCCGATCCTTAGTATCAACCACTTTAGATGACGATTACCTCCTACAATACCATATTACTCCTAAAAATACGGTTAGGCAAGCGGTCATTATCATAAGAATCCTCAAATAAACAAAATTTAAATAGAATTTGAGAATAGTGGTAAAATCAATACTATACTACGGTGAGATATGTTTTTTATGATAAGGAACAAAAATAAAAACAATTACAAAATCATTGCAAATAAAACAGAGATAAGAGATAATTTGTTTGTAAATAGTATTTAAGAAAAGTAAAAATGTTTCGTGTAATGAGTTATAAAAAATATTATTATTTTCCTACGAAATAATTTAAAGACAAATCAGACCCAAACTATATTTAATCAATTCAGCTTCGTGATAAATTACATGCAATAATTCAGGAAGAAATTTACTTGTGGGCGGAAACCTAATTAAGTGGATTAAACTGTTCTACAATGGTTTCCTCTCTAAAGTTTGAATATGGTATCCGGTAGTTTTAGTGGCGTTGATTACGGGAAAAGTAATGAAAAATACCTAACACATCACGTTTTGTTTATATATTGCAATATTGATTTTGCACAAAATTACTCTGCGCGTTCGCTCTCAAGCTCGATAACACACAATGAAAAGAGATCTAAGGGCTTAAATCTTATGTAAATGGTTTCTATTAGTACAATAGAATGCATTCTACTTCATAATTTGTTAATTATTAACTGCTTGATACATGATTATTAACTGCTTGATACATGATTAATGCATGATTTACACACTAGAAAAGCTCAATTCGATTTAATACCACTAATTAGTGATTAAATCTCTATTACAATCTTTTCTCACTTTGATTCATTAGAAAAGAGTTAATGAAAGTAAGAAATAAGAAAAAACATATAAATACTTGAATCAATTTTAAACTACATCAGTTACACTGTACAATTTAATACGTTAATTTAAAAATATCGTCGCGAAGTTCTTTAACGTCACCGGAAAGTTTTGTTACATTTGTGGGAAATTTATGTTGACAAAACAACAGAGGACTATTACAGACTTTGTAAAAAAATGTTTGCAACAACCCATCAGTAATCACGACAAGTTGTGGACACCTCACGACGTTTGAGCAACGTGCGTTCTCGAACTTTGCAAGTGGTCGAAAGGGCAAAATAATACCTTCGCAATAAAGACACCCATGATTTGGAGAGAACCTCAGGATCATGCGACAGATTGTTACTTTTGTTGCTATGGTGTGGCTGGTCACAGATCAAAAACCAAAAAGCAAATAAGCTACCCAAACATGCAATCCGTAACGCTTGTAGTGTTTCTTGATCCGGAATCTGCACAGCCACTATCCCCTTATTCAAAATCAGTATCGAGCAGTGATGCGGAAGATCTATCCCAGTTTGATCTGACTTTGAACCTGATCTTGAGCCGAAGTTATTAAACCAGACAGAATTAAACGACTTAACTAGAGATCTAAATCTACCTGAAGATGCAGATGAGCTCCTTGGTTCAAGGTTGCAAGAAAGAAACATTTTTGCTTCTGATACCTCATTCTTATGGTACCGTAAGAGAGAAAGAGATTTTATTCCGTTTTTTGCTGAAGATGGAGATTTAGTTTATTGCAAAGACATTCTTGGTTTGGTGAACATGTTTGACGTTAACTACGATGCAAATGCACGGAGATTGTTCGTCAATTCTTCAAAAAGAAGATTGAGAGCAGTTATTTTCAATAATGGTAACCAGTATGCTTCATTGCCCGTAGCACATTCTGTACATTGAAAAGAATACTACGAAAATTTGCAGAATGTTTTGACTAAAATAAATAACGAACAGCACGTATGGGTCGCGTGCGGTGATTTGAAAGTTATAAGTATACTACTTGGACAACAAGGTGGCTATACCAATTACCCATGCTTCCTCTGCGAATACGATAGTCAAAATGGAGGACAAAATCGGACTCGAAAAGAATGGCCTTCTAGAACTAAACTAATAACTGGAACTAAAAATGTAATTCGAGAAAATTTGGTTTCTCTAGATAAAATTTTACTGCCTCCTATGCACTTATAACTGGGCATAATAAAACAGTTTGTGAAGGTTATGGACAAAGAAAAAGAAGATTTCAAATATCTAAAAAATATATTCGCATCGTTATCAGATGCCAAATTAAAAGAATATATTTTTGTCGGCCCCGATATAAGAAAATTGATGAGGATACAGAATTTGATAGAAAACTCATTGAAACCGAGTTACTAGCATGGACTTCTAATAAGGAAGTGATTAAGAACTTTCTAGGCAACAACAAAAGTTCTGAATATAAAGAAATTGTGGCTAAAATGATAGACAATTTTGGTAAAATGGGATATTCAAGGAGCATTAAGATTCACTTCTTCAGTTCGAACATTGACTACTTTCCGGAAAACCTAAGGTGAAAGATTTCATCAAGACTCGAAAGAAATAGAATGTAGATATCAGGGAAATTGGAATAGAAATATATTGGCGGACTACTGTTGATTGCTGAAGCGAGACAATCCGAATAACGGTTTTAAGAAAAACTCTCTATATTGAAGCTTTGAGCTGAAAAGGGCAAGATACCACTGAGACTTTTGTTATATAAATATCTTAAGAGATATATCACCTATGTATTTTAACTGTACTTAACTGATAGATATAAGTATTTTTTTAAATATACAATTTTTCCTACATGAAGGTGTATTTTTTTGTTTATTTTTCATAATCCCTTTTCTGAAAAATCTGAATGTCTTGAAGAAAAATTGATTACACATTCGTAATTAGCGCCTAAAAATATTCCAAAATCAATCAACAAATCTTAGGAAAAAAAGATCAAATTTGCAGGCCTGTGAATTTTATTTATAATCGATTCTTCAATTTATTAAGAGTCATGACCTAATTGATTTTCCGTTGCATTGTTTGGAAACAACTAATGTAAATCGTATAATAATTTTATTTATTTTATCCTTTGTACTTTATTTCTGATTTATTATGTGAAAAGAGTACTAAATAGTTTATTAGTATTATTTGTAGTTCTGTACTAGTAACATATACGCGTAATGATATAATTATACACAAAAAGCCTCTGTTATTGCTTATGTTCCACAGAATACATGCGTTTTTTTTCTCGTAAAATATATGACATCTAAAATAAAAATATACTAAATAATGGAAAAAAGTACATCTATTCTAATATAATTTTGATTACTTTCAGCATAAAAATAATAATAAATAATATATATTTAAAAAAAACGTGAGTTTTCCGTTCCAAATGTTTTTCCCAAGTTTTCTAAATATTCATGCAGCCGAAATTGAAATCCGAAACGGACTGTCTACGCAGAAGTAATTGAATTTTTGACTTGAGCTAAATAAACCGTTTTGTGAATTTTTGATGGTGCTAACCTAAATGCTCAATTATATAATTTAGAACTAACTTGAATAATTATTACTCAATGTATAGGAACTTACAAAATAACCCCTTCCACGTAATGAAGACTTCTCACAAGATGATAAACTTTTAAGAGGATAAAGAAATTATTTTGAATGTTCCAATGTATTACGAGACAGACTGTTTACTTTTTTTATTCTTATTGTCAACTTGCACCTTCACATAAGATGTAAAAGATATGCTCACACAATATCAAAATCGATCCATTGCAGAGAGAAGTCAAACATATTTTGTTATTTTTATAAATTGAATGATATTAATGTCTTATTTGGGTTAGTTATAGCAAGGTTTTTATCATGGTGTACTTTTGCCGTAAATAACTATTACATCAAAAAAATTACCTATTATTAATTTAATCGCTGACTGCCTTTTTATAAGTAATATTTTTTTAAGTATGTTATAAGTACGCTATATTGTTAACTGTTAAGTATTTTATGGGGGATTAAATTAAAAAGTGTAACAAGGAAAAAAGTAAATGTTTCTATTTTCCGTGCATTTTACCATTTTTAAATTAAATTCAACTAATCTAATATTGGTGTGAACATTAAAATGTTTTTCCATTTGACCAGCTTGTTCAGACAAAATTTCTTTTAATATTTTGTATTATAAAATCAAAGTTTAATTACTTGTCTTAAATATAAAAAAGCTCTCCTATGTATGGTAATGTGAATATTTATGCCAAGTCGTTAAGCTATTTCTTGCTATTCTTGACTAAAGTATCGTTATTAATACTTGAATATCTCTAAAATATATGAATAAGAAACAATATTTTTATGAAATCTGAACAGAACGTGAAAAGTTTCAGGTTGCTTTAATATAGGTTCAGTTTACTTTTGATAAATTGGTTTGCATTTACGTAATATTGGAAATATGTAAAATATATGCAACATAGTTTACAACGTTTGTGACAAACACATATCTTCTAGGGTCATCAAAAATTGTCATTGTTAAGACGCTGTTGCTTGTGTGCAGCCAAAATATGTCTGTTACTAAAATACCTAAACATTCAGATATTTTAGTAATGAACACATTTTATTATGAACACATTATATCAAGAAGCAAAGCTTCGTTTTGTTTTCCTAACTTTGTGGTTACGAATGCTAATAAAACTTCGGGGAAAGTAAATGAATTGAATGTTTAATAAATTAATTGAAATAAAAAGTATTTACATGATATATAAATACTTTTTATTCCAATATATATAGGTGCAACATTTGTTTTATATGGGCATAAATATTTATTTTAAGGTTTTCATTACTATACATATACATGTACTATACATTAGTGCTTCTAGTACTATCCTCCATAAATTAAAAATATTTATTAATATTTTAATGTAAATAATTGGCACATTTTTTCTCTGGAATTTAATTCGTAAGGTAACAAAATAATATCAATCCGTCATGTTAAATTAAAATTTAGTTAATCAATCTAATAAAAACCGACCGAGTGCTTTTCGGAAAAGGCATAAGCCGAGGTACAATGTTTGCTTATACGTCTTGAAAATGCTCTCGTGGCAATAAGTGTACCATATGTATCAACTGTATACGTGAAAGTACGTCAATAATAAATCAATAAATAAAATGATTTTAAAAGAAATTGCAAGAAAGTCAACAAGCATCATTATTGGCAATATGTAGCTGATGCAAGAGTTTAAGAATACCCAGTATACAAGATGTGGAACTTCGTTATTTAAAATATTTTAATATTGCCAAGCGTATATTGTGATATTTTCATTAAAATGGGAAATTTCTTTCTGACAATCTTTTAACGATCGTCTGACTTTTCCGATTATCTATTGACGATTAACTATACAAAACAGGCTTGGCATTCAGCATAGTCGGATAATACGCAATAAATGAGTTTTTGTGGAAAGAAATATAAAATTCAAGAATATGAAGTATGATTGCACATTTCCAAAAAGTAGTCTTAAACTTTGCGTACTGGAAAATTTTAAATTAACTTCGTTGAAATTTGGTACCCAGTCTTATTTTAATTTATCTCTGATTACTGAAAATAGCACGGATAATATTTAAAACTGTTGAAAAGGAAGACAAAAAAGGAATTATATTACCATCATGTCCGTCGAGTTGCGTTATTTTTCAAAACTTTGTTATATTTTTTCAAGCAGAAAATATGACGAGTGCACAATTTGAAGACATGTTATTTCATTTCATAACATGAAATATATTTTTATAAAGTACAATAAAGCTGACATATATATTTGAAAACATTTTAGAAAATATACCATGTTAAAAACATGAAAAACTTATTTTATTTAAGACTGTTAATTTCGGTTCCGACAAGTCTTACAGTTTCGCTGTAAAGCTCATTAAGATTTTAACGAGCCTTACAGAGCCTACTGACTAAATACAGTAAGAGTTATTGAGTTTTGTCAGTGGACCTGATTTTGACGAGATTTTTAATGAGTTTCATAATTTAATTTTATTAGTCATATCGGGACATCGTATCAATGGCTATCAACAATAACATTGGAATCAAAAATTAACTAGATAACAGTCACAAAGACACTTTATTTTCATTTTGACGTTTTGACAGATCGCTTAAAAAGGCAAGATTTAAATAAATTCTTACATATTTGCAATATATTAAAGGTAAAAGACCACGAAATCGAAGGTCGAAAGTTGATTTAAGTATTAATTATTAATCGCCAGACGTATTTTATCACTAAGCTTGTCTGTAGCAATCGAAGCAATAAGACCTGACTGGAAAGTTGACACAATAATTTTAAAATGTGCCAAGGAAGCATTAATTCTAAACCTAAAGATCATCGATAGAGCCAATATTATAAATGAGAAAGTGTACGTTTATTTCTTTCAATTCGCAACAGCGAAACGAACCAACGTGAACTTTTGCACAGGTATATTTTGCGGTTCGGGAAATAACGTATAGGCTAATTGTATTCCGAATAATCCTATTACTTTGAGAAAATGTTTATTTGAAAGAAAATTTATATAAATTAAATAACGAAGGATATAGGCTACTTTTCTCGTAAGAAATCACATTTCATTAGGAAAATTATTATTTAAAACTAAAAAATTACTCAAAGAGATTATCTTATGATCGTCTTATTTGAAACCAGAAATGCACAAACGGAATAATCAAAATAGAACAACGGATCGACGTGATATTTTTAAACGCCAGATATGCAACATAAACGAGTGTTTTTATTTTAATTTGTGTTATAAGCGTTGGATGTTTTAATTCTCCATCAAAAAATATGGGACTACAACGCGAGTAAAGCCGCAGATATTCTTACAAGCAAATATCAGTATAAAAATGGTCTAATATTTTGTTAGCCACGTAGAATTTAGAGCTTCTACTTGAGCGGGAAAATTATAGATGCTGATTATCATTTAGCTAGAAGGATAGGTATTTGAAGGAGGATTTATTTATAGGAATAGTCTAATAAGGAAATATTTCAATATTATCTGAATTTTTCCACGTGATTATTACTGAACTTACCAGTTTCTTTTACGTTAAAATATTTTACTCAGATTCGCAAAAACCCATACACTAGACCGACAGCGATATTTTTAAAGCTTCTCTCCTAACATTTAACGACGGCCGGTCCGGTAATAAAATACTTAAAACTTGACTTTCAGGAATAAAATATTGCTCAAATCTGAAATTGCTCAACTTGTTCGTCCTCCATAGAACAAATAAGCTACCTATGCTTATTTGTTGCGCACATCAAATGCGTTTTCATTAAAAACAGAAAACTTGGTGGAAATGTTTTCAGATGTGAATTTCATACAATATATATATATATATATATATATATATATATATATATATATATATATATATATTAAGGTAATGAATATTGGAAAGAAAATTGTTATTTTATTTTAATTAAATAGTTTTGTATTATGTTTTACGTTTTGCTACTACTTGTTCTCATTGTTTTACGTTTGCTACTAATTTTATGAGATACGTCTCCATTTGCCGTTTTTTAAAACCGTCTAATTGAAGGTTATCATATGGAGGTAAGAAGGCTTTTTTTATAACTTTTCAAGAATACTTTATAAAAAAATATAATTTTCATTCTTTAATTGTTTAGATTTTCATAAATATTTCTTAAACGAGTTATAATTATCATTAGACTTAATAATTTTTACGTGAAATATATTCTAGTTTAAAATAATTGAATGAATTGAAAATAAATGAGAACTTTACTGGCAAATCTTTCAGCAAAAAAGTCCATACAGTACATTTACTCTTTCCGTGTTAAGTTGAATGCAATTTCAATATCCACTTCAAAGATCAGAGTAAAAAATAATTTTCAGAAGCTTTGCAAAATGTTCGCAAAATGGCTCGATTTTATAAAACACAGGGAAAGGATTTTTGCGATCCGACGTGCTTTATTCTGTGAATAACAGATTAAAAACATGGCTTGTTTACATGTACCTACATGGTCAAAAAGAATAAAAGTATTTGACAATAAGCTTCGTGAAATTCCAATATTTTTCTTCCAGGCGTTAATAAATAACAATTTTTAAATTAATAGTAAAGTTATTTAAAAATGTCGAAATAAGAAAGAAATTCAAAATCAATACTCAAAGTAACAGCATACTAAATTCGCATTGGTCTAAATTATTTCATCATTATGTCCAGTTTACGTGTGTATATGGGTTAACGACACTTTTTCCGTTTTCAGGTTTAAAGGGACTAGTAAAATATTCGATAGAAATACGACTTCCCATCTTTTTAATTAAAACGAAAAATTAATATTATATAACTTTCATATATTTTTGTTTATGAATCCATACTTTAAAAATAATTATAAAGATGTAAAATATGAAGCATTTTATGATTAAATTTCCTCACCAATACAGTATTATCCAAATCCGGTGAAAATTTAATGATTCCGTTTTATGAGATATTGTCAACGTGTATTTATTTTACATGACGTGATATGCAGGTGTACAATAACATTGTCTCCTATAATGTATAAAAATATGTTATATAAAATCTCTGTGATCTATTATACTATTTTGATGATAGGTTAAATTGTTCTCTCATTGTCCTATGTTGTAATTACACATTTTAACAAGTTAATGAAATTAAAATATCATTTATTCCAACTACAAATTGAGAGAACAATCATGTATTCAAAATCTAATTATATATTTTTCATAATTATACCGACCAACAATCTTGTAAATCTTACATCTTGTAAACGAATCTTGAAATATTATTAACATAACCTAATTTTTTTAACATAAAATCTTTAATAACGTTAAATCCCCGAGGTGAGATTTAATATTTGAACGACTCAAGACATCGCCAAGAGTGGCGTTTCTCTTTCAATTTCTGGTTTCTACTCGAACTCAAACATATCAAATGTGCGTTCCACAGTAGCTAAGAAGGTCATATTACTGCAAATATCTTCTCGTTTGTAATTATAATGCCACAAAAATTCTTTATCTAATTAACAATTATTCAAGCCTGAGGTTTCTTGTAGAAAAAAGAAAAGAACTATAATTTCGATGTAATTTTTTTCCAAATTGGTTGTATTTTCATTAATTAACAACCAACAATTTAATGTTTTATTAAAATTCCCTTTATGTATGACTTTATTTATATACACATTAATTAGGTTTAAAATAATATCTCATTTTTAATTGACAAAAACTATTAAGAGCAAGTTTAATTAGCAATTACTTTTGGAACTATCTCAGCCCTAGTATATTCGTGCCTTAGTATATTGCTTACCGCAAAAGTTCCATTAATTTAATAAAATTAATAGTGATGTTTCTATTATTATAAACTTTTCCATACCTTTTTCATTAAATATTTATTTGCACTCGGTTTGATTCTTTTATATAAGTTTTTTAATTTTTAATTCTTATGATATATTATGTCACCTGAAATAAGTCGAACTCATGAATAATTTCATATCTCTTCATTTATTAAAATCAAAACAGATAGTTGCGGCAATTAATGAACATGAATACATTCATACATACCCACATACGTACATGCGTACTTACAAATATACCTAGTGTCACTTTATTGCATATACCTGCACATGCATTTGTCGCTGTTTTAATAGGTAATAAGACTAACATGCTCAAACTCCATAAGTTTTACCTCACCACTAAAGAGTTCCTATTACCATCTTTTCGTACCGTCATCAGATTAGTAAATCTCTCCAGTACCTGAAGGGAGAGATTTACTAATCTGATGACGGTACGAAAAGATGGTAATAGGAACTAAGATAAGTCAAACAACTCCGAAGTCATGGTCTTACTCTTCACCATTAAGAAATTCCTGTTATCACCTGTTTTCTCTAATAACAGATCCTGATAATCACTTGTGACTGAAAGACACATCAACGGAAATGAAAAGAGCTGAAACAAGATAAATATACTCTCCGCCATTGAGGAGCTCCTGTCTTTATGTTTCAGCTGCGTTATCTGACGTTGGCAACCATTTATGACTAAAGACTAGTATGTGAAATGAGCCCAAGTTCAAAAGTTACTCCTCGCCATTACACCTCGTTACCATCTTACACGTTACCAAATTACATATATATTACGTTACTCACATCACATTGCCACCTTAAATATCAAACCTTGGATACCATGTGAGATGAAAGGGCTTATCAAGATAAATAAAACGAGCCTAAACTTGATGAAACTACTTCTCGCCATTGAGGAGTACTGTCATCACCTTTGATTTATTAAACCCTGGCCACTACTTGTGAACAAAAGGCTCGTCAAGGAAAGTTAGCGAGTGTAAATATGATGAGTCTAGTTTAGATAATAAAGTTAAAAAGATACACTGATTTGGGAATCTGCTTTTTTTGAAGTGTGTTCTAAAAGTGAATATATAAAGTTACAAAATGTAACTTCCACATTTATATCGTCAGACTTATGCGATGGTAAATATTCAGTGTTAGTAAGAATTTTTTTGAGTCTATGCACTTTATGTATTTACATTCAGCCCGTATAGGATTGAATATAATTATATAAAATTCATGAAAATTCGTGTTTTTATTTAATGATAAAAATGAAGAAACACCCATTTCGGAGTTTTTGGAAAATCCATAACCATAAATAATTTTTAAACAAAAAAGGGAATAAAAAAGGGAAAAAAGGGAGTAACCTAACCTAACCTAACTTAATGATAAATAATTTTTGAACAAAAAAGGAAATAAAATAAAATACCGGCTAAATCCTTAGTATTCACATTTATAAGGAATTATTAAAAAATTAGTGACTAAAATAAATGTTTATAGTAACGAACAAGTAAGATAATGAATGACAACATTATCTAGAAGATTATATTTATATTTAGCTTATTAAATTTAAATGAAATCTTCTCGTTAGGTGAAAAAAATTAATTATAAATTTCGTTTTGTATTATTACATTATATACGAATCGATTTACAGTGAAATAAATGACGATTATACAATACGTAACTTTTAATATTAATATATATTAAAGCTTTATAAAATTTCTTTTACCATCTATGTAGACTAAACCGCATTGATAGTTGAAACTGAGTCTTCGGTGAAGCGGCCTTCTAATTTTGCTTTTAGAAACAAAAACAAAAATGTATGTATATATGTATATATATATATATATATATAAACATTATAATTGAGTAGGTAAAATTATTTCTAGTGCAAATCTAAGCAAACAAAATGAAGGAATGAATGTTTTGTGTCATTATCATATATCAGCACAACTCTAACTTAAGGTGAATTTCGTATTATCTACATATTTTCCATAAGGTTTGATTATTTAAATCTATTAAAACAGTATTACTTTTAAACAGATTAGAAATCTTTAAATAGATTGTACATAAACTAGTACGGACACAAAAAGAGGTTATAGAATTAACAGAAAAACAATACATTGATATTCGTACTTGAAAGACACGTCATCCAATGCATTTAGATTTTCCATGGAGAAGTTAATGGTGTAAACCACATTACTGTTATTGATTATTAAATACGGCTGTCTTTACCCGGGCAAGACTCCCTTACGTGATAAACTTGTTTAGGCTAACTACTCTTCATTATATATATATATATATATATATATATATATATATATATATATATATATATATATATATATATATATAATTAAGTCTATCCTCTTCTATTACGTTATTTACCGAGATTTTTCTGGTAACGCACACGTACACAAACAGCGCGCGTGCACGCACGTACACGCACACGCGTACACGTGCATTCACACGCACACACACAGCCAAACACGCCCGCGCCAGTCACAGTCACAGTGTTTAGTCAAAAAGTTATCCAAATAATGCAATTAGTATAAAATATGAGGTGGTCAAATTTCTTTGTGTAAGGAAAACAGTTATCGTCAATATTAACTTCACTTTAATAATTCCAAATGTTTAAAATGCTTATGAACTAATTACGAAGTTACACAAGGAGCAACTTATTATTGTGTTAACTTTTCGTTTGAGTGCCTATAAAACTTGTTGATTACAGCAAAGTCAATGATATTTTCATTAATAGTTTTTAAAAAAAAAATTCAAATGTTATTCTGATTTATTCGTTGTTTCAATCATCAGGCGATTTAGCACGGAAAGTAAAAATATATGCACCGGGGTAACCGATAGGGATGGTTTTAGTCGTTTCCATTATTTAGTCTTTATGAAACTCGACAATTTTTTACCGTTAAACCAATATGGGTGGGTATGACAAATACGAATAAGTTATTTATATGGAACATTATTCACAATTAAATAAAACTACGTGTAGTAGTATTATTTCTACTTTCATTAAGTTCTTTACCACTACCTAGGTTTCTTTGTATTACAACATCTTCACACTTGGAAAAAAGTAGAACTAATACTGTAGCACATAGTTTTATTTAACTGTGAACAATGAATTTCTACAAAATTAAAGCCAAATATATTCAATATTTGGAACCTTATTTTAAAGTTTACACTTTCATTTGTTCAATAATAACAAAATCATTATTAATTTTTCTTACAAAACAGATTGTCATAAATGAGATTTTACTTAAAAATGTACTACGCTAATTCTTTATCAAATAAAAGTTTTTCTAGTTCTACATTAATATTTCTTAACGCTGGTTATCAGCCGTGTCATTAGGAATAGTCATACCTTGTTTATATTTTGTGGTAACATTCTAAATAGATTATCCTGTATTATGCCTAAAAAATAGTTTGTGAATGTAAATATTATGTTAGTTTAAAAATGTTTTAAAATTAATAATTATAATTAATTCATCTATAATTTTTAAAGTGTAAGACATATATAAAAGAAAACAATTATTTATTACCCTTACAGAAACATAAGAAAAAAAATAATTCCTAATTCTAGGTATTTCGTATCTATTTTCAGAGATTTAACACTTTAAAATTATGGAGTAAAATCTGAAAGTTTTTAGCTCATCACGAAATATTGCAAAGATTTTGTCAAAAGAAATTAATTCTAAGATTTTCTCTGATCGCTAGAGCAATGTTTTTTCAAGTTATTTTGTTTCAGTAAATCTAAAAAAAGATTTACCTAGTCTAAAAAGGATCAATACAATTACCTATATTCTTAGTTTTATAAATAGGCATTCACATTTTTTTAAATATTCATATTTTAAAATGATATTTGATTGAGCACGTTAAGAAAGTCGTTTTGTGTAGGTTTTAGTATGTTACTAAATAGATTACATAGATTCAAAATTATTTCAGAAGAAAATTAAATCTGTCGGTAGTATTTAAGCATTAGTTTAAATACATACTAGCTAAAAAATAATTTTCAGGAAACTATAGATATCAAAACAATTTTTTAATTTTGTGCCTGTGCGATTTTAGCACGACTTTTTCCAAACTTCTCTGTTCGTATGTTTTTAGTGGAAAATGTAAAGTGAAAATTTTGTATGTTATAGCAATGTTACAAAAAAGATATAATATAATAATACGATATATATATATATATATATATATATATATATATACACATATATACACATACATAATGGACAAGATATAATATAATAAAAATCAGAATGTAACCAAATATTTATAAAAAAGATTAAATATGTTTTCAGGGTGTAGGTAAAATTATATCTTGATAATAAAATTATGGCATAGTGCTTACTTCACTCTTCATATGACAAAATGCAAATTTATTTTTTTATTATTTTGGAATTTTATATTTTTTTACAATATCGACAAATTCAATTATTGAATTACATTCAACAAATTCAATTCCAATCACGCAAAGAAGCAACTTAGATAAAATAGGCATTCCATATATGAACCCAATCAAATATTTTTCACTGTTTACTTAAAGGGATAATAATTTGTAAATATTGGAAAGTTTTAAGTACTTTAATAGTGATAATTCAAGGTGTTGAATATTTTTGACAGTCAGAGGAAAAGGAGAAAACCTTCTTGGAACGCCAAAATAAGGTACATACGTGCGTTTACAACTGGTTAAATAATTGTGATGTATTTAAAAAAGTAGAGACTAACAAAAGCCTATATAGTGTTGGACCCAGGTTATACAGAGAAAATGAAAAAAAAAGTTCTTTAAAAGTTTCATCAAAATCTTCAATCAGAAAAAAAGGGAAATCTTGTATTTATAAAAGGAACATTATTTTACATAATAGTTTTAAAGGTACTTTCCACAGAATTCTATGAGTTAGCATGATAAAATGAAGTGAATATTGGGTCCCGTTTTGTTGTCTTCTATCCATACATGTACCATATAAATCCATGACAGTCACAGACTCGACAGATTTGACGAAAAAAGCACGTAAACTTCGATCAAAGCGAAAAGATATTCATTTCGACAACAATAAAACCATTGTCAATATAAGTTAACAGTTTACCTTTTGATAATTTACGCACGCACACACGAAAGCAAAAGCAAAATTAAAATTCTAAACATAGGAAAATATGTGTAATTCTGAAATAAAAAAATTTTAAAACGAAAATAAAGGAGCACCGATTAAAACGTTTTTGTAGAATCGCTTACCGTAAATAATTTTAATTTTTTAAATAAAAAAACGAATGAAGTAAAATGCAGTCATGGTCGCTTCTTGCTCAAACTAATGACTGGAATAGGGCATAAATGAGTAAGAACGACGTCTAATGGACAGTGAAATATTCTAAAAATAAGTTGCAAGATTCTGAATTACTTTCATTTTTATTAAAATATTTTAAATTAGATATGTCAATCTGAAAAACTTTTTGCCCTCATTTAATGATAATATCTTAAAGATAAATTTAAATAAAAAGATTTGTTTTCATTTATTTTTCATTTCTATCCTTACTTCCTTTTGATACTATTGAATATATTTGGCGTTAATTTTGTAGAAATTCATTATTCGCAATTAAATGAAACTACGTGATGTAGTATTATTTCTACTATCTTTAATTTCTTTACCACGACCTAGGTTTCGTTGTATTACAACATCTTCAGGTGGGATATAAGCATATTCTTTGCTTATATCCCACCTGAAGATGTTGTAATACAACGAAACCTAGGTCGTGGTAAAGAAATTAAAGATAGTAGAAATAATACTACATCACGTAGTTTCATTTAATTGTGAATAATGAATTTCTACAAAATTAACGCCAAATATATTCAATAATAATATTGCATTTATTTTATTACTAATGTTAACAATAGCTCTTATAGCAAAAAAAATAATTGCGAAAATAATTTCCTCTATCTTACTGCATTACAATAAAAATGTCTTTAATAATTTAATAAATAATAAAATCATAATTTTTACAAATTTATTTAAACCTATCGAAGTTTTTTCGAAAAGTTGTACGTTAGTTTCGGATAAATGTTAGTTTCGTTAACGCGCGTTTTCAAAAATTAAATTTAAATTAATGTTTTTCCTGACGATGACAGAATAAATTATTTATATATAAAATATTTTATTCTTAATGAAATGTGACTGAAATATTATTTTTATCTTACAAGGACCTTAATAAGGTATTTTTAATATCAAGCATCCTAGATTGAATTAACAAGTGCATGTGCTAACTATTTTAACGTTAGATGGATTGCATTGAAATTTTTGCTTTTTTTTTAATACAATGTTAGTAGTAATATGTTTAATAGTACTAATTTAATTCTGTTGACAACCGAACTTACATACAGACGTGATTTTTCTTTTTCAGTAATATTTTTTATATTTTTGAGGAAATTTAAAAAAAATTATTGAGCCATTAGGAGGGTCGCATTTGAAACACGAATATAAAGTTTTGAGGTGATATTTGACTCAATAATGATTAATATGTAAACTATAAATAGACTTAGAGATGTATTATTAAATAGCAAATTTCCTATTTCAATTAATTTTCAAATTTACTTGTAATAGAAAGGAGTCAAGTGTAAAGTATTCATTCTCATATCTTTTATTGATAAGTTATAAATTAATTAGTGACCCGGTGTTTGTATGCACTAGAATTTACTGCGTGGTTTATTTTCAATTTGTTAATAAAACTTCATGATGTCTAGGGCGCGGACGATAATGACCGCAGGTTGCTGAAGCTGGATTGGATCAAATAGATTTCAACTGAATTAAGATGAAAGAATAGTGTTTTGGTCATTGAAAATATAGTATTACATGCAAAATTTCTATCCAGAGACCATGACAAAATTTCTAAAAACGTACCTAACAATTTTACCTAACTTCTTTGAAAAGTAAGGATGTTCATGTATTTTGTGTGTTTTAATGTGTTTACCCTGTACAACTAGCGCCTAGTAATTTTTTTAAACAACTTTCTTAAATTCATGAAAATCTACTATTATATTATGTCCGAATAAGTTCCGCTATTCCTAGCTCGTAACCATTTCAATGTTCATCCAGCCAGCGATATGTTTCCAAGTATATGGAACAAGTATATGATTGAAATGAGAAAAGCACCACAACTTTCATATAAAATACACGTTTACGTTTGTCACCGCTGCCTGGCCCTCATTTCACTTTTTCACTCGTACTTTCAATGAAAATGAAGCAGGCTTTTGAAATTTGTGGACGGCTTTGCTTACTACAGTAAGTACTTTACGTACCCTTTATTTTTTTGTTAAAAATAGGTCATACAAACACAACGTCGGCTTAGGCTTTTTAAATTCAAACATATTCAAGTGTCTGCATGTGAATTTTATTCATATAATTATATAAATGAATAATCTGCTTTCATTTATATCATTATGTGAATAAAATTCAAGTATCCAATCAATTTTTAAATATTTTAAGTCACGACCTTGCTGTATATATATTTTTATTAGTAGAAACTGGAAATAATAAGGTCAATTTTACGAAAACCTCAAGTAGAACGAAATGTTTGATTATAATTTGTGTTTTGTTGTATCACGTTGTAAAATATTGAAGATTATTAAGTATCATTAAATATGGAAACAGTTTTATAATACATACACACACACACATATATATATATATATATATATATATATATATATATATATGTCTAAATATATACTTTTAGTGTATAAACAAAGAAAAATATATACTTCCTACAACTCCTACTTCTTAATTATATAAATAATTTTATTTTTGTAATTCTAAGACTCGTGACCAAATTAGCCAATAGGAAAAACTATAATTTAACTCTCTATCTTCTTTCTTTAATTAGGTAAACAAATATGTAAAGAAATTATTTACTAGTTAGATAACAAAGTTAATTTAGCCAAATATTATCGTTTTTATCTATTTTTAATTCGATTGTAACTTGAATTAGTAGTTCGGAATAATTTCGAGATCTATTTTATAGTTATTAGAAAATTCCCGTTAATTGGAACCCATTTAGAAGATCATTGATATTAATACGATATGTACTACCCAAGTAATTGTAGCACGTGGTGACTATACACGGGATAGTGTATACGTGATGCCTGTAAGCGATTAAGTTTATATACCGATTATCTTTTGCCCGCGACATCGTCCGTTTGGAATGAAGACTTTTATTTCTTTCTTAACAATGTCCTTTACTATTTTAAAATGTGACAATAAAATAAACCAGCTATAATGTGAATTTACACGCGAGTACCCTACATAAAAGTGAGCTTGGGGGAAACAGTGTTACTTCAAGCCAACTTCTCTCAATATGATTTTTTGTCCATGCGAATAGTTAATCGTCATTGAGAAGCAAAGTTTAAATAGAAACTGCAATTTTTTATATTCAAAATGAAGATCGTTGTGAATCAATGAAATACGTGACAAAAAAACTGTTTTTCTCTGGATATGTCCTCTTAATATAGTGGATTCAACTATATTGCGAAGATTTGATTTGCAGCCTAGTACCTCATAAAGCTTTAGCGGTTTCAAATTTCTGAGCAACATCACAGGCATACTCATACGCAGTAACAGCCTAAGGTATGGTAGATCTGGTGGATTTAGAATGTTCAGAATTCTGCTCGGTAATAAACTATTTGGTCTGCACTTTCCAACTATATATTGAATTATATTCGATTTCCTCGCCTTCAAATGAATTCAGCAATATATCCTCGATGACCGATGCTTCGTCGTTTTTTAAAGTAAGGATAGCTTCTTCTCCCAACCAGTCCATAGGCTCGTCATTTAAATGGGCAATATCTGGATATATTTCCTCTCAACTCTTTCAATGTAGTTACTTTAGCACACAATTTGCTAGGGATTTCCATCATGCTGTCTGTTAATGGTAGAAACTCTTTGCCCTTATTTGAGTAGAAACTCTGAAGATTTACCGACAGAGACTTACTTTACCTTTAAATTTTGGAGAAAATATCCTGCCAGTAATCCAACTATTTAAAGCTACAATGTCTCCCATTTTGTCATAGTATATTCATTCTATATTATAATTTTAATTTCTCTTAATGCATTTGCAAAATTGCTCTATTCTGAATTGTTGTAAATCAGAGTTTCTATATGTAGGTGGTTGAGGGGAAGTTTTATCATAAGAATACGTAAACTGGCCTTTTTCCGACAGCATAGTGGCAATACCAGAAGAAGCGAATGCTAAGGTGATCCCACGATCACTTCTTACTGTTGCTAAAAACAAATTGATAAGTTTTACCGGTGCTAACTTATTTCTCTAAGAAATTCGTTCCTTGTTCACATCTATACGCGTAATTATATTTTTAAACTGTAGACTGATTTTTGCTCATTTATTAATGAACTTTAGTTACCCTTTACCAAAGGCTCTAAGGTCAACATGTCGTAATTATTTTCCCTAATACATTAGGAGACAATATCTAGAAAATAGGTTCTCTATTTTCTAGAGCGTCAAACCGAATTGGTTATGGCAAGCCGTACTCTTTTATAAAGATCTCTTCAAAGCTTAAGATGCTTCCTCAATTTCTGAGAGCCATTTATTGAACATCAAATATTATAGCTACTTTATATTGTCTTAGAAACTTGTTTCTCAATCCAAGCGTTAGACATTAAGAAACAAGTTTGAACAGAAGGTTTATACCAGTAGTGAAATCAAAAACTAATTTACACTTTTTAGTATATGTGTTTTAAACTAAATGTAAAGAACACATTATATAACCAAATTTATAAAAAGATACATGTTTACTTTGAGTGGTACTAAAAAAATATTTAAAAATATGCTGAAAACTGATCACAGACTCTGTATAATATATTTTGCGTTGGTAAAAATAAACACCCTGGATATTTAAAAAATAAATGTGTTTACCCTATTGTAAGTGTAAGAATATTCTATGCTCTCAAAACCTCAAAAATAAATTTTAAATGAGTTTAAAAAAATATAATATATCCTGTGAGCATTTTGATACTACAACCGATGCGACAGTGAATGTGCCACATTAGCCAAGCCACATTTGTACATAGCCAAGCCATGTTTGTCATATTAATAAAAATAAATAATTTAACAAACATAAATATTTCAGGTAATTTTAATGTTGTTAGGCTGCCTTACTTAACATAGACTAAGTATCATTTCTAACATATAATACAGTATTTAAAAGAACCGACTTCAACAAAAAAGTAAGTACTTATTTATTTGTCGCCAACTCATCGCATTGTTTCATTATATAAGTAACTGTTGACTGTAGCGCGGAAAGTTTAAACTTGTTACACTACTCAAGTACCACAGGTTCGATCCTGTATATATATATATAAATATATATATATAAATCAAAGCCGAATAAAAACAATCTTTAATAAAATTAAAATATAAAGGAGTTAGATCTTATTATAATGGCTTCAAAAAAAAACGGCTTGCGCTATAAAGGTAGGTGAAGTAGCATCACATACACAAGCGTTCACCCCTTTCATGATGTCTACAGATTATATATCAACCATTATGTCTGAACTGATAACTATACGCGCCGAAATGTCGGCTATGGGGACGGATTTTCAAGTTTCCTTAAACTTCTTGACTGCAAAAATTTACGCTACGAAAAACCTATAAATAAGTTAGAAACAAAATTAAATAAAGTTGAGACGATCAAAGTACAGGTCAATAGGCTTCGCGGAACTGTTGCAGATGCAACATGGAACTGGAGCAGTATGAGCACCCCTATAATATTGAAATCTTCGGTATCCCCGAACGCTCGGCCGAAGATCGCGGTGGACTGGAGCTGGGAATCGCACGCGTAACGGCTGTTGCGATGCCGCCGCACGAGATCGAATCGGCGTGTCGAATGGGAGCGCCGCGCAAGAATCGTTCGCACTCTTTTCTGTTACGACTGTGGTCACATTCCATGAGCGATAGCTTGCTTGAAGCCGTTCGCAAGCGCCGGGGAGTGAACACCGTCGCGTCGATTGTTCCTCGCGGAATCTCTCTCCTTTCTACAAGGAACTCCTTAGTTGAACAAAGGAGAAAGCCGGACAAAACTCGTACGCCGTTATGTAGATACTTTTTCTTCACAGGTGACCTCAATATAGATTTTCTGAAATAGGCCAATTCAAGCACCGCCAATACCATTGTTACCTGGAGATGTTTGGTTTAAAAAAACTCGTGATTGAGCCCGTTCCAGTTTTTATAATAAAATAGATATGAAGTTGGTTGTTTCAGTGGTACAAAAAGTTCAATGGGATAGCGTTGCAGTGGGCGACGATATCGATAAAATTGTTAATAAATTTAACACTAGCGTTTTGTCGATTTTTGGTGCCTATGCATCAGTGAGGGAGCGAACGGAGTGCTCTCGATCCAAACGACGATCCGTCTCGTGATGCGTCTACGTGATTGAGACCTCTCTAAAGCTCTTAAATCAAAGAACGACATATGATTAGATTATTATAAATTGCTGAGATATCTAGTTGCCACAGCTTTAAGATGGGAGAGAAAAGCATATTTTACTTTTTATGTAAACGTGCATCGTGGAGATAGCAAACATTTGTGTCGAGGCTTGCAAACAATATATCCCATCAGTAAAGAGAAAAAAATCTGTCATACCATCACACACACCGCGATCCTGATCGGATCATCGATCACTTTGCAACATGGCTTTGCCCCTATAAATCGGACACTGATCTCATTTCTTTTTATGATACCCGTCGTTTCGCTGAGACGAAAATGCGTTTTCAGGCAGTGAGTGAAGATATTATGTCGAAGATTGTGTTTTCTTTAATGTCCAAAGCTGTCGATGTGGAAGGTATACACACAGATGTTGAAACTAACACTACCGTACATGCTTACCGTAATTACCAAATATTGAATATATTTGGCATTAATTTTGTAGAAATTCATTATTCACAATTAAATTAAACTACGTTATGTAGTATTATTTCTACTTTCTTTAAGTTCCTTACCACAACCTAGGTTTCATTATATTATAACATCTTCAGGTGGGCTATTAGCAAAGATTGTTCTTGCAAGAGTCTTTGCAAGATGTACAGTAGAAATAATACCACATCACGTAGTTTCATTGAATTGTGATTCCCAAAATTGTAAATTTATAGCTCACCTCATCTACCTATCCTGAGATATGTAAAAAAGTAGTTGTTATCCTAATAGGCAATAAAAGTAGCGTACAGTCATTAAACTATCTTCACCCAATAAGCATTCTACCGGCAATGTATAAAATCATAGAAACCATTTTTTTGTAATCAGCTCAAAAGATTTTTAGAATCCCTCAAAGTGACCCCTTACCCAATCAGGTTTCTGTGATCAATACAGTATATCCACAGTACGTCTATCTATTACTAATGATATTTTCTCGTCAGCTCATGGAAGGGAGCTGTCGTTCTTTTGAATTATTCATGTGCTTTTGATTGCGTAAGTTTTCCAATTTTAATGGCTAAATCACAATATTACGGCTTATCGGAATGCGTGTATGAATGGTTTAAAAACTGCTTTAAGTGACGTTGTCAGTACGTCAAAGTATTTGATGGTAATCAAACTATTACTTCTAAAGTCCATGTCATTTCTAGAAGAGTACCGTAAGTGTCAATACTCAGGTTGCTACTTTTCACTTTGTACACGTCAGATATTTCAATCAATTTACAGTAAGTTGAAACTCATTTTTACGCATGATGACACGTATCTGTACAAATCTTTTCGTAAGGGAGATGAAGACAGAGTGAGCGAAAAGATTAATGAAAATCCCATAAAAATCTGGAATTGATCGTGTAAAGATACCTCATTGTTACACCCTACCAAATCACGTTTTCTAATTACGGGAAGTATGTCTCAGTAGGGAAGTATAGCAGCGTTTTTGTTTCGGCATCCTACGATAATCCTATTTATCATTCTATTTAAATGCGCATGGAATGCTCCTAATGCACAATTGTCGCAGTTATCATACTATCTGCTTCTTGCGTAAACTTTTCACAACAAAGGAGCCGAAATATCTTTACGACATATTAAACTTGTCCGGCAGTGCTCATCGCCACGTGACGCAGGCCAAAGACCGGCTTCTCTCAGTCCCGGAATATCGCACAACCGGTTATCGGGCTGGTTTCAAGTTTGTTCCAACTAAAATTTGTAATGACCTTCCTCCGCCGCTGAAGACCATTGGATCCATGACTAGTTTTAAATGATCAAATCGTAAGTGGCTTTTGACCCAGCAAATACAACTGGAATAAACAAAAAATATGGGCACTTCGAAATTATTTGATTTAAATTATATTTATTATTATTATCTTAATTTATTCTATTGTTTTTAGAATTTTGGTTTTCCTTCTTTTTTTGTGCTATGTCTCCTCCGTAGGTAATAACGTGTATGTAGTTATGTCTGTATATATAAATGTGTGTGTATACGTGTACATGTGTATGTATGTGTATGTGTATATATATGTGTATGTATGTATATATTTGTGTATGTATATGTGTGTATATCAACAGGTGCTAACAGTAAACCGGCCTCGTCGGTGACGTTTATAGCATAACTGCACAAGCCAAACCAGTTATCTTTTTGTGAATAAAATATTAAATAATATAAAGTAAATAATATAAAGTTAAGGTATGTAACTTAATTTTTATTTTGTCATTATTTGTAAGAAATTTCTGTTCATATCTATTATTTGTCCTGTTGTATTTTCTACATTTACGGTTAAGACGGTGTGACATAGAGATAAGTAAATGAATCAGTTGTTTTTGTCAGTAGATCAAATAACCCTGGTAATTTAAATATAATTATACCTGAACTCCATCCACCCCGTCAATACTATGTAGGTTAAAATTTTTTGCGATATAATTTTAGTAAATATAATTTTAGTACAATGTGATAATTAGTATAATTGTATGAACATAATTTTGGAAGTAATTACACTTATATTCACGAAATCTCCGTTGTGAACAAAACCTGGAGTATTTACAGTGACTATCATATTATTTGAACTACTTAAACGGATACGGCTGTTATATATACAATCCGGTCTTTGATATTATATAACATCACTAGACTTTTCTTTTTACACATTTGCGCTCACACAAAGCTAAATTTAAGAAGTTTTCAATCATTCCACGTAAAATGCAAAGAAAAGTAGTAACCTTTACGATATATGAAAAAAAAATATTTGTGGTATGCAGTAGTATTATCGATTGTGTTTTATTCGCGTATTATTTTGAGTTCTTGTAAGTTTCGCTCGATATATTTCCGGGAAAGCATTATGTGATATTTTGTGGGATATTTTAAATGAAAATATTGGAATATTTTTTTCGTATTTTTTCCGTCATATTTTTTATTTTAATTAACAATATTTATGTAGTGATAAATTAATTTGTTTGTCGCAACAGATCAAAAATCGCACATTTAACTATTATAGTATTTGAAAAGATATCAATCCTTAAAGGAAATATTATTTGGTTTCAAAAATTTAATAACTTTCTGAACAGTTGCACAAATCTGCAAAATAAAATTCATCAATAGGCGCTTGTTATATTTTTTTTTATTTAGTAACAATAATTTATTTTTATAACATATGGCAAAGTGACAAAATTAAAACAATGTAACGTACATATTTCTGAATTGCTTGCCTTACCATTATCATGTTAATTTTAATGGAAGAAGTTTAGTTAATTAATATATGTTTTTGCAATTTTATTTCTTTATTCAAGGTTGACACAAAAACGAACGACTAGTATGATATTTTCACTTTCGTAAATTGCATAATATTTAGATGGACACAGGGTATAACTATATTTTTCGGAATGTTTTGTTAATAAATAATAAAGATGAGAAGGTAGACCAACTGTTTAGGGTCTTTCAGTTAAAAAGTAAATTGAGAAAATTACTGCCAATTTTTATAAAATAGTTTATTTATTTTAAGCGGTTTTATTTTCACAATATGTGCGTGGTACAGTTTTTTATTATGTTGAAGCATGGAATAAGAACTAAATCATTGATAAATGAACCGAACCGACCACTGTATTAAAATGATAATGGCAGCCAGAACTTTTTTTTTATTTTTGAAACGTGGGGTAGATTTCGAAAAACTATGTCGGAAATAAAATTCTCAATATACATCATAGACCCAAAAATCGAAAAATTCAACTGTCAGTAATTGTATCGCGTGATAGTAAAAAACACAAACACATAAATCTACCGGTACACACAAAGTGGTTTGAGACGGTAACGTGACATCAACGTGGGTTGTAAAATATATGAAAAAGTTTAAATAGCGATATCCCGCCACCACCACATCCGGTGTGACAGGTAAACGAGCAGATAGGCGCGGACGCGACGGCAGAGGCCGTCACGCCAACATACACGTAGCGTTATGTTGTAGAGTGTAGTGTGTGAAATGGTGTGTAGAGTGTAGAGTGTAGTGTGTCACGCTCGGCGGGACGGGATATTTAGCAACGTATTTTATTACTTTCAGGCAATAACATAATGGTAAAGATTAAGGGCCTCATCAAATGTGGGAGTAGGCTCGTATCATCCGTCGGTAAAATTAAGTCATGATACAGAAATAAAATCTATTTCAATGGCATACATATTACTCGCATATTCTATGATAGTAACCATATCCTTGTCTCACATGTCTGACATCGCATCCTTGTTTCACATCGTAACCCATCGTCTTTCTTTTAATTAATGTAACCTAATACAATATTTTTTTTACGTCTGAATTATTCGATATCTGTAGTAAAATTGAAAGTAATGAATTTGTCAGGAATCTTCAATCAAGAACATGAGTCTACACAGAAGCGATAAGCAAGATTATTTAGGCTTTCAAGATGTAGGTTTACCGCAGAATGTTGCGGATCCGATGGGTTTAAAATGTACCCAACAAAACAGTATATTAGCGGATGAACAAAGACACAGGTATCTTGTAAAGGGCGATAACAGGCACGCTCCGATACCTTGGATGTGGAATGCACCTGAGAAAATACCAACTCCTTCAACTCACTATGGACAACACTGGGTAGTAAGAGGCCTAGCTAGATATCCTGACTGAAATACTTTCGTCAGTGGTACAATAAACAGTGCGCATGATAATCAACTAATGAAAAATGTGTTGAGGTATGTTTCAATTTAATTCTTGTCAATTATTGATCATATTTTTATCGTAACACGTAGTAATCTGTAATATTTACACAAATATTTATATAAATATTACAGATCCACCTGGATTCATTTCAAAAAATATTTCCTTGAAACAAATCCAGAAATTAAACATATTTCGAACCCCGTGTTTAATATAAATATATTTTTAAAGTTACTAAAAATTTTTGTCCAGGTGACATTTTGTGCTGAACTTTAGCCAGCAAATGTGATTTTCATACGTTAATTTTATTAATGCTTTGAACAAACGAGCGTGATATATCCGCCTTAACTTTCATTGTCACGTTCTGCCGGGTGTCTTTTCCGTAGAGAATCAAATTTCCGCATAGTCATAAGTTAATAATGTTGGTTTTTATGCCATCATATGACATTATATTAAAGTGCCTCTTCAGTTTAAATAGAATCAAGCGACAGCAAACAAAATATGTTTTTTTTAGTAAACAAAAAATATGATATTAATAAAATAATTTGGGCTATACTCATTAAAACTTGAGGCACTCCCTAGGCTTACATATTCTTTTTATTGGTAGATATTTTTTGTCAAAAAATATAGCTAGAAAAAGACAAAATAATTTTGAAAATATTTGGAAAAAGAAAATTTTGATCAATTATTGCAATTCGAATTCAAATTTACAATATTAAAACTACATAAGAATAGGTTGTTGGTTTGGAGTTTAGACAAATTATATTCAAAAACGATCAATTTTGAAAAAAAAAAGGTTTAATTAGATTTCGGTATGCAGCATTATTTTGATGTTTTATTATGCTACAGATAATTTCACTGTCGTCAGAAATCTCAAAAGTATCCATGTATAAAAGCAAATTGGGAAAAATTATGTAATAAATGTTTTGATTCTAATATACAATTTTTTTTATAGTAATTATAGTAATCAAGTGCTAACTAATAAATATCGGTACTTGAGTATTTCAAGGGCTTATGTTAGATAATACAGTTTAAGCAATTCTAAAATCGGAAAAAAGTCATCAAATAATCGAAAACTTTATTCGAAAAACATACAGGCAACCCCACATAATTTACTAATGACTATGGATACCACATTTAAAATGCGTCGAATAATTTGCCTCTTTAGTTGTATGGATAGGAATAATTTTTTTTAAAAAGTGAAAATTACATACCTTCGTACACTTTCTTTAAAAATGATTAGTTTTAAAAAAAAATTATAAGATTTTTTGGGAAAATTTTAACTCAGTTTTAATAGTAGTTTTTTTTCAAAAACGAAACTAAAAGTTTGCTTAATAATAAAAAAAATGTCTTTCTTTAAGTCTTATAATTTTAGTAGCAAAAACATATCAATGGGGGACTTTGAGATTTAGTTTACAATGACTACCAAAATATCTAGCTTATTGACACTTTTTCAAGTTGTAATCTGATTTTATTGGAATGCTTTGAATATATTTTTATTAATACTAAAACTAAATATATTTTAACTGTGTAATGCACGTAAATTTTCTGAATAAGTGAACTAGTAATTTATATTTGTTAACCCTTCTTTGGTCTATTCTAGATAATGCACATTATTTTCCATATTAATTTCTTGTCTTTTCAAGGATTGTTATAAATTTTTAAAAATGGCTAGAGTAGGTGGTGTTTTCTTTAAATTTTCTACTCATTAAAATTATATAAGGAATTAAATATACAAATAAATATAGGGTTTGACAGATTTTCTTTCACATGCCTCACTTAATATTTGAGTATTTACCCATTTTTTCCATTAAAATTTTTTAAATACAGTATAATTTAATCATTTACATGTGTAGTCAGTATAGTCAGTGTAGACTGACTAGGAGATGCGTGAATCCTAGTGTGAATATTTATTGATCTTAAAGGCTGCACGAGTGTTACTGATTTATTAATAAGAAATTTTTAAACAGAAATGCATTTGTAAAATGAATATTAACAACCACGTATAAGCAATAATATTATTTATCCTTGGTTATTAAAGCATATCATATTCTTACTTATTGAGAAAACGAATAAATCTCTTATCTGTTTATTTAAAAAAAAAAATAAACGGCGCTGTCTGTAAGAGTCGTCGCCATATTTAGATGTTCTCGTTATTTTAACGGGTGCTAGAATTAAGAAACGTTATTTTAGTAGAGTGCTTATTACATATTACTATAATAGTACGTATACTTATCATATTAATATATTTGAATTTAAACTAAATTGAGTCATTTTTTTTGTTCTTTATTTTTTTCCAACGTAACATGTAAGTAAAATTTATTTAAATTCTGAAATGTCACATTCAAAGCCTTGTCACCAGATTAATTAAAGATCTGTAATGCAACCTTGCAAAGCTTTAATCAAAAATTTATCAGAGAAATATGGTTGAAAATTTTATAAGGATAAGGTGGTAAAATGTGTAAGGTGGACATAGCTATAGTTGTTGAGAAATAAGCTTATTTGAATCGACTTTATTGAAGAAAAACATATTTATGTTAAAAAAAGTTAGAGATTTTTTAAAAACGTTTTTGACTTGTTCAAAATTTTTGAAAAGTTTTGTTTAATGTCTGACTTTTTTCCTCGTAGTTAAAATGTAAATAATATATTTTTTTAATATTTACCTTATTATTTGTAATACAGAGTACGAACTATTATACTAGTCGTTTACTTCCGTACTTCCGTATAGTCGTTACTTCCGATATGGTAAAAACGGTTCCCTTATAATTTCGTTATGTCTATCTGGCTACCCGTAGATCACAGCCATTTTATTCGCAGACTATTAACAATACATATATGAAATTTGGATTTTAGTTCTCTTCTCTGAAACGTTATGAAATAAAGTGGTGAATTTATGAAGAAAAAAACAATATTAAGGATGGCATTCCATACACGTAATTCAAGGATGAAAAAAAAGCCAATGTACATAGGCGTATAGGTTCAATAGGTCTTAAAAAAATATATAGAGTTTTGAAAATAACTTTTTATTCAAATCAATGGTAGATAAGATATGTGCTTCTAAAGTCATGAAAATTGTATTTATTCTCTCAGCTTTGCAACTAACATGTGCAAAATTCTGAAAAAATTAAGTACTTAAAACTAGTTTCCAAAGAAATTTGGTCGAATTAGATATGTTGCGTAGTTTTTGAGATATGGGATATTTTCTGTACTAATCGCAGCAATAACTTTGTTTTTCACACGTTTTTCACGTATATGAGAAATAAAAACCAAATTTAATACTCTTTGATGCTACGGAACATTTCGTGTTCGAATCCGACTCGCACTTAGCTTGTATTTATATTTTTTTAAATCTCTTTGTATGCTAAATCCTAACAATTATTTTTAGGATAAATCCTACTATAAATAACATACCTTTTACACATATTTCGATGTAAAAAGAAGAATAAAATAAAATTATTAATTAAAATCGTGTTGTGTATAATGAATCGCCTAAATCATTTAATTAGTGTTAAAACTTTCTTTATCATACCTTGAAAATATATTACTAATTACGTTCTCTTAAGCTAACTTAAATAGATCTACTTATCATAATTGAGGTTCTGAAAACTTGTGATATTGGAAAAGTTGTAACAACTGACATGGGAGATGAGAAAATTGACATGAAGATCAACTCGCGCAAGTTTTCGCATAAAATGGTTAATGGATGGCTAGTTCATATTTCAGCGGTTATTTCGTCGGATTAAAATTCCTTCATGCATAGTTATTAAATATTGCATGATGTGGGGTGACAGTATGCAGTGTTTATAAAAGTTCGAAATAAATTTTCAGTATGACACGTTCAGCTGAGACATTAATATTTTTCACATCGCAATAATTTATCATTATGTGTATCTTAAGAAGACTGATGTAAGAGATTTTCACTGAAAAATTTAATTACAATTATTAAAAACAGTGAACCATTCATGCTCATATATAATGAGGATGATACGTTTGATATTTGTAAAAGGAATTATTTGATAACTGGCGTATTTACCTAATATTCTAATAAGATTTGATTGTTGAGAGAAATTATCATAGTACCATTTAACAATAGCTATAATGAGGTCAATATGCGAATACTTTAAATAAGTCTCAGGCTACACATTTCTGGGTTTCTTAACAAGCTCATATGTTGATCCCACTCACCGATCAAAGTTCTGTTCTATTCCGTTCATTTTACAACTCACTTATATCATGGGATATTCGCTCCGAATATCACTGACACTACTATTAAAGAATATTTCTTAAATAATGGAAAAAAACAATTCTGCTTTGTGCAATACCAGTCACCAGTTCTCTCAGAACAGTTATTAAATGGATACAGGTAACGAAGAATGGAGAAGTACGAACTAAAAATATCTCATTATTGTAAATACCGGAAACACTGTTGGTTGGCTGCTCCAAAATAAAGCAAAAAGCTGTTTTTTTAGCCAAAAACCAAGCAAATATTATTAGTACCACCATTTAAAATTTTATATTTTCAGTGTATTTAAACAAATTTTTTCTAGACATGAATATTAATGTTTATCAAAAAACGCATGTTAATATAAACTCAGTATATTCACGTGTTAATTCGTATTTTACAAATGATCCTAATTACACAAAATAAGAAGGATCTAATTAAATATCGGCACCAAAACTTGGTTACATGTTGCAACTAAAAGTATGTCATGAACTTCATGACTTTAGATATATATGATTTTAGAAAATGTTCATTTTTACATTTTCTACAATCCAAGGCACAGTTTTATTGGACTTTATAAAATTTTCAGCTGTTTTACAAATATTTACTACTACATTTTGCCAAATATTTACCACTATGTTGAATTACATATTGTTACTTATCATAAAAGTTGATGAGCCTGCGTATGGTGAAAAGTTAAATAAATATCGTTAAGATATTTAAAATTATTTGAAATTTGGATAGCTATTTTTATTGTTTTTAATTTAAATTTTACTAAAAATTTGTACTGAATGAGTATGTTACATAAGACATAAGCGTATTACTGAATAGGTTCTTGGGGAAATGTAGGAAATAAAATTAATTATTGATGTTTCTATAAAACCGGTTTTTATCAGAGATCATTCCTAATAGACAAATAGAATTGAGAAGGTAAATAGTAAAATATAAACTAAAATATCATTATATTATTTCTGTTCATGAAAGCTCTACGCAAATGCCATAGTGTATAAAAATATCAAGGGATCCTTTCTGTCGGGAAGTTTGTTGATATCTATGTAGAAATGTTTCAAAACTAGCTTATTAAAATGATATTAAATAATTGTTTCCTAGGACAAAAATAATAATTTTTTATTATCTCCATCGATATTTTTGTAAAAAATTTTCGGAAGACTGCAAGAGGTCAAAGTTTTTAATACAGTTAAAGTACTGTTTGATTGTTTCTTTGTTAGTTTTCTTAATAAACATTCTTTGAAAGAAAATTTTTACGATTCTTTATTTCAAATAAAAAAGAAATCCTTATAATACCATTTACACGTCCGTCTGTCGTTTCGTCTTTAAGGAGCTTTTTTTTCCTAATTTATTTAATCTAGATGATCAAAATTGAAATAGTGAGAAAGGATATTTACTGCATATACTACAATAGATATTACTGAAAATTTTTAATAAACAATTTTTAAGAGCAAATAAAATAATATATTTTTTTTAACTTACAATATAGGCGATTAATTGAAAGTGAAATATGAGGTATCTAGAGATATTGGTCGAAATTATGACAAAAGATATTCCCTCCCACCCCAATTGTCAAAACCGCTGTAGCTAAAGTCATGAAAATTACCGGTTCTGGAAATTTAAAAAGATTTAAAAACAATTTATTAAAGAACAAGTTTCATTATCGTTACATAATAAAAACTGACTGACCTTACTAAGTATTAAAAACTAAATTTTTATTTATGTCTGTGCACCTTTATGGCGTGAACAACAACTACATTATCCGCTTCAACGAAGGTTCATTAAATGAAATAAAAATTAAAAGTATGCATTGCATAAGATAAGAGGTCTAACAAATTTAATTTTTGGCAAATTTTCACCAATGTTTAAATTATAGAATTTTTTTGCCGTCTATAATTTTCATTACAAAAAGGTTCAATTTTAATTTTTTACCAGTTTATGTTATTTATTTTTAAATAAACTTCAGTACGTTTACATATTGAATAAACTATCATTAGTTTAAAGTTCATACTTTGAGTGAGTCGAACAATTTTACAAAGATTTAGAATCAAATTCACATATGTAATTCATAGTTGGATAACATTAATCTAACTATGAAACTTTTTTGTTACACTTTTTTAGGGTTCTGAAACTAAATGGCGAAAACGAAACTCCATCCATCTGTCCATTCGTATGAAATAGCCACATAACTACTTCAATGTATAATTACGATCTATTATACCCTATAATTGCTGGAAGTAAATTTTACATAGCATCTCTCTCACTATTCTTGTATAAACTTGATAAGAGCACTTGTATAACAACTTGGTAGAGCTCAGAAAAAATAATATTGCATTGTCATGACAAGCCCTGATTCCAAGTTTGTCAGCAAACTCCACTCCCAGATGCCTCAGCACTTCTTACGCTTTATAAAATCTGGACGGAAGCACCACATAGTTCAGATAAACTTAGTTCAATCCAGTCTTTAGTCCGCGTCTGTTATAATCCAGATACAAGTGCAATGAAAGTCTAAATAAATTATTATTAAAAATATTTATAAAAATCAATTTGTAATAATACGTTAAATAATCAAATCTAAGAATAATTGTTTTTCTTTTAAATCAAATCTTAAAGTCGTCATAACATTTGAATAGCTGCTTAAAGGATTTCAAAGAAAATCCAAAAAAACGCCTTATCAACGAAATCTTATCATAAGGAACATGATAAAAGGAACAAAAAAAAATCTCAGTCGAAAATCATAAAGTTTGCGGAGGAGCCCCGAAAATTTCGTCAAACAAGAAAACATAAAAAACTTAATATCATCAATCTATACCAACCGGGCCAGCATCACAGCAGTGCCCATCTAGAAACATAATAAGTAGCATCGAGTAGTCAACGCTAGGCGTACATCTCCCTCAAGAACCTGTTTTGAAGCAACAACATCGTCTCACCAAGTGTCACCATGAGATGGTCTCCGCATCTCGTAATAATATTAGCCTGTAATTTACATGTAACAAAAGTATTTCATAATTGGTTTCCTAATTGTATTTTGCTTTATAAATGTTGAACTCATATAATCTGACTTGCATTCACAACATTTAACAAATTATTTTACACACTGCCTAAATTAATTTTTAAATTAATTAATTTATTTGAGCTAATTTTTGCATACTGTTTACCAAACTTTACACTCCAAAAAGTCCTACTAACCAAGTTAAGTTGTACCGTATTATATATAATATGTAACTAACCGCGTAATTTAATTATACCAAAATATGTCTCGAGATTAATGAAACGTTAGAAGCGCTACAGGCTTATAATCAAATATAGAAAACATTTCCCTTAGCGTTATCTTAGAATTCATTAAACCTTACGCTCGCGCGAAAATTTAGACGGCTCGCGCGAAAATTTAAACGCTTTCCTCACGAAGTCTACAAACGTAATAAATTTGACTACCCCTCCTCAAGATGATATTGTTTCTAAATTCACACTTAGACAACTACAGGATAAAGCAGCAATCGCGTCTCCCATTAAGAAATTTGAAAATTGGGCCTCTTTGAAAGATTTTCTAAAAAATCAATTCGGGGAATGCAAACATTACGCCCATTTACTTACAGATCTACAAGCATGCAAACAAGACTCTCACGAGTCTATAAGTCATTTTTTTCTGCGCGTGGAGACGTGCCTCTCTAAACTTTTGATCGAGGTTACCATATATAACAATTTAAAGGGATGATTAGCAGCAATGGAACACTTGGTCTTGAATACTTTCATTATGGGTGTTCATCTTCAGATTTCAAACGTAATACAATGTCGGGAACCTAGAAATTTAAATGATCTTGACGTTTCAGAGAAGAAAATTCAACAATATCTCTATTCACAAAAACCATTCATCCCAAAGCCAAAATCTACTGACCGAATATCATCTAATTTAAATTTTAAAAATGACCCACTGAAACCAAATAAGTCCTATACTCAGTATTCCCCTAAAGAAAAGAAAATAAAATTTTGCCGTTACTTTAAAAAATAAGGTCACACTATCGAAGTGTGCTGTTTGAAAAAACACAATAACGACAAATTTAGAACCGGACCTAGAAATTTCAATTCATGACAACCCCCACTTACGGCCAGAAACGTTAAATTATTTTAAACCCCACCTACACTCTTCTAATACAAATATAGACGCCGAAACCCTCAACAATTTAAAGCAATAAATGTCTCACCAAGGTGTATGTGAGACCAATCTTTCCGTTGATTAATTGTATTACTAGGGAGAACCCCTAGTAATACAATTAAGGTCAACGGACAGGGTAACCAGCTCCCAAATCACGCTCAATCAAAAAATAATTCAAATAAGACCAACAACATGATAACCACCTGTGGTTAACTGGAAGATATTGCTCATACAGCAATAAGTCCGCCATATGTACTACACATAAAAGATTATAAATAAATAACCAGCCCCAAACTCATGAAAATAATTCAAATAATATGAACGGATAGGGTAACCAGTCCCAAACTCACGGTCAACTAAATATAATCCAGAGGGATAATCAACCTCAGTCTAATAATTATAAAATAACTATAACAAATAAAACGAGCACATCCGACACTTTAACTACTTTCACTACATACTTTACTAATACCGTTTCTAATAAAAGGAAAAATAATAATAAAATGACACAAAACATCGATTGACAAACAGAAAATTCAAATATTCCCCAAAGGCATTTCAGATCGCTTCAAACCAGTCCAAAAAACTTTTAGCTTATATCACCGTAAAAACAACCTTCTATTCTCATCCCTTATCATTTTTAGTAGATACTGTTTAATAAAATTACTCTTCAATACAAAACTAGCCTACTATAAATTTAAATAATATTAAATGAAAGGGCATCGATATGTCTAACGAAACCACCATTGCCTTGAGCTCATTCGACTTGCAATTGTTTTTGGACAATCGATCAAAAGAATCATATAAATTTCATGTAATTGACAAAATTAATTTAGATTACGATGGCATTATAGATAATGATTTAATGATTGACTCAGAATGTATCATTGATTATATTGCCATCACACTACAAATATATATAATTCTAATGTTCAGTTGCAACTCACCAAACTGGTGTATACCATTTCCCTGCGTGGTGAGACAATAATCGAATGTTCAGTATTCAATCTTGAAATTAAAGAAGGCATAGTATTCGATCGGTATATTTACGAAACTCTTCTCATCGCAACCTGTATAGTTCAAGTAAAAAATAATAACCGAATAAATATTTCTGTACTTCTGATAAATCTGGCCCAGAGAACTTCGACTTAAAATCACACCTCAGACCCCTATAAACTAAAATCTACTTATCAGTTAATACAAATCTCTCTTCTTTAACCAACTCAGGGAACTCACTTCAACACACTAACGACGTTTTAAATCTACTTAGAATTTTGCATCACAATAACGAAGAAATCAATTCCTTATACGATTTATGCTCCCGATATTCAGCTATATTTCACCTAACTTCACATTAATTAAGTAAAACCAATGCCGTTGCGCATAAAATTAGGACAACTTCAAATATACTAATTCATTCCAAATCCTATATATTTCCGTAATGTCACAAATATGAAGTAAACGATCATATAAATAAAATGTTAAATTTGGGTATAATCAAACACCCTACGTTACCTTGGTCATCCCCTATTTGTATAAATCCAAAAAAATTAGATGCCTCAAGCTTAAAATGGCGAGTAGTTATTGACTATAGAAAAGTAAACGACATTACTATTGGTAATTCTTAACCGATATCTCAAATTTCCGAAATTCCTGATCAATTAGGTAGAAGCAAATATTTTTCGATCCTCGCTCTTGTTTCCGTTTTTCTTCAGATACTCATATCTGCTGAATATGCTCCGAAAACCGCATTTACGGTTCGTCAAGGACACTTCGAATTTAAGCGTATGCCATTTGGGTTAAAAAGGGCGCCTTCCACTTTCAGTGCCTTATGAATTCAAAACTTTTTGGCCTTTAAAGTATTCGATGCTTTGTTTATCTAGAACATATCGTTATTTATTTCTATGACTGAAATCTGAAATCACACATAGATAACTTACCTACTATCTTTGAATGATTATAAAGTTTCAATCTAAAACTTCAACCCGATAAATGCGAATTTTTACGCAGAGACGTTGCTTATTTTGGCCCATAATGACTGAAAATGGTGTATAATCGAAGCTTGAAAAAAATAAATTGGTTAATAAATTCCAAATACCCAAATCGCCAAAAGACATTAAATCTTTTTTAGGTATCGTATACTATTATCGAAGGTTCATTCACGACTTTTTAAAATTAGCAAAACCCTTTACGACCCTTTTGAAGAAGGGTGTCATATTTCTATGTGAAAGCGAGCAACAGTTTGCCTCTGAAACTTTAAAATCTAAGTTAATATCAGCTCCTTTACTTGCTTATTTAGATTTTAAGAAACCTTTTATACTAACCTGTGACGCATCTAACTATGCCATTAATTCGATTCGTGGCGTTTGAAACTAGAAGAATATGCATTACAGAATTGTCTATAGAAACGGAAAATTAAACTCTGCTACTGACGCTCTCTCTCGTTATCCTGTAAACCCTGTGCTACCGGATGGCAACGATACTTTTGTTTCATTTTCAATTCCTTCAGAACCCATAATAATGTAACCTTCCTCTGACCCTGAAAATCTTGATCCTTTAGTTAACGCCAACCTCCTCAATGAGGCTTGTTCCAAATTCCTGAAATACTTATCGGAAAAATCACATTTGAATACAGTCATAATCGAATACGACAATCTACTAAAAACACAACAAAAATCAATTGCATCCCTTAGATTTAGATGAATGCACACCATATATTGAGAAAATCCTAGGAAATTATGAAAATTCTCAAGAATTTATGAAATCAGAAAGAACACCACACTCTCACACTACACTGAAAATAAATAATAAAACATACTATTTGCTATTCACTAAAGTTCATCATTTCGATTCTTTCTCATACGCTGACATATTTGAAACTCTAAAAAACTTAAGGAACGAATTACTAAGATGTTCTAGTGAACCAGCATCTAGGGTACCAGTATCCTTACTCGACAATATACAAATATTTTTCCATATGCAAAACTATTTAGCCGCTGAAGGTTAGTTCACTTTAATTCGCAGTAAATGCAAAAAAAATCATTTTTCTTTTTTCAGCACAAATTTTCTCATTATAGGAGACGCATGAAAGTATGCATGTTATTTCATATTATAATCATGTTATATTGGAATTTTTGACTTTTATTACTTTCACTTGTTTTTCCCATTGTTGTAAATAATTGCTCATATTTAAGATTAATTTAAGATTTTTTTTGTTGGCGTTATTGCAAAGTACACGTACTTCATAATAATATACCTTCTTATATTAAGTATTAAATTTGCATAACATTACATCAGTTGTAAAATTTTAAGGAAGAATAAAAAAAGAAATTGTTAACCACTTCCATATTTTCAGTCAAATGCTTTCGAAGATTTTGATAATGATGAGGTATTAATATATCAGTAGACATTATTATTCATTGAACTTATAAAAAAATGAGAAAACAGAAAGAAAGTATAGAGAAGATAAAAAGTAAAGAGACAATGAAAAGCTATTATTATTAAAGTTTATCTCATATCATCGGATGAAACATTGGAATATTCAAACAAATAAGCGATAGACTGATGTTAAATGAAAGTAACACTATTTATAATACCAAAATTAATATTTTACACATATATTTTATTATTAGTGAAAAATTCAAATCGTAATATTCTGTTATATCTTAAACGTTTTTATTCACTAATCAATACATAAAATATTTCCACATTTCATTTACAACGCATTTTGGTGGCTGGCTACGTGTGTTTCGTTATTCTCATTACATTGTCCTCCTCAAGGCTTATTTACCAGTACATTGCCTGCTTATATCGGGTCGATATTGAGTTGTAGCTACAATTATTTACTAGGACTAAATGTAAAGAAAGATGTTCTACTTCTTATGGTAAAGCACAAGTGATATTTTTCAACTTGTCTTTACAACGATGTTGAGTACAAGATGTATTTAAAATAAAAGGTGAAGGTCGCATATTCATAAAAATAACGACACATGTTGCCCTTGAAGTTAGATCACTCCCCGAAGGATACAAAAGACGTGTTATGCTATCTCATACAAAGTAACGAAGTTCGGTATTATTATTAATTCACCGCTTTGTCTCGGCACCTGATCTTTCCAAAGCGATTGCTTAATCATTTTCGTGCTTATTAGGAGTAAAAAAACTAAGAATTTTTGTTCTTAAAATTAACATAATTTAAATCCCAATAAAACAGTCTTAGTATTATATTTTTTTACACTTTCCTTCTTTACTCTTATTAATAAAATTGAAGGAATAAGAGTATTTGTATTTACTTAAAGGCATGAACAAAACATTATCGTAAAATTTATAAGATGGGAAAATTATGGAAGCATACAACAGTGTACTTTGACGATTAACGTCGTTTCGTTAATAGATGGTATAACTACTTTTTATAAAGTTAAATTTGTAGAATGAAATGTAGTTATAATGGATCGTATTATATGCAATATTATGAAAATTTAGTTAAATATTCAGTATTATATTATTTCAGCTAAAAATGTTTGCAAATAAATTGAGCATCGTTTAAATAAATAGTGGATTTAAAAGTATATTTAATCTCCTACGTATTTAGATGTATAAGGAGTATATTTATAAAGAATAAGAGAAACAAATGTCCGTGTGAAAAATTATAAGGTTAAAAAACTATAATTTAATACATTTTATATATTTCGGAAACGGGTAATGCCTAGGATATACATTACATGATTACTTTCTTTTTTCCTATAAGAACAAAGGTCATGAGGTCTGGTGACGTCCTCTGAAAGGGATATGCGCCCTTCTTTGAGAAAACTTACTTTAAAATTTGTCAAGGTTTACGTAATGTAGATATGATATTCAAAACATTTCACACAGATATTCCAGGTATTTTGAGGCTAGTTTTTAATTTATTTAACATAGCGAATAAATATTGTTACTTAAAATATCAGAAATTAGCGCTGACACCCGACGTACCCAGATGGAAATTTAATTTTCCAAATTCCAACCAGTAAGCCACTTAAATAATTAAGTACTGTCTCACATTTTTAGAGAACAAAGTCCGTATTTGAATATAATAGTCCGTTTATTACAGATTCGTTGTCATATAAAACAATACAGTTAAACACGATACCTCAAAAAGTAAATAATTACAAATAGTTCCATTTGTAAGAAGCTTTGTTCCCAAAATTAATAAATATGGATTCGAAGCCTTCAAATAATTTTCCCTCATTATCCAAAAATTCCTTCCTGTGCTTATAATATTTACAAAGGAGAAATTATGGAACAAATGGAACTTAGTAATAACAAAGTTTTTTGCTACAGACAAAACGATATCAGGAGGATATATTTTACTTATTCTATGTCATTTTTAATTTAACTTTCTTATGACTAATTTTTTGAAATTTATGAATTTTCTTTTGAAAATGACTTGGGTTGACTTATTTTATTTTTTAGAAAACTATATTTTAGTTCAAAAAGAATCAAAATTAAGTTTGAAGGACAAGATTTTGAAACCATGATTTCTTTAAGATGTAAAGAATTTGAGGACCATAATATAACAGATTAACAAGATGATAAACCAAAACCTGACAATAGAAAAAAATATGACACATATGAATACCTGTGAAATTCATAATATTATATACACTAGGATACTCTCTGGATCATGTTTAATCTAAAAACACCGTGTTTGTTGAAACCAAATTAGTATTTTGGTCTATGCGGGGGAACGAACTTACTCATAACATTATACATTCTAGGCACTGGATTAAGAGAAATCTACGTACACTTTATTTGTTGAAATGATTTCAATATTTTAGTCTATACGAGTCACTAGATCAAGATAAATCAAAGGACACCACATTTTTTTAAATTATTGTAGTAGTTTAGTACGTACGATGGAACAAACTTACTTACAAATATACACACATACATCACCCCTGAAATTCATAAAGTTATAATACCATAGGTCACTTTTTGGATCAAGTCGAATTTAAGGACACCTCACTTGTTGAAATCACTGTAAATGTTTAGTCTGTATGAGGGAATAAACTAACTCACGTATACATGGTCCGTGAAATTCGTGACATTACATGGTCCGTGAAATTCGTGACATTATCCTTGGATACTCTCTGGATTAAAGCGAATCTAAGGACATTTCATTTGTAAAAATAATGTTAGTAGTTTATTCTGTACGAGGGAACAAACTTGCTCACATAAATACATAATCTGTCAAACTTACAATCATTCGTCTGCCGTAGTCTGGTAATTTTAAATATATTTATCTAACCGTATTGGCAGTGCTTCAATTTTTTCTGAAATTAAAAAAAAAATATTTTGAAAAAAAAATAAAGTTTGGTAGATTATTTCCTAATTTAATTAAACTTTCAAGGTTGGAATAACCATCCACGACCTGGAATTAATCTTTGAATAAATCAGATAGAGGTTTATCGTACTAGTAAAAACTGAATGTCATATTTTATATTTTTGTAAATTTATAGTTATCGTCGCCGTAATGTGTTGGGTTAGTCACAAGGCATACGGCCAAGCGGCACACCGCGGGAACCCGGGTTCGATTCCCAGCCGTTCGTCGAACGGGGCTGAACTGGTGTTTTGGTTGGCTATAAGAGATTGCTCTCGTAGCAATAAGTCTATCATATGTATAAATTAGATACATTAAAGTAGATAAATAAATAAATATAGTCAGTGGTTTTTCTTTTTGTATAAAGCGATCCATTATCATACTTTAAATTAAAAAAAAATTATTAAAAAAATTGGACGTGAATATACTCTTTGCAAATCTAAATTAAAGTAAGAAAATCAAAAGACTGTAAAAAGAACCTAACCATACACCAAAAAATTGTTTTTGACAGACAGACTCACTGTCATGAATAAGGTTCAATTTTGTAAGAAAAAACTCACGAAAGCTTTCTGAATTCAGAATTGTAATGCACCATATATTCTGATAAGCATTGAAACTAAAATTTAGCGTGTACAAAACGTAAAGAAATTAATTTGTTGTAAAGAACTTTTACAAAAAATTAAAATCTATTTCTAATTAAAGTAACATAATATTCAAAACTTATTTTTTTAAAAATTTTAATAATTTGTTTACCTAATTTACTAGTTATAGTTGTTCTCAAAGTAATTATAAGTTTTTTTTGTCGTGCAATATTAACGTCGACTGTTTAGGTAGTATTGAAAATATTTAGCGAAAAATTTTAAATTAATTATTCTTTGACATGTATTTTTATATTATAAATAAAATAAAATAAATTTTACAAAATTAATTATAAAACGACTATATATCTATAGAGCCTTCTCAAATAGTCAATATTTTCAATAATTTTGAGTTTTTTTTTGAGTTAAATTTGTTTGCATTTAATACATGTCGGACATGATTCAAAGTCTATAAGATATAAAGTTATACACATATGGTTATTTTTATAAATACAACTTTCATTTAATAGTTATTCTATGTTTTGAAACTGATGTTGGTTTAAATGACAACTTCAGGTAGGATATCCAGTGTAACTAACGTATTACGATTATTGTTATAAAAAGCATAAGATAATTTTAGTATTTAGAGAGGGAACCACAAAAAACTAGCCCGTGAATTCATTTTCATTTCAAGAGTGAATATATTAATTAATAAAAAGAGCTTCCATATTTTCTCCATAAGGCGTTAATGCAAATATATTACAATTATCGGAACTATGGCAATTAATGCATATTTTTACAAAGCCATATAGAGTACAATTAGGCATTCCGTTAACATAGTTCCCATTACTGATACCGTCGAATTAATTGACTTCATCGATATAAGAAAAAAAATATTTCAAAAGATTTTCACCTGAGAGATATCTGGGCCAAATAACATTTCAACAAGTGGGTGAGGCCTCCAGGAATTAGAGGTAATCTGATTTCGTCTCCACTTTTTTAAGTTTTCGTGATAATATACTCTTCATAGATATAACAAAATAATCCCACCACTAACATTCTCTTTCATAACATCATCCTTTTGATTTCTGTAATTACGCCACATTTCGGCTACGGTGGCTGAGTGATTTAAATATGTGTAGAAGCTAGAAATGGCTAGGTATGGAAGAAGAGAAGCATAATGCCAATATTTTATCCAAGCCATTGAAAATATATGATGTTTTATTATGAATATTATCCTTCAAACGTATTGGGAATAATATTCATAATAAAACATTTTTAATAAAAATTATTCAATAAATTTTGCTTATCCTGATCTTAAAAATCCGCCCATATGGGCGGATTTTTAAGGCCATCAAATATTACCTACCGCTTTTAGCTTTTCAGTTCTTAAATTTGGAAAATCTCTTCCAAAACCTTCTTTATTAAAAATGTCAACACGAAGCTTAATTAATCCTAATTTGATATATTATGAAATCTCTGGGAATTATCGGAATGTGACTGATAATTTGTCTGGCGGGATTCAAAGCACTTCTTCTCGTGTTTTTTTAACCTTTATTAAATATAGTGTCAAAATATTCCATATTTTTAAGAAATTTATTTGTAAAAACGTAATGTTGATAGATAAACAGAAACTAACTAATTAGCAACTTCATTGACGAATATATTCGACTCTGCGCTAGTTAAATGTAAATGAGCGTAGAACGTGAATATTTCAAGAATTCGACCTGATAGCGAAAAGCTGAAATATATTTTTAAATTAAGCGCTCCTGATTTAAAGAAGTCAAAAACAGAGGATGAAAAAAATTATTTTCTTTGAACAGAATGAATGTTTGTCTCATGAAAGGTCATTCTTATCGCATTCATTCATAAAAATTACGATTTTCATAATTTTTCAGTAAAAGTGTACATACATGTATATATATTTCGAGGACTCTTTCAAAAATTATATTATGAAACAGAGTAACTACAATGCATTTTAACAAATTCTTGTTACAAGAAAAAAGAAAACAAAAAACTCAAGGCCAACTAGACGTGAACGTCACACAGGCCGACTTTGAATTGCACAGTTTGGCTTGTCGGCTGACTCAATAATTTTTTTGATTCTGCTGTTGTAACTTTTACAAAACATCTCCTGCATGATAGCCTTTCACACAGGTGTTGGAGAAAGTCTATGCGCTACGCCAAAGTTTAAGGACACTAGCTTAGAGGCTTACATAGGACTTTATTTACTTTATTGTTCATTTATTATTTCATTTCATTACTTTCCAAATTAAAAGTAGGATAACAAGTGCAACTTCCTTTAAGCCATCGATGGAAGATTTGTAAAATAACTGCATATAATACAAAAATAAAGTCTCTTTTTGATGGTTTAAAAACTGGGATAATGTTTACTTAACCGAAGACTAGGTTCTTCTGTAGGAGATTGCCTACCTTTATAGTGAACTACTTCGAGACCATTAGTTAGGAAACACGTTGTCTTTTAAGACAATTTCCGAATGCTCTTATTATCTAGCGTGAAATTGTATCCATAAAGTGTCTAATAGTATGATTTCTTCAATTTTTATATACTCTAGAAATAGTTAAAGTTAAATGACCAACGAATAATTTTAATTGTCCTTTTAAATATTATTTCAGCTCATACAAATTTTTACAAAAATGGAGTTTTATTTAGAGTGAATAGATATGAGCAGGATGATTTACAGGGAATTAATTAAAAACCTGTTTTCATAAAAAGTTTAATTATTTTTTTTACTGCAAAAGAAAATACATCTAAAATGTGGTTAAAGCCAGCGTAAATTAAGATTATTACTAATTTAGCTAAATTTTTACTTTTCATTATTGAAACGAAATCTTAATGACTTCCTTAAGCCCTTAGTTCGGATTTGTTTGATAGTTCACATAAAGAAAATTTTACAAGTAAGCGTTTTATATTAAGATTTATCTTAAGATGTGTTAAAAATTATATATTTTTGATGAATGTCCACATGAATAAAATGAAATGATCTCGTAAAATAAAATTGAGATTCAGTTAAAAATTTTTATTTTAAGCTTAAAAACAATTTTTTTGGAAATAAACTTACATCAACTTTTGAAAGAAATATTAGAAGTTATATGAATCAAAATCACATAAAACATTTAAAAAAACATAAACCTTGTGAAAAAAGTGACGTGTCAAATCAATATGTCCTTAGCCGTGGTCGGAAAGAAATTAGCGATAGTAAAAGTAATTATCGTTTTTGTTTTACACCTTTATTCGATGAATTTGGAATAAAATTCCAAAAAAAGTTTCGTGAAAATAAAGTGATAAGTCATTTAAGAAAAAATCAGAATATTTGTTTTAATCATATATTATCATAGTACCCTCTAAAATCAGGTCACATGGTATTTATCACTTGAATTATATAAATATAAAAATAAAAAATATATTACGTTGATCTCATAAGTGCAAGCATTTTAAAATTATAAACTATTGCTTGTTCACGCCGCAGTTATGCGAAATGCGTTGAAAGGAAATTTATTTTCTGAAGGATATTCTACAACGATATTCGTATTTTCTTTTTTTATTTATTAGATTATTTTGTAAGTTACCGAATGATTTTACCTGAATAAAAACTATATTTTTGGATGTAAAAGCATTATTTAATAAAAAAAAGGGCAAGAAAATTCGAATCAATTTCAAGCATTTTATTCGTAGATTGTCAATAAATATAACAGAATTTGTTCATAATTATGACTATAAAATATGCACTCAATGATCCTTACGAAAAAATATTATTCAATAAAATTACACTTAAAAATTACACCATAAACATTTAAGAATAACTTCCAACGCCTCTGGAATCATCATGGTGTTATATAAGAAATAATCATCATAATCGCTATTATTTATAAACCATGGCGGAGCTGTATAAAATAGTTACAAATGACGATATAATATACATAAATGATTCTTAAGAAAAAAATATTACCTAATTTGCAAAAATTACTCGTGCCGCCTTTAGAAACGCATCCATTTATTCATATAATTAATAAATTGGGCGTTGTTGTTTACTAGCAGTCGCACAATTGTGTGAAATATTTGGGTGACAATGATGTAAGATGTACACAATTATTCTTAGGAAAAAATATTGACTAATTCGAATAAAAATAAATTCGAAGACCTTTGTAAACATATTATTTTATTCTATGTAATAAACCAATTTTAGGAAACAAAAAATTAAATTCTCGGAGTTTATTAGTTTTGTATATGTCACGATGTTTATCATATTTATATATAAAATTTTAATTAATGAAATTTTGAAGGAGAATATTTACAAAAACATACATCAGTTTTATCAAATTATATTATTTTACAAGTTATAAAATATGCTCTAATCGAATATTCCTTGCGTCGATATGGAAAAATTTTCTTTTTATTATTTAAGACTTTAACATGTTTTCTTGCTTTTGTGAAAGTATTGCTAATATATTTAAAATTGTTAGTATTTAAATGTATTGGAAAACAAATCGAATAAACGAATTATTACAAACATAATAAACTGCCACAAAAGCACGATTCATAAATAGCGAAAGCGTGGAATGTATTCAAATTTTTGGTAAGGAACATATTACTCTAATTTTTATCACAAAATAAACGGTATTCTGATTTCAGAAAAAAATTTTTAATTATAATGGGAACTTACTTGCTTGGAAACTTACTCATACTTGGGAAATTAATACTATTTTTTTTATTGGTGTACTTGTAAATGAATCAATAGGACTTAAATTGAGTGAATTGTTAAAATAAATGAACGATTCATGATATCCAATAAATATAGAATATTTTCATAAATAAAAAAATATACATTGCAAAAAATTAGTTCACTTATTGGTCCTTTGACTATAAAGAATTTACAGAAATAGAGGCTCAATTTCAAAATGGCTGACGAGTGATGTCAATAATTTATTTATACCATTTAGCCGCCAATATGATGAAAGGAACTAATACTGTATCGCATATATCTAACACTTAAAAAACATGGCAAAGCATCTTCGATCCATGATTTTTTTGTTTTGTCGTTCGACAAGTAGGAGAGTACTATCTTAGAATTTTTGCTTAATTTTTTTTTGTGGTCTTAAAAACGACAAGCAATGTTTGAACAAAAAATTTCAAAGAAAAAATTACTTGGTTTAATTGGATTATCAGTTTTTGGAGATACTGTATTAATGAGTAACGGTTATTGTTTTAAAAAGTGAAAGAAATTATATTATTCACATGGCAAACATGCATTATAAACAAGAAAATACATATTTTAATATTGGCAAGAAATTCATGGTTTAAGATCGTTAACAAATTTACATTTCTGACTGCAAATTATTTTACTCATATTGACTTGAATTCTCACCAGTAAGAAACATTACCATTTACGTCTTGGAGTTCAAATATAGCCGACGTGAAATGAAAGCATTTGAAATATTCTCTTTCCGAGTTAAAAGGTATAGCAACAGGTATAAAATGCATAAAGATTTTTATTTAATTGTATAAAATATCACCTTTTAATGAAAACAGGAAACACGTTTGATGCTGTATATAATATAAATAACTTTGATACTATAGCAACATAAAAAATACAAGGAAAGAAATGAACGGAATTTTATAGTTACTAATAGAATGATAATATAATATCACTCTCGGTCAATTTAAAAAGCATACAAACTATTAGTACTACACTGCAGGCATGTAAATAAGCCATTACCTAAATATGTGTCTTAATAAAAACGTTAAATTTTTCCTAAACATGAAATATACTATACTAATTGTTAATAATGAAAACCACTCTTTGAAACGGTTTCAAAAATCAGCTCATGAATAGCTTCAAGTCTGATTTTAGAAGACACTATCTATCTGGTCGACGCTACTTCGTTCACATGGAATCGATATATGAATATTTATTAGGACTTTTTTGGTTTCTTTTTTTTCTCTTAAAACTATATGAACTTGAAGTTTACTAAAAACGCTAATAGGTGCCTTTGTTAGTACCATATCATAATATATCTCTCAATATAAAGTTTATTAAATTCTAATAGATGGCACTGGGAGTACCAATATTGTAATATTCACCAAGTCAGAGTGTTTTTTTTTATATTTGTAATGTGCATTGCGCATTCTATATGATTCTTGAGGATATGATATAATACTATATCAAATTCTGCCACAGATTTTGGGCGATTAAAAAAAACAAACTATCACAGAGACAGACAGACAGATATAAATGTTATAAACATAATAATAAATAATACATCCATTACTGTATAAAGGTTGGCAGTTATGTATACTTATGGACTCTTATTATTATTTTTTAAATAAATTTTTTTTTTAAATTATTAAATTAAAGTTTTACAAAACTTTGTTATCATAGACCTGTTCACACTTATAATTTTTATATATTAATATTTTATTTGAAAAACATATTTTCTTTTAATTAATGGTTTAATTTAGTTCTTTAATTGAGACATTGGCTACGAAGAGCATTTTCTCATTGAAATCATACACCATTGTCAGTAAAAAATTTTAAATCTTTTAATACTTACAAATAATTATAACTTTGAAATGAAAATTCTACAATCGCGACATTTTTTTGTATGCCGAATGACGATTTCGAAATTGTTTCTTTGTATTGAGCTATCAAACAGAGACTCCAAAATGATCGATTGAATATTGTAAACAAAATTCAAAATCTAAAAGAATAAAGCATCTGTATTAAGAAAAATAATTTTATAAAGCATGTACGTAAAATTAAGTGCTTCTTATATAAAATTTTAACTTCGCTCTATGTTTTGTAGCAATCCAAGTTCTTACAGTATTCATTAACTGAATGAGGCATAATGGAACGCCAAAATTGCTGGAGAAACTTAAACAATTTCGTAGATATTTCACAAACTTTCCTGGAGGAAATATCTTATTTAGTCGATACGCAACTTTGGAATTTTATATAACTTTATTTGAAACTGGGGTATATGAAGCTAGCCAAATTATATACCTATATAATTTGGTATAAGCTTCTCATTGCCAAAGTTTTTAGTACAGTTGCCGTTCATTCAAATATATGAATCGAGAAATGAATAAATTTTATACCAGAAGTTTTTCCAAACTATTATTACTTTCTTATAAAGTAATAAACCTTTAAACTGCTAAAGTTTTGAAATCAGTTTTAGTTCAAACATATGAACTGGTAATAAATTTGGAACCTTAACATTTTCAAACATAACTAATTAAAATTGGTCTTTTAAAGTGAAATTTTTTTTGTTATTTTATACACGATGGATTGAATATTACTACTGTTATGATAAAGTTTTGGATACAGTTTCAGGTCACTCAAATATATGAATGGGAAAACTTACAGAAAGGAGACCAAAATAAAACGGAAGTGTTTCAAATACCTGTTACTGAAATGAATAAATTAAAGAGAGCCTTCTTTTTTATTTTGTACGCGTTTGACAGAATATTTAACGGTAAACTGCGAAATATTGTAGCAAGTAAAAAATGTGTGTATTGTCAATCTTTATTTTTGTATACATAATCAATTTTGGCTATCAAAATTTAATATACCAAAAATAGTTTTACCAAGATATTTAGAAAATATTGTTTTTATTTTTTAAACATTTATATTTATATTTTGAATCTCGTACCCCTTTTCAGAACACTTGCTACAGTAAACTAAATTTTAAGAAGCGTACGACTTGCAGATAAATTTTCGAAATTTGTACTAACATGCAGGCAGAAATTATAAAAAATATATTTGAAATCAAAATTTCCATTACAACTCGTTTTTCTCAACTTAAACCCTTTCTTCTTTAAAACTCACTCACAGCAACTCTGAGACAGCAGTAACGAAAATTTGCGCTCGGTAACTGAGTGCTTGTTTACGTTGACTCGCGAGCGCGGTGGCGGGCGCGGTCACCAAATATCAAACACAGCATAATATGCAAGAGTCCACGTAACAAAACGCAGGTGCGATGGAAGTAGTGGGCAAGCTAGCGGCTGTCGCGTGTGGCGCGCTTGCGGCAAAATCAAACGTGTGAAGTCGTTTGTGTATGTGTTTACGTTGAACTAGCCGCGTGGCCGCGGCTTCAGATAAGATCAACTAGTTTGAACTTGTCGCTGGAAATGATAGCACGTTTTCATCATGTCATTCAATACACAAGAGTTTATCAGTACTGTTCCGACTAGAACTCCAATTTATCAAAGCAAACACCATAAATATATTTCCGAATGTACACTGGACGTGTTTGAGTTTGAGTTATAATCACAAAGTCAAAGAGAAAGGGGAATCTTGGAAAAGTTAAGCTGCTACAAAAATTATATCCAACAATACGAATTTAATATTGTTTATAAGTCATATAATAACATAATACATGTTATTCTTGACATTAGAATTTTCCCTTATAACATCTAAGAAAAAAAAGGAGAGTCATTAATGACACTTTACACGAGCGTAAAGAAAAACCGTAACTAGATTTCGAAGCTATCAGTCGACCTAGTCGTATTTTAGGAAAAATTTAGATATTTTCCTCAATATAAAAAAAAAGGTATTATTTTTCTTGCAAAATGTTTTTGTCGTAACCTTTCTTCACATCAATACTCTTTAAATTTGGTTTTAATCTTGCCAAATTTTGTTTTCCTCTTAGAAATTTTTCGTATGTACACCGATTACTTGATAAATACTAATACTTAAATTATTATGTAACGACAGCTGTAACTTCAACACTGTCTGGGTTGTAGCCTTGTTTGCGGTAAAAGTTTTGTTAAATGCTACATGAAAAACTGAAATAGCACCTTTTGCTTGATAGTCCTAGAAATCCACTGTATCGTATGCGATTTTGGTATTAATTATATGCATATTTATTAGGAAAGCAATATTCTTTTAAATTTTCTGGCAAATGAAAATAGTGATCATAAGTGGAATACGGTGAATGAGAGACATGAATGAGAATTTGATGTGCTTCACCTTTATATACGTTTTGAAAAAGTAAGGTATATAAAGGCATAATCAAATTTAAAAGGGATTTTAAAAATTTCATACATTGTATTTTAGCTCTGTCCAAATTTATATCCTAGATTAATTTATATCACAAAGATCCGTGATCGGCCAAAATTTTAATTAAGTTTCTTAGACATATTTTAGGTTTCATAGCCTGAATATTTTTATGCTGAAACAAAAGATATGAAACGACGAAGAATAATCTCATGGAAATTTCATTTAGTCGTCGGATTCGGGTTATTTATTATTCAACCCAAGCTAGCAGCAATGACCAATGCTTTTGGATTAAAAATTCTGTAGATAATTCTGACCTTGTTAGGTTTGCATAGTAAATTATTTTAATTTATACTTTGAAAATGAAACTGTACCAATATTCAATAAATCAAAACATAACTGGAATGTATTTTCATGATTGTTTACATTTTTATCTAATGACACACTTCGATACGATTTTTTAACAGATGTATTTCTGAGTCAATTAATTAAATTGTTATTAACAAAATAGTCACTGTCTTTTATTGTGAAATAACAATATATTATTATAAAGTAAATATTTCAATTATGTTTCCACATGAATCAGATAAAATACAGCATTCAAGAAGTCTTCAGTTCATTTATTACAAGGAAATAATAATTATTTACAAATAAAATCACAACAAAGATTACAAGTTTATCGACAAGTATTGAAATAAATGTCTTGTAATTATTGAATATATTTGGCGTTAATTTTGTTGAAATTCATTATTGACAATTACATGAAACTACGTGATGTAGTATTTTTTCTACTTTCTTTAAGTTCTTTAACACGGCCTAGGTTTCGTTGTATTACAACATCTTCAGGTGGACTATTAGCAAAGATCTTTGCTAATAGCCCATCTGAAGGGCTATTCATCATTGATTATTGAAAAAGAAACAAATTATATGAACAAAAACAAGCTCTTTAATCATTTTATGTTCAGAGCTTTGTCTATCCTGATCCTATATTGTTATGGTTTATTAGAGAATGTTCATTCCGTGTACGAAGATAGAATTAAATGTTACTTAAAAATTTATGGGCAGATATTTTTTTTAGTTGCTTTTAATTTTTTTAAGTTGCTGCCTTCTTATATCGACATTATCATTTACTAATGTAGAAAGAATTATTATACAATAATAATTTGATAAAGAATTATTTTACAATAATAATTTTGATACTTGTGTTTGATGTTTTTTATTTAATTACCTGTTTACCTGAGGTCCCTTTAACACTAATGAAAATTTAACGTTTTGTAAATTCTGGCTTCTTTGAATATAATGCGGCAATACGATAATGCGACACGGTTGTTAGAGGGTGATCTAATTTCGAACTATGGTGCGAAATCATTATATTAATATATTTTTGAAAATATTTTCACATTATATTACGCTTAAAAATGTACGTTTTTAGTACTATATAATGTCACGTAGTTTATGTTAAGTGATGGCCATGAATATAATTTGAAGTACAATTAATACTTGTCATTAAACACCTCTATCTAAACGTTTAATAATTTGATAATTTTTTGTATAATCATTGAACGAGTTGGTAAATACCGATTACTTCAGACCTTCAGATTTCAAAATGGATTTCCGCTTTCACGTGTCTATATATATATGTAAATATATATATATATATATATATATATATATATATATATATATATATATATCTAGTAGATCATTACTTTTAAATATGAAATAATTCAAAACAAGTTCCCAAAAAATTTAAATAGGACATGTTTTTAAACTTAATTACATTTTTATATAACTTATACATATAATAAAATTGTAACAGAACAAATTCTGTATATGGAAAATATTTTCAAAAGAATGATTTATTTAGCGTAAAAATAATAATAGAAGACAGAAATCCTGTTTTTAGCATTTTTGTCTACCTATCTGTGAGTAGGTTCATTTTTTTGTCAATCACGCGAACGAAGTAGTAGGCACAGCTAGTAACTGTCAAAAATTTACTATATTGGAACGACGAAAAATAATTTCAGCATTTGCAAATATAAAAAAAATTCTCTAAACTTAAAGATTTATGTGTCTATGAGGAAAATTTGCTCCTTAGTTTATCTAAACACAAAATCGACTGAATCACAGCGGAAATTTATTGATACAGATATTTTTACTTATCAAAGGTTTTCTGTGATGATACAGAAATATAATATACTCAGAACAGATGCAACGATAGTGAATTTGAATGGCGCCATCAAGTGTAGTATGGCGCCATTCAAGGTTTTCTCAAGGTGAGCTCGATGACTTGATTTAAGATTTGGATTCTCAGGATGGATGAATTTTGTACCAGTCATCAAAAATTTTAGATCAAAATGTTTAAAAGTTGTTTGCATATCCATTTGGATAGATTTTTTGGCAACCGGAGTGATTGCAGTAAAGACCGTAGGAAATGGTTCCGCCAAGACGTCAGGATAATAGATAATAGATATAATAAATATTTTGTCGCAAACGAATGTTTCCATTTATCTCCAAAATGGTTTGACCGATTTAGACATGGTTTTCAGCAAAATATTTAAGAATAATCAGCGACGGTTCTCGGATAAATAGTTAGCTCACCAGGGGGTGCTCTAACATTTTGTTGCACACGAATTCGTCTATTTTTCTCCAAAATCGTTTGACAGATTTAAATGCGGTTTTCGGTAAAAAGTTTGTGATTTAACGGCAAATATTTTTGATTAATATAGTTTAACTATTTTGTTACCTTTCTTCGGCTTCGTCGATGTGTGGTTCACGTAACATGTTTCTCAAGTGTTTTAATTCCTCCAATGCTATGCTTTTAAGTGGATAGTTGGGGAGATTTTTTTTATTTATATCAGTTAATACCGTTTGAAAATCGTATTCTACTAAGAGCCACATATTTTTTAGAAGCTTAGTTATTAAGACTAAAAATAAAAAGCAAAATTAAAACTTTGATTAAGCCCACAACAGATGTAAACGTTTTAATCAAAAAAATATAAAATAAAATGCAAAATTAAAAATGAAAAAAACCAGCTTGGATGTAGTAGTTGTAATTGAAAAATTATTAAATAGTTAATAGTAGATAAAAAAGAAATAAAAAAGTAAATATGATTTTAAAAAATAAAAGGAAAGTAAATATTTAATCGTTTTTGAATTAAAATCCGTCGGAGTTTTTCCAAAATGTTTAATTTTGCTTCTTATTTCAGAAATACGATTCTAATTATTAGTTTTGCTTTAATTGACTGGTAGAAATTAGCGATAAACATTTTATTAACACGATTTTTTCATGGTCTATATCAATTTAGCAATAATAATATATACTGATTTATTTTCGTTTTTCATCTCCGAATCGAATACTTCAGTCAATAAATATTTCCCCTATCGAGTAACCTTGGACATCTTTTGGAATACGAGTTAACGCTTTAGAATAGGGTTTTGGGAAGATCCAAATGTAGTATTATTTCTGAATGTAAAAAATCTACTTTTTTCTGCGCCTGAATGTTTTATAAATTTTATTTTGCACAGTAATGTTTCAAGATAGAAGTAAGAAAGTTAAATTTCCGTCGGAAGTGAATATTTTAATTAAAAAAATAAATTTAATATTGTAGCACACTCTGTATATTTACAGATTTAAAAGCATTACTATGATGAACCTTGTGAGAGATAGGTGTTATTGCGATGAAACCAAAAGTGGAAGTGTTGGGGTAATTTAAATATTTAGGACCAGAATGATATAGAAATCTCTTTCTTTTTCTGCAAAACTGAAAATGATTTATGGAATTAGAAAAGAAATATAATCTTTCCTTTCACTCATTATTCAAATCTGTATTTTAATATTTTTTAACTTTATTCAAGGTAAAACAATACAATGTGACGCCAGTTATGAGCCGTCAAAAGGAGTAATTCTTTTATTTTTTCCCGAGTGATTTTTCCCAAAATGAGTAGTTATTTGAAAATGAGTTGTTCGCAAATATGAATTCCTTAGTTTTCCTTTTGTCGTTCTGTTAAGACCTTTTTTCTCAGGAATGCGTGGAGGTATGAAGTTGAAATTGGTATCAAAGACGAATCCTAAAAATACTGCATATCGATATATATATATATATATATATATATATATATATATATATATATATATATATATACACATATACATATATATATATATATATATATATATATATATATATATACATGTACATGTACATCGATATGGATCTTAGTAGATGTTGAACCGATTTGTGAAACGTCTTGAGATATCTGAAAAAAATGAAAACCATAACCAAGCGTTAAGCAATATGGTGTAGAATAGGCAATAGTTAAAACTCGTGCAAAATACGTAAAGGTATTGCTGGTCGATATAAAATATACCACTCAAATTCATAATCATAAACGAAATAATTTTACATGAACTATTTAATTTTACTATTATTTCGCAATTGAATAACTAAGATTATGAATAAAGTGGTTTCAGTATTTTTAATAAAGACTTAAACGTATTACAGTTAAAATTACTGATTACCTTAATTATGAATTACCTTAAATAGACATAGGAAAACATTTTCTTATATTTAAAAATATTATCTTGTGAGAAATAAGGCGGGTTTTAAGTTTAAAGTTTGCGGCACAAAAATAAAATTAAAATTCATCTGGCTGAAAAATAATTATTTTAAACTCGTAACTATGAATCTTTACGTACTGCAGAAAACTCATAACACTGTAACATGGATGTGCTCAAATTGAAGTTAATTAATTAGTTGTCAATTAAAAGTCTGCAAATTTGAATTTGTCAGATATGAAATGTGAAAGCTTAAACATTATCTATATTTTTAGGTATTTTTATAATCAATCTAAGAGTATTCAGATTTTTTAATTCCATAATATCATTTTCGGAAATTATAATTAAAATAATCTGAATGATCTGACATATGCATCATGTTTTAAAATTAAAATAGCTATTATTATTTTTCACTGTATTTTTACACTTTCATATTGCTTTAATAGCATTTCTATTCCTTAGAAAACATACTCTGAAATATTGTTTTCAAAACACCACTCGACTACCCGTCATTAGCCTTGCCATATTGCTTTCCTCTTTTTTCAAAATTTTCAGCCTTCCTCAATTTTTGCTCAAAATCTTAAAAAAAATTTGTTCCATACCTTTTTCTCACTACTTTACTTGCTATTTTAATGCGATTGTTCTAGGATCAACGTAGAGAATCATAGTTTTACCTTCTGCAATTCTAAAGTTGATAATTTCTTTCGGTTGTCTTATATAAAAGAGCCACAACTGAGTACAAACTTCACACGTCACTCTTGTTAAGCAACAGAAATGAATTTTAGAAGCAACTTTGAACCTTATTTATTCCAAAATTTTTGTGTAGAATTTACCACTATTATTTTTAAAGACTGTTTTGCTGATAATTGTTTAGTGTTTAAACGTCTGCCATTCAGTACTTCTTTTTCCACTAGCTTGATGTAGTCGTCAGTGATAGTTTGCGATGGCAGTTATTTAATTTTAATCAGCCAATTCAAATCAAATCAAGCAATTATTTCTGCCTACTAATTTACTGTTTTAGTCATTTTTATAGGGGACAAAAGAAAGAGTTTTAAAAAAAATATTTACGTATAATTTGATATCCATCGGAGATTTAACTTCTTTGTTAAGAAATGTAACCACTGCACTCTACTGCATTTCAGGTAGTTTAATTTTATACTGCACTTACTTGCATTTAGTGGATAATGTCCGTCAAAGCATATGCTAAAACTTTACGATATTTATTTCAATGATTAGTGAATAGTTTATCACTGAGTGATAATCAAATTTTAGTTCAATGGCTAGTTTAAAGTGCGTAAACCAAAATCCTTCTAACCATCCTAGTCTTTAGTAGTAAATTGTTATACATTATTTAAACTTAATAGTTCTATCTCAGGCATGCATTTACCGTCCGGTATTTTAAACTGTTTATTGCTATAAGGCGCGGAAAAGTAAGTATACTCTAGTTCGTTCTGGCCATCCGACTGCGCTCCATTTAATTATTCACTATTTAAAGTCATTTAAATATAAAAATAATTGCATTTGAGAAAGTCTCTGCTTCTACTCTATGCTTTTTATTGACAAAAAATAGTAACAAAACGGAAAAATTAATATAAAACGAAAAATATAAATTCATCTTGTAAAATACTTGTTTCCGTTTATTTCTAATATTATGCTGGGAAAACTTGCATTGCTAATAACTTTGTGAAAATTGATCGTAATAATTATAAAAAAAAACGATAAAATTATTACATATGTCTGTACGTTTTTGCGTTTAAGACCCAGAACAACTGACAATAGCCCTTAATGGAATCGAGTTTAGTTTTTTCAGAACTAATTTCCATAAATCTGAAAATTATTATTTGTTTTTTTTTATTAATATTTTGATGAATTTCAATGAATATTTTTTATAACGTAGTATTTAATTTAAAAGTAAAATATTTATATACTTACTAATCTAAATGCAGATTGGTCCAATTTATTCTAACGAAACTATGCCTCGTTATTAATTATTTCCAGCTAGTTTACATGATCTTTTACATTCTACTTGTTTGACACACAATTTGCTTATTCTAATTTAGATCACTAGAGTCCTAAATTGTTGATATATCTGCCATATCTAAATAATCCTGTGGTAACCAAAATTTTCATTTTAAATGGCAGTGAAGTAAATGTCAAGTTGAAAGTGTTTCCATTTGAATGAAGAAAATCCGATTAATCAGAGCAACTCCAGGAGAAAGCGTCCGTTAAAAACCTCGTTCTTTCTGTAGAGTAATTAAAACATTTCTCGTTACCAAATATGCGAAAATAATTTCAGTCATACACCATTTACGCGATGTTTCATATTTACTCAAAAATATATCAAATATCAAAATATATTGCATGAAGAATTTACTTCATGAAATCATTTTTGGATTCCATTCGAAAAAAGAACTCTTACGGTAAGACTTTATAGTGCATTTATCTTTTTGTTTGTGTATCACGGACATTTTTCTGAAAAACTACATAAGCTAAGAACTTGAAAATTAGCGTATTTATATAAATTATTGTGTTTAACTGTACCAAAAAATTATTTTCTACGAAGTGAAAAATAGGGGAACCATAAAATTGATTTTCTGATTTGTTGGTAGTCCTGTAAAAGTTCGTTTTTATTAATATTTTGAAATTATTTTAACACAAATTTCAGCTTGCATAATTTCGTGTAAATAAGCAATAATGTATGGAGACGAATTTTTAAGGTCGAACGCACGTGTACCCACACGCTGAGTTTGAACGACACAGTCTTGGCCTTCAGACAGATTTGTGAAGGTTTTTTGATTCTTTGATATGTGCTTTACAGGACATCTCCTGCTTAAAGGTTTTCCCATGGATAAAATGAGGCTAAGAGACAAGAATTTGTTTATTTCATAGTTTATTTATTATTTTAATAATAACAACAAGATTAATAAATGCAGTTATGTTTTGTCATATACCCCTTCCTCATTATTTTTCCGTTGGCTTGAAAAATAGCAAGCAATGTTAGAATAAAAAACTCAATTAAAATGATTTTCATTCATATGCGTTAACGATTTCATGATATATTTTACTGTAGCAATCACTTTCTGCGGGTTCTAGAACCCGGCCGATTTTCCGGCTAATAGCATCAATACATACTTATTGAATAAGGGTTATTATTTAAAAAAAATATGGTTATTAAATTACATTTTCTATAGTTGATACTAAATTTTTATATGTTGTTTGTAGCTTTTTTAATCTCAGGATTATGATTTTATTTTATTTTAGATTGTCCTAAAGAAATATCACATTTGCATAAAAAATATTAAATTATTAATATGCTATTAAAATCTGAACTTCAGCAAGGCTGCGATTATTAAGCCTTTTATTATTTTATAAGCACTTGGAATAAAATATTGAAGTATGAAGCAAAAATATTGAAGTACTTGGAATAAAATAAATTTCATAATTAAAATTCTATTAGTTAAACAAAAACAAACATCAATCACATATTCACAGTGGAACTAAGTCATTTCGGTTCATGCTAGTTTCAATCAGTCGCGCTAATCACCAGCCCACTAAAGAATGAGAGCGTTCGAATCGGGACTTTAATAATAGGATTAACGTAAGCATTTTTGAAGGCGTAGAGAGCTTATAACTATCAAAAAAGCTTTAATATTAATAAGTGCTCAAGATCCTCTGCTACGCGTGCGTCGATGTATTATGATAATATATTATTTACTTATTATCATAACATAATTGTCATAAATTAACACCCAATGCACAATGCAGTCTTACAGCAATTTAGAGAAAAAAACAATTTGAAAATAGTAAGTTAAGCCGCAAAACGCATAATATACTACGTATTCTTATTTGGATATATTTTTATGAATTTTTAGAACACTTGAAAACTATAATGGAAGAAGAATTATTTTCATCTTTTTTTCCAAAAAAAGTTCTGTTAGAGTATTCGTAAAAACCTTTACCGTGTACACTGTTTCATAACCGCAATTATTATATTATAGAATTTGTTATTTTATATTTTGAATCCGAAAACTTTCAAAATAGCATTGATATTCTAATACATACTGTGATGTTTCCTATTTGCAAGTATCGTTTTATGTTCCGTATTTATTACAAATATTACAGTTTCGTAGCATAAACTCAAAGGTGAAAACAAAAAAATATTGATCGCACTGTGCAAGATATTATGCCTTGTAATAAAATATACAATCACGGTAAAGAATTTCACTCTTCCAACTGGTTTTTTTGTAAAATTAAACGAATTAATATTTAAACAAATACTCGGGTTTTATTCCCAAGCTAAAATAAATATACGTAGATTATTAGTGTTCAAAATAAAATTCCACTTTCGTAACCTTTGCCATATTATGAAACATGAACATATTTGAATTTAAAAACCACATGACTAAACGTGCGCTGTCTTTATGTGACCTATTTTTAACAAAGTGTAAAGAGTATGTACAATAAGCAGCGAAGCCTGCAAACTTCTAAGCCCTGCTTTACTTTCAGTGAAATTGCGAGCGAAAAAGTGGAATAAGTACCAGGCAGCGGTAGCAAATGTTGACGTGTGCTGTGTATTTTGTAAGAAACCCGTAGTATTATTTTTAGTTCAGTCACATATATACACCTGTCCTATATACATTCGTGGGATGTTTATTTATTTTGGATCCCAAGTTTTATTTTGCATCTCTGTTAAACAACTAGCTGTGCTTTGAACTTTGTTTGCGTGTGGCATTAAAAGAAATATAATTATGTTTACTGAAATTTTAAAACACGTAATGACACATATTATGGAAACTAAAAGAAAACTTCTTTTATGTTGGTTACTTTTGACAAATCATTGAATAGTTTTACAAAAGTAGATCTAACAAAATCCAAAGGAAAAAAAAATAACCGAAATACTTTCAACTTTTTTTTCATGAAAAAAAAACAGTAAAAAATTAATATTTTTTCGATGTACATACAATATATTTTCGATTTGGTCGTCTTTAATTTCTAGAAAACATTGTTTAAAATAAGTAAAAATTTTATCACGACACTGAATGCTAATTACTATAAATAAATTTTTCATTAATCACACGCGCGCCCGCACACATACACACACAAATACATATTTAATGATCATTTATTTTAATACTGACTTTAATTAATAAAATGGTAAAATATGGCGTAAAGTTTTTAAATAATTTTAATTTAAATTATTCGGCTATTGGTTATGGATGGAACAAACAGTTCAGAAATTTAACATAGCCGCCATAATAACGTTTGATATAAGCCAAGCAGAGCAGCGATGCAAATGTATACCGTACTGCTGCAGGCAAACATTATTTATAAAATTCGATATCTGGGAGTTTTTGGAAAAATGTATTCTGCCCGTAACACCGTGCGCGTAGGACGGGGTGCTAGTAGAAAGGGCGCGATGGAGTAGAAGATTTTTGGCTTCAGATTTGTAATTTTAGAAATTGTTTTTAATGTAAGTAAATCATAATAATGTTGAGATAGACAATCAATTTTAACGCAAGGAACTAGTTTATTAAAGGACCTACATAAGATAAATTAATATTTCTGCTAACGTACTAGAAGTGTAATGTACTAGAAGTGTAAGCGTGCATGTTTTGTATTTTCACGTAATTTTTAATAGTATTATCTATGCCTTTCGAACGGTTTTAGCATACTAGGTACAAAAATGTGCTGCATCTTGTGAACGCTAGCTACTCCGAGTGTAATACATCGGTTCATTTCTAAACTCATGTGTTTTGACAAACTAATATTATGACCCAAGAAGAGATAATTATCATTTCAAATTGCGGGTCTTCTGCGGTAAAACTGTAGGTCACGACTCTATTAGCTGTCACTTTGTTCTTAAAGAGGTTCACTTTTAGACCTATTCGGTTAAACACAATGCCACACAGTCAGCATTGCTTGGAAGTCACGTGATGTTACAAAGGAAATCCCTGGATCTTCACGTAGAGTAAAGGCAAAAAATGACTTTTATATGCAATCATTTTATTTTAATGTTTCAAATATAGCATGTGAAAATAAATTTTTTCATGTGAAAATAAAAAATAAAATTTAAGGATTTTAAAAAAGAAAGAGTTCCTAAAATTGACTCTATTTCTATTTCTTCTAAGTTATCTCATATCTCCATTATTTTTTAACTAATTTTGTTGGTATTTTTTTGGAAGGGTCAGTGAATTTGGTTAGAACTTGACCATGGAAGTTTCACATAAACGTAGATTAAATGTCATAACAATGAACAGCATAGGTGATGTGAACAAGTTAGAAACATATAGGTCTAATGATAATAAAATAAGATACAATTAGGGGTGATATAAATTTGATCTTTACCAAAATCGGAATACGCCTTAACAATGATGGAGCCTGAATATGATAACAGGAACCTTTCGGTGATGAGGAGTGAACTTTTCGAGTTTGAACTCTTTTGACATGTCTTGACGTATAAAGAGAACAACAAAGTAAATATATAATAATTATTACATATGACCATTGTTTTTAAATGGTTTGATTTAGCTTAACGCTCCTTATGTTATTGTTGATTTAAATTTTGCGACCAATTTTTCAACTAAACCTACTTCTACGATTTTCATAATACTTCGCTAGTACCGTAGGTCTTCAGGGAGACTATGTCATTGAACTTCGAGTTCCAACTCCTCAGTTCTAATTTTTTAGAGATAATGTCTGCTGCCCAGTGAAACGTGACGATATGCTGTTTTTAAATTCGTATTTTGTGTCTCAGGTCTCTATCATTAAACTTCGAGCTCCAATATCTCAGACCTTATGGTGAAGGGTTATTGCGTTCCTAAACCGTCAGACTTGAGCATCGTGTGTTTTCAAATTAGTTTTGTGAGTTTCAGGCAGATAACCTGTTACTGGACTTCTGCTTCCTACACCTCACTCCTGTTACTGCATAGATACTGCCTTCCTTAACCGTGAGGTTTGGGTATCTGCTGTTTTTAAAAAAATATTTTGGGTACCAGGCAAAAATTCTGCTATTGAACACTGAATTCTAATTTCTGATCTTAATGTTGTTGGGTACTGCCGGCCTAAATCGTGAGATTTAGGGATCTATTGTTTTTTTAAGTTAGTACACAGAGACTCTGTCCTTAAACGCTGACTCCTCTTTTAATTCCGACTCTTCAAACTCCTCATTTCTTCTGCTTGGGAATACCGTCTGCTTAAATCGTGAGACTTGACAATCTGCTGTTTTTAAATTAGTATTGGAAGTCTCACACAGAGACACGGTCATGAAACTTCGGACTCTAATTCTTCAGCCTGACGCTGCAGGGATACTGCTGCCTAAACCGTAAGATTTCAGGATTTAATGTTTTTAAATTAGTACCTTGGATCTCAAGCAGAACCAAGACATTAAATTTCGTGTTTCAAATACACAGTCTTGACGATATGGGTATGGTCTGTTTTGTGTATGTTAACTGATATCTTTGGTATTGATCAACCAATTAGTATAATTCTTCTTTTACTTAAAAGGCCCAGTGCAGCATCATAAAAAACAAAAAAGGGATGTGATTTATGGGTTCGTATACACACACACGCACACACACACACACATATATATATATATATATATATATATATATATATATATATATATATATATATATGTATGTATATATATAAATATATATATATATATATATATATATATATATATATATATATATATATGCGTAGACATATATACGGTTATGAGACATTGATTAGCTTAAATAAAATGATATAATTAATTAATTTAATTCAATGTCGGCCCTGGGAAAAAAGGAAAATATGAGGATTAAGCCGTTTCTCGGGCTTTCAATATGAAAAGATAATTTAAATAAGAAAAGATATGTTATTAAGACATTAGTCCCTAAATTTTCAGCTAACTTTTCTATTTTTCGGCCCTTCGATATTTATTTTAATTCGAAACAAAAATGGACTCGCAGAATAATTTGTAAACGCAGAACAATTTATCAACTTTATTTAAGTTGATAAATCTATTAATAAATAGTAAAATCTAGGTTCTGAAAAATATTAAATTAAAAGACTAAAGTAGAAAACTTTTCAAATTTGAGGATTTCTTTTACATTTTCAATAATTAATTAAATTAAGATTTATGCATGCTGCAACATTGAAAGTCTGGTTTGCTTGCTTAGTATGTCTTTCTTACGATAGCATTTATTCGTAAGAACTTTAATATGTCACATTGTAATAATTGAACAGATATTCCTTGCTATAATTAACCAAAGCATTAATTACAATACAAATATTAATTACATTAATTATGTTAGGCTACAGCGTTTACAAAATATTTCAAATCATTAAAATTTGTTCGCCTTATGGAAGCTACAGGCATAGTAATTTATTTTTATGTAATTAATTACGTTTGGCTTCACCAAGAATTACACAAATGCAAATATTTTATTTTTCAGACTAAATTAAATTTTTCACAACATTCAGAATAGTCTTGACACTTTTGATTGTGAAATATTTTGCTCTTATTCGCTTCGTCCCTCATTAAAAAGAAACAGTACCACTTACATCTCGCCGATCAAATTTAAACCTGGAATTAAAACTTTTATGTTGGCTGTCAGGATTGAAAGGTTTACCGAGACTTCAACTGCTGAACTTCGGACCCTATGTAATAAGGGTAGGTTCCCATGAGCTTTCATTAGAAGTGATAAATTTGGTATAACAACTACCAAGTGTTACACCAATTCTTTAATTAGTGTCTTTTTAGTTGTAAACGAAATTTTTAATTTTAATTTTAATTTCACGCAGGGGAAAAATAGTCATTACATAATAAAGATGTAGAAGTTTTACCCTGGTAGACTCGAATCCTCAAATTCCCCCATCCAGATATCAATCTTCGTTAAGTATTTACGAAAATTGATCAAAACAATGGCAGTACTACTATACAAAATACTATGCAAATAATGGCGAGAATGACACAGTAGACAGTAACAAAAATAAAAGAAGATTACGAAATAGATATGACAATAACTGAATAACATAAATAATAATTTACATAAGAATTCAAAAGAAAATACAAGAATATGAAATGGAAAATTGACATTAAGTATTTTTAAGAGTGTTGAATAAAAAGTCATAACAATAGTAACAATAACGACACACAAAATTCGAAATAATTTGGGATCAAAAATGGGAAAAGTAATAAAATAATTATAACAGGAATATGGTAACACCAATAATCGTGTAAATAATAATTACCATAAAAAATACGGGAATTCAAAACTAACAATTATTAAATAATTTGGTTAAAATCTATTTTGACGCAATTAATTACGTTTGGCTTCACCAAGAATATATTTTATAAAATTTTGTATACAATTCAAAAGACACTAATTAAAAAATTGGTGTAACACTTAGTAGTTGCTACGTCAATTTTATGAAGTGTGGGCGTAAAGGATGAAACGGTGCAGGCTCATTTAAAGTTTTATTTATCAACGACCAAGGTTGTGGATAAATAAAACTAAAATCTAATAATGAAATAAAAATAATTTTAGAAAGGGAGACTGAAAAAATAAAAACGTTGACACGCTGGGTTTTAATTTACCGGAGTACGAATATAAATTAAACATTGGACGGCTTTGCATCGAATCATACTTTGCGTCGAATCAAATCTGTAAGTAGAAAAAATAGCATCGTTTTATTGATTACTAGGAGTCAAAGCGTCTGGTGTGAAATGTATTATGTGAAGATAAACTCCTTAAACGAGTCGATTGGGTGATTTTTGAAAAATATTTATAATGTGTAAATTAATTGTAACATTTAAAATATAGCTATCTTTAATGATCACAAACTCATGTTTGAACCATATCAGCACCGTTGGTTTTTCGTCCTCCAAATTCTCGTATATGTAGTCATTAATATGATGGATCTGTTACGTGCTTCATATATTTGTTTTCAAATTAAAATCGAACATATAAGATTTGACTATGCAAATATTTTCCTGTTCTTTTTGAGCTATTCAAATGGCTTGTATAATATAAGAGTTTATTGTGATGTTGATAAGATGACTTTCCTTATCCCAGACGTATGGAAATGTGTAAATAAAAAATGAAAATTTTATTGCATATTACTTACACATTATTTATTTTACAAGAAACTTGGGCATGACATATTATTTTTCCATAACTTGATTAGTTTTAAATATTAATAGGAATGAACAAAACCGTGATGTAAAAATCAATCAGAAAGTTATACTTAATGTTCGTTAGGAACTAATTCAAATGTATTATGAATGTGGAGCATCTCAAAAAAAATAAGGTTACGGTTACCCTTCGAATAGTACACCTTTCATTTTCTTACATGCCTTGGGGAAAACAAAATATATAAAATTTTATATGTGATCAAATCAAATGACTCATTTTTTATTTCATTCAAACTAATCGTTATAAAATTTTACTGGGTGATTAATTCAGTAACTTTACATAGCAAATATTGTTAAATATATATATATATATATATATATATATATATATATATATATATATATATATATATATACATATATATTTAAATATACAGAAATAATAAAGTTCCACAAGTTCCCTATATATTTTTTATGTTAGCATTTTTCAAAAAATACTCTTCATGTCTTTTAATTAGAAAAATGCACATGTTCCAGCGTTTCATTTCTATGTTGCCAGTAATAAATAATGAATAATACTTTAATTAGGAAGACGAATGTTCTCTTAAAGATCGTGGACAATAAAAAAACGGAAATAGTAATAATACTTAATAACATTGTTTTTCCATGCCCTTTAATGTTATGTCATGTCATGTGTCGAGTTAGTTATCTTTGCTTTTTCAGAATATATTATAGTAGGTGAGAGTTATTTTGAGAAAGTGTTTGTTATTTTCTGTCTTTTTTCATCGTTGAAGATTGTAATTTTTGTGCTCCATTATTTTTCAGATAGATCAGTCCCTAATAAAGAGGAAAAGAATATTTTATTCTAAAAAAAATTGAGTATTTCGGGAATAAAAGTTGGAGACAGGATGAGCATTGTCTTGCAGATATTGTAAATTCATACCTGTTATACTAAATACTTATAGGATTGATTGTTGTTTTAATTCGTTTAACTGTATTTTTAATAAAAGTTATACAGTTACTTATACCATATAAGCTACTACGAGTATTTACGTGACGGCGAAGGCAGTTATAGAAATAATTGCTAATATGTGTGCCGTTAATGATTTATATCAATTTTAATGTAAAACATTATTCTAAACATAATAGTCATTAAGTATGGCTAAATATATGAGTAATATATTGTTATAATTGAAAAAAATCACAGAATTCCATGCCAGAGGGATTCTGCTGATTCTGGATTTAAAAGTGACATATATGTTATTTGGATTTTACACTGTTTAAGCGTCATTAACACACAAATATCCGAACCGATTTTCTTGATACCTCATTAGTATTCCATGAAAGCATTTATTAAAATTTTGGAAATACTTCGACCAAATTGCACAAGAGCTAAAACTATAGAGAAAAAACATCATTAGCTTAAATAATCATAAAAATATTTTCCAATTGTAATTTACATATAACTTAGTGTGGTCGGTTAAAACTTCCAACCAAGGAACAAAGGAACATTGCTCATTACTTTTAGCTTGAGTCGAATAATAAATAACCCGACTTCACCGACAAAATTAAATTTCACTGAGACCATTCCACGCCGTTTCCTTTCTTTTGTTTCAAAGCCGTAACATTCTTCGGACTAGAAAATTTAATTAAAATTTTGCCGATCACTTATCTTTGTTATGCAAATGAATATGATCTAATAAAAAATGATAATTTCTTTAATTTTTAATATCATACAAGTGATATTAAAAATGAATTAATTATTTTTACATACACGACTTTGACATACGTCATTGTGTTTATATATGCCTTGCTCTTTTACACAAAGTAGAAAGTGTAATCTACCATTTTAGACTCTATTCCACCCTTTTACACATAAAATCTATCATTTTCGTTAACCTTAAAAGACTGTTACTTTTTTGATAAAGATATATTCAATTAATGTCCAATGAATTTTGTGTTTCGGTTATAACGTTTCGGTTATAAGTTCGGTTATACTATAACAATTTCAGGGTTATTTGATGCTAGGTACTGTTTCAGAGTTTCGTGTAATATGTAAGATAATTACACCCAGGCGAGGCGAAAACCAATGAGATATATATGTAAACAATGATACGGTTGTATAATATTTAAGTAAATAATATTTATAAGTTGTGCATTAATTTTTTAGAGAAAAATGAAACTCGGAAAAGTTAAGACAAAATTTTAAAAGTATTGACGTGATGTAACTTTTAAAAAACTCATAATCAAAAGAAAATGTTATTGTTATTAGCTTCTTTTACAAATTATACATCTAGTTACGGTTTTTCTTCATACTCATGTAAAATGTTATACACGATTTTCCTTTTTTCCCCTCATATCTTGTAACTGAATGTCAGTAACATGACATATTTTATTTTAATATATAGTTAGCAATAATAGTAAATTCTCAAGATTTGATTTACTTTCGCAGCAACTAAATTTCATAAAAAGTGCTTTGGTTTTTAAATATTTTATTATTCCTCAAATTTAATCATATTAAATCTATTTTCAAGATCATTCTCTTTTTTAAACTAATGTATTAAAAATTTGCTACTTAATTAAACTTGATGTAAGTCTAAGTCTGCTTTTATAAGCTAGAAGAGAACTTTATTAAGTCTCATGTCATTTTATATTTAAATTGGTGGTATTTTCACTAATTAACATTTAATCTATATTATTTTATTTCATAAAATATGATTTTGTTTATATATACTCATTATACTGCTTCTGATAAAATAATGTAAAATTTGGAAATTTGATATTCCATGGTAATTAAATATTGAGAAAAAATTAAGTGATAAGGTAGCATTAGCAACATACTTATGTAATTAAAATTGTGAAAAATAATAAAAAAAACCTACCGTTTCTATATAAAAAAAGATTTAGAAAAGGAAAGTCTTCTTAAAGCACAGTTATCGATACTATACTAAAAAAGAATAAATAATAGTTAAAGGTAATGGTAAATAAAAAATCGTTAATGCCAATATAAAAATATGTTTCTTATTAGCCATTTGAGTTCTGTGTGCAAAAAACAACAAAACAACAATTAAAATAAAATTATAACTAAATGCAATACCAACAAGTAATGCAATTATTTTTCTGATAATCCTAATTTCTGATAATAATGGACTTAGGTCCATTATACGTTTCGGAATAAAAAAGAATAGTGCAAATCAAATGGCTTATAAAAAGAACAAAAATATTTTTTTTTAATTGTGTGTTTTACTTATTGACATAGGGAAATTCACCATAACAGAAAATACCTTTATAAACAAGCACAAAACAACATATCTAATGACCATAAAAATAAACACGTCGCATGGGAAAAATAAACAAAATAACAAATTTAAAAGGGGTAAAATCCTTACGCCGTTCCGAAATTTTTATTGATATATGTGTAATAATAATATTACTAATATCTTTCTTAAACAAAACTAACGTTTCCACTGCTTCATCATATATTTCCTGCCTTAGAAAAAACAAGTAATTACAAAGATATTCTAACAAATACAAAATAGACATTTCAGTAATAAATTACTACGCACCACGTAATAGATAAATTCTTACATTCGTCCCAAATTTACATACAAAAATTTCAAAACGAAACAAAATCACACAATTTTTGAAAATCATAGCATCTAAAATAATTGTATGCTGCACATGAACGGTTGCGTACAATTTGGTAATACCGTTTGATTTATTATGTCGTTCTCTTTTCTGTGATACAAAAAGTTTGCATGTTTATTTTATTTTAACTTATTTATGATTTAGTGGCGCTAGTCGCTTCCGACTCAGATCTGGGTCAAGTATTTACTCAAAAAATTTAAGAAGTCATACGAGAATAATTAAACATGCACGAGATCAGCAACGCTCTATGGAGAACTTTCGTAGGCATCGATGGCATAAGATAGGGTGATATTGAAACTCTGGTTAAAAATACTAAATGTTATTGTCTAATCTTTGCTAGATATGTTTTTTTTCAATTCATTTTTATATTTTTATTAACAAAGATATTTTTTTTCTAATATCCCACCTGAAGATGTTGTAAACCTAGGTCGTGGTAAAGAAATTAAAGAAAGTAGAAATAATACTACATCACGTAGTTTCATTTGTGTTTAAATTAAGAACCAAATCTTAATCCAATGCTTTATATCTTATTACGTAGAGCGATGTTCAAAGTTAATCAATACAAATGTTACAAATCATTTGTATTGAACATTAATTTATTGTACTACGATTTAAAAAATGGATAGTTACACTTACTTTGAATGTCTTGATAACCCATCAAAACTAAGAATTAACAAAAGGGTTTTAAATCATATATTAAAGGCAACGATGAAGTAATTTAAACTAATTCGAGTTTATTTATCTACTTTAAAGTATATAATTGATACATATGGCTGACTTATTACTATGAGAGCAATCTCTTATAGTCAATCATAACACCAGTCCAGCCCCGCTCGATGAACAGCGGGGAATCGAACCTGGGTCCCCACGGTGCGCTGCACCGTAAAAGACCGTATATTTTGTGATCAACACAACACACCACGCCGATGGCGAGTTTGGTATGCTGCTATTCCCAATTCGATTGAAATATATTTCTTAATTCGATAATCGGTCCTAAATATACAAATATACGACAATCTTTAAAAGATATTAAATCTAAGAAATTTTGTACTATTTCATAATTTCTTTAATACAAGAAAGAAAAATGGCGGCATTATATGAAATTTCCTATCAAATATTTTTATTTTTTATAACCATATAGGTATATCGAAACAAGCCGAGTTTTCATTCTTTTCATTTACATAATAAAATGAGTCAATGCACAGAAATCCTCACTTTGCGTTCGAGAAAATCAAGCAGTTTCCGAATATTTCGCAACCTTTTTGAAAATGATTTTTTATTCAGCCGCGAAGCGACCTTTGAAATTGCATTCAGCTCGACTGGGAAAAAGTGAACGTATTGTTTGGGATTTTTTACAGAAAGCTTTTCGCTGCTCTACTTTTGAATTTATTCGGGCTCATCGATTTAAACGAAACGAGCATTTATTTGAAATCGGTGACTTCCTAAACAATGGTCCCATAATATTTTAATCGGTTATAGGAGAACTTGTTATGTGTAAAAAAGAGAATAAATAAACAAAAAGTCAGCAAAGCACTAAAAAGTATCGAAATATTTCTTTAGACTATAACGTTTTGAATTATTTTAAAAAGGAGTTTTTAAAATGATATGAGGAGAAAATAACTCGAAAGCAAGAATAATCTAAATGAAATTAACAGAACCGCACTCTTCAAATCAAATTTATTTACCATCTCTGGAATAAGTTCACAATGATCTTCCTGTTTCTTTTTAATTTTAGACTTAGAGTGGAATATATTACGTCGTCATGAGATTATCTTTCTAATGATAAATTATATTTTGCAGTGGTTTTCTTTTCATTCAATAAATTATTGTGTAAAGTTTTAAAGTACACGCTTCTTTACAACCCAAATTATCACTGAAATGATTTGGAAGATATTGGAGAGGAATCTAATTTAATTTATTGAAAGACGTACGTGTAAGATTACAGTGCTACTTCCAGTATCTATTATTTTAAAGTGGATGTTTTCACTTTAAATATAAACGAATAAAAATGTTTTTTCTAACTTTTCAGCCCTTAATGAAAACTCACTTAAAATTACGCTTTTTTTGTGGAGACTAAAAATCTTGGTGAACATTTTAATACTGAAAATCAGAATTTTCTATATATTTGTATCGCACCGGTAAAATTCAAGTTGGGAGCATTAATTAACCAAAGAATCTGGAAAACTTTTTTACCGCAAAGTTCAATATAATTTTCTCCATTCCTCATTAATTTTTTTGACCCCCAAAAGCTCATCATCTTTTGTTTCTTATACATTTAAACATTTTTTATTCTCACTCAATTATCGATTTTTTTACATCTTGTTTCTTTTTAAAAGCTAATATACTTTTAAACCTTATTTGCTAATATAAGTCTCTGGCCTTATGTGAAAGTAATTATGTCTCTAATTTTCTAATTGTATGTACACATATAACATCTGTTCTTTAATACCTTGTGGGAGTTTGATATACTTTATCAATAAATGTATATAATAAACCTGTATACATAGTGTAATATAGTCAAGTTATACTATCATAAAATGTAAAGAATTTTTTTTATTTCTGTTTGTCAAAATATTTTAGTTTGTAAAAAATGTTCTAAATGAAACCAGATAAACCCAATGGTTACCCCTCCCTGATTTTTACCAAATTATATCAGTATTACCAAAAATAAAGCTGTTTTATTACATTCCTTTATGTAAAACGTTGACTTCAAAGTAGGAAATCTAAAACAAATTCATATTAAAATGGTGCAAAGACATGAATTTCATAGAGCAGAAGTGTTGTGAATATTTAAGCAGCCGCCAAACGATTCTATGGCCTGCGGCAGAAATATTACAAAATTTGTGTTTATTCTGCATAAAAAACTTTGTGTGTTTTAAATGGCGCCAACCAAAAGACACGATTATATAAATCAAAACTATTAAGAAAATCACAGCTCGTTCTATAAAAATCATAAAACAATCCCTTCCAGGCAACCAAAACGTAAAAGGTGATAAACTTCAGGTGTGCAAAGAAAAGATATTTTTGATGTTTAAAGTGAAAGACTGTTTATCCATGTTGTTCTTATTGCCAACCAGCACGTCTTTCCTTTGCAAAAAGAAAGTGCGCATGCAACGTGTTAATAAAACAAGGAATAAAATGCTACATATATTATTTTTTTCACATTTCATGATTTCATGTTTTATTTACTACAGATTCTTATTTAGTGTAAGGAAAGTTTTTTTATAATAGCATGAACTTTCGGATGATAATTATTGTAATGAAAATTCCTCTTTTTTAATTACACGTTTATTTCCATATTAATAGCATTATTTTATATAACTTTTAAGTATTCTGTTAATATATATTCTATTATTATATTAGTTTATTAATTTTCATATTTATTATTATATTTTTAATTTTCATTTTGCCATTTAAAATTTATCAATTTGTTATTATGGTAATGGTAGTTTAGTGGGACGACCTAATACATAGGTCTTTTACGAATTAATTAAGATTCATACAAACTATAATTTGTTCAGTATGTTGCAGCATTCATAGTTTGATTTGTATTTTTGACCTAAAAACACTAAACACATTTCGAGTTATAAGTCGTAGGTAAAGAAACAGACCTAAAATATTCAAATATACAAGTTTTTATAAATATTACTTCAAAATTACAATAAAGGCATGCAATGTAATAATTTCTATAGATAATACTCAAAATTCTAATATAAAATTATTGATTAAACAATTTTCACTTGAAGTGTATTATTTTCTTACTCACGCGTGTACTGGTCAATGTTTCCAAAATTACGTTATCATCTTTGAGGCGTTTAAATAGACGTTGGACCCATATGAACTCTCATTTCAAAGTGTATTAAAATATAACCATGTTTTGGTACGTATATATTATATTCATATAAGCAAATGTGCATTAATTTGACCATGCACATATGAAATTACTTTTTAACATCAATATAATGCAACTCATCTGTTTGTTTCACTTTTTTGTATATTCTTGTATTGTGTTTATTTTAGTATCTCTGATATTTCCAATCACAATAAAATATTTAATGATAAACAAATAGATAAGTTATTAATGGTCATGACATTTTTATGACAACATATCTCTTTTAAAATATAAAACATTGAAACTTGGTCGGTTATGCAATGTTTATATTAGTTTATTAATAAATCCTTATTCTCGTTTCACTTTCATAAAAATTTAAATAAATTTATAAGTAGAGACGGCAGTTTTAAGTATTTTTTTTAATTTATTCTTTTTATTTATTATTATCAAGGAAATTTTGGCGCGAATGTTACTGACAAAAAATGATCTTCTTAAACGATGTGTTAAACACATGAGAAAATATATTTTTAAATATTTACCCACAAAATATAAAATTTACATTCGAAATTTATACCTTATAATTAAGCATTTACCGTACATTGCACGCTGTGTTGATTACATGCGTTTAAATTACATCGTTTCTTTTACACTGTGTAATATAAACATATATTTTAAACATATAATAAGAATGTTGTTGATAACAAAGTTTGTATAAAGGAATATACGTATTTATAAGTGAAAATATGTATAACAAAAATGTAAAATGTATATGAGACGGATGTATCAATTTCAGCATTGGAGAAAAAAATCCTTTGAGACGCAAGAGACATAAAGACTTCATCCATTAATTAAAGCATAAAAATTTAAATTCTTCGCATTATTGAATTTTAAATTTATACGACCGAACTGCCATTAATATTAAATTCTCTACTTTGTCCTATCTTCCAGTAAAATACAAGTGAATCGTTTTTCCCAAGAGACTTTTCTAGATTCTTTTTCTTTAACTCTCTTTTCATCCTAATTTTATAGACTTATGTAATATACATTAAGGATACTTACATTCATGTAATTATAATTTAACCTAAGTCACGTTCTACCGTAATTAAATTTAACATCAAATATATATTATATTCGAGCAAAATTCCTAACAATTCAGAATGTCAGACAGTCACAAGATGATCGTTAATGAATATCAACATACAAATCGATTCTTGGGATTAATGTAAATTTTAGTACTAGTTATATCCATCAGTCTTTCTGTATATTTCAGAAATTTTTCTGTTTTGACCTAATGCACTCAAGTGATCACGTGACAATGTCGTGCACTCTGTAGACTCAAGAACGGAAGTTTCTTTAAGATTGTGTGCTTTCCGTCTATTTCCATTACCATCAATTAAAAAATATTTAATTAATATTTTCGAATAATATTGCCATTATATTCTTCTCGATAAAGTAAAGATAATGCGATGATAAAATTATTGTTCAGAGATATAAAACAATTTATAATGTAAATATACAAAGTACATTTAGATTAAATTTTAATAGCTGCATATAATTACGTGCGTATACATTTGTATTCGACATACTGCAGCACCTATTAATATTGTTCCGATTTTAGTATAACCCACTGAAAACATTATATATTAAAAAAAAATTATCTTCAAAAGGTTTAGTCTACTGTATTTAAATCTTAATGAACCAAAAAATGTTACCACGAACTACACCACTATATTTGTTTTTAAATATTGATTTTTTATCATTGTTAATATCATTGTTAATACTTAATTACATAAATGCACCTTGAAATCAGTTTCTTTTCAAACGCGGGTGTACCTTTTACTTTGCATGAACTTCTTTATACGATTGTATCTACGAAGAGTTGAACGAGGTTAATAAGTTAGAATAAATTGTATATAATTAATCACCATAAATATAAAAAAAATTGGTAAATATGGTTAACAGTTCTTCGTTCTTGCATATACTAAAATTCATGTTATAAATTATATGACGATAATAAAAACACTATCAGCCGAAAAGAAAAGCTTTGTTCTCACATTTGTTTAAATAAAATCTATGAATTATAGTATAAAGACGACGCAAATATTATAGAAACTGAAAGGTTAAAAGTTTAAGGGACTTGATTAACTTTAAAAAAACAATATTTCGTTTTTTCGTTAAACGTTTGGTTGTGATTGGGAATGTCAGAGATATTAAAATAAACAAAATAAAAAAACAAAGAAGTGAAATAAACATAGGAGTTGCTTGAAGTAAAAAATAATTTCAATTATAAAAAGATCATCATATATATTAATACGCTAAGGTTAAGATGTTACTCTCCCTTTTTAGAAAAAACCTCACAACTAATCCACATAAATTATATATCATTTTATAGATAATTGCTTGCTCTACCGGCATCCACAACTAAAAAATTTATTATTGCTACTGTTTTGCAAATTAATTAATTATTAAAATTATATACACAAAACAACAATGCTGCCATCTAACGGCTCAACGTCAATATGATTGACGGTCGGTAAAATTTTTGTTTAATTTCAAATCCACTCACGTATAAATAAAGTGGCGCTTTAGCTCAATGCTTTTGATACTTGCGCCTCTATATGTCAATTTTAGTAAAATATTTATTTGATCTGTCATCTGAGCTTCATAATGGAATAAATAATGTGAAGACTTCGCACGGGTCACGCTAGTTTAACTAATATAGGTAAAAGTAACGCATTTTTACGTATATTCATACATGTTTGTCTTTTGTGAGAACTCAGTCAAAAGAAATGAATTACAAAGTGGCAAAACCCGAAAAGCGTTTTGCTTTTTAAGTTATTAGGAAAAAATGGAATTATTTATTGAAGTGGAAATTTATTTATTATTATGATTTGATGTGGAAATTTGTATAAGACATACGTCTGTTAATACGCCTCAAACATGATATTATATTATTTTGGTCAAACATTTGCCAGTATACGCGGTAATAGGAAAGTAATTCCCTTCATATGAAAAATAAATTTTATGTCAATAATTTTATATTGAAATTTTAAGCTTCATCTGCCGAAATTATTTCTTTTTATACCTTTACTATAATTTTTAAGTAATATTTTTAAAAAGTTGAATGTTTCAATTTTTTGAGTTTATTTATGGCCTACAATTTAAAATTAATAATCGTTACTAAACTTCAATTCTTAAAATATATTGAAAACAACACTTTCACTTTCGTAAATATTCAAAACTCTTCTCGTGTACAAAATCCATGTCTTCTGTTGTATTATTTTCATTTATAAATTGTTTGATTTTTCGATATATAAATCATAAATACAATTGGAAGCGCTACAACAATCGGGAAAAAAGCTATGTTTTGTGCGAACCTTGTTGAATTCGTAATAGGCCGACCTGCAGGTGGTTTATTTAAACAACGTGTATACTAGGCTGTATAAATAAACGACCCTTATAATTATAACAAATTTATGAATAGTAAATGGCAAAACTTGAATAAAATTATGTACTTTTAACTTTTAAAACTTTCCACTATAGTCTCAAATAAAATGGTCAATAGTTAAAAAGAAGAATAAAAATAATATGGGGGTTGAGGTGGAATTAAAACATTGATCTTTCATTAGAACAAAAATCACTCGAAAAATAATAATATTTAAAAAACCTTTTCTTAAACAAAAACTATAATAAATAAAACATGGAATATAAAACAGATGACTATTTATGCAACATTTTTGTTTTATTGGCACATTGCTTTGGTATTTTCTTTATAGAAAAAATATGTATCAGTTTGCAAAAAGAAAAACAAAGATAAACATTTGTTCTTTGGATGTATTTAAAACATCGAAAACAATGTTTACTTTGCACAATTGGCATTTTGCCACCTTTGGTCTTTAGCAGGGATTGTTTTATAATTTCGTTTACTATAAGTCGTAATTGTTTAGATAGTCTTGAATTTTATAATCTTGCATGTAGCGCTATTTAAAACACGCAAAGTTTTTTCCAGCACGAGCATAAATTTCAAAATATTACTACCACACGCCATTGAAAGGTTTGGGGGCAGCGCAAGTGCTCAAAACTCTTCTCGTCTTCAAAATCCATGTCTTCAATTTTATCATTTTCATATGTAATAATTTTTGTCTTTCCTTCAAGTCATGTCATCCCAAGGAGGAATAGTTCATTTTTGATGAAGCTTATCTAGTCGATGTACATTGTTGGTAACAATTAGAGAGGGGTAACCAGTAGGTTTACTTAGTTTCATTTGGAACATTTCTTAATTTATTATTATAACTCTCTGAAACTATTTTGATATTTGGAAATAAAGTATCTCTCTGAATTTGGCTATCTCTCTCTCGCTAGCAAATTTGAAGCAACCATAATTCTTTCTCAGACATAATGGTTTCACCAAAAACGTAAGAGACAATTTGCACGATTTTTCGATATTAAAAAAAAATAATTTGTTTAATAACAAAAACAAATACAAAAGTACAAAACAAAACAATACACAACAATACAAAAGTACAAAAAACAAATTTCATTTAAAGCACAAAAAAGTTTGTAAAATAGTGTTAATAATAATACAATTTTTCAGCGTATATATTATATAATCTAAAAATATTTAATGAAACTTAATACATTAAATCATTTTTAGTAAAACTATATATTATTAATATCCAAGATTTACTATTTATTGCAAAAAATCTCCGAACGCTGTACCAAATTGCTTTGTGAATTTTTATGTGTTCTTCATTACTTTCAACCATGTTGTCACGAATTTTAAAGACCTCTCAAACAAGCGTAAAACTTGTATATATTGGTTCCATACACATCCAGAGTATATAGCACAGTAAAATATTTAGAAATAATATTTTTTCACAATATAGGTTGTTTTCTAATATGTTTCTCACAAAGGAAAAACATGGTAAATATTTAAAAATTATAAAATCAGGAAAAATCGCTAAGTTTTCTTGTAATTTTCTAGTTTGATTTTAACAATCTTTTTTTGTTTTATTAGTTTCGGAAGTGAAAGGAATGGGGTGATACTCCAAAAAGTTAAATAAAAATAAATAGTTAAGCAATCCCTAGATCTCTTGATCAAAAATCCACAGATCCAAATGATAACGACAAATTTTTTCGATTATTTAATTAACTCTTTCAAAAGATTTTCACATAAATAATTTCGGGTGCCAACTATAGAAATACCAGTTTATGCAAGCTAAAACTGTTTATCGCTATGTCAAATTTAATTTTCTTACGTCAAACAGTTGCTGACAAAGAAGCTAAAAGACACGGATAAATAGGTGAGTGATGCTTGAAAGTTTTTTTTCCTTTTTGCCTAGAAGGAATACTCCAAAAATATAGCAATATATAATTAGGTGCCTTATTAAGCAATGGCAATTATCGCTACAATGAATATGGTATGGATTTTATGTACAATTTCAAAAAACTTCCTTTTCTTGAATTTCCATTTTGTACAAGCAAAATAATATCAAAATAAGAATATTTGATTACATTGCAAGTGCTTGCAATTCAACAGGTTCACACGAATTGATACTGACAGTCAAGATGGTGGCGTTTGCAGGAGTCACTGAGTGATATGGCGACTTTTGAAAGTTAACATGTAACATAGAGTTATTTGAAAGTGAACTGTCAATCAATGTAGCAAGTTTGGTAGGAGTATTAAATATTTAACCTAAATTTATGCATACCATACCGAGTTTTGAACAAGATTGATAGGTGTATATGAAAGCATTTAAAAAAATATTTTGAAAAAATGGCCGCCTTAAGTGATTTTCTTTTTTTTACTTAACGGAGTTTGCGAGTGAACTATTCATATAACAAATTCACTTTGAAAATAATTAATAAATATGATAAGGAAAAACAATTGTAATACTATGCCTTGGTGGACTCAAGTAGTTTCTTTTATAAATTGACCTATTTATTTTATACGACCTAAGTCTTTATTCTGTTATTTACGCGTTAAAAAAAATGTGACATTGAGAATAACTTCTATTAAATATGAATCGGTATCATTATTATTTTTTTGCAACTTCTTTTTATAACGAATAAGGTTTAAGATAAGAAACAGCACATATTTACAAAAGGAAAATTGTTACATAAAACTTAAATTACACGCATATTGTTTTCTTTAACGTTGATAAGACCATTTTATGAATTGTTCCATTACTTTAAAATACATTTTGGATTCGAAAGTTGAAAAATTATAATATTCGCGTTTAATTGTCTTCTATTATACATATTTATATTAGAGGCTTGTCTCGTCTTTGTACAGATAGATAGACGCGGGAGCCAATGTTTAAAGCCTGTGAGTATAATTTAACTTTCTTAAAAATACCGCCATAAAATTCAAGTTGAGAAAGAAGAAAACTTTTATTTGTACAAATTGAGTAACCTCAACATAAATTTTCTTTTTATAATACTTAAGTTTCGCGTTATAGGTTCTAGAAAATTGAGTTGAAAAATTATGTTCTTTTAGGAACAAAACTTTTTTATGTACCATATGCACATATGCCCTAGAGCTATATTATACAACTTTTTAAGATGAACAATGTTGCGATAATTTTTTTGTATGTATCTTGAAAGATTTAGTCAAGATACCTTTCTCAAAGGTGCTTTATTGTTTTTTTCGACATATATTCATCTCTACATATGGGAGAATTTTCACAATAACCTTTTAATTTATACAGACTAACCTTCCACGCCAACGAGTCTATATGAATATAAAAATAAAAATAAACTGTGATATGTATTTATTAACAAAATTGTACACATACAAACAGACAAACTCGTCGGAGAACTACTTTTCGGAATATTTATTGTTAATGCTATGAATAAAAAAAATAAGACGGGATTAAAATAAAATTCATGAAATGTACTAAATATTTTTTATCTTGCGGTATCATCACTAGTATATTTTAGCTAAAATTAAAAAAAAGAAGTATTACTTATTACAATAAACATTTTTTTCATTTCCAGAACATCTGAAATAAGCTATAAAAGTTATGGTAGCAAAAAGTTACATTAGTTATTTTTTTTAACTCTTCACTCTCATATACTTTCTTTAAATAATTCCATAATTTATATAATATTTATATCATTAATTATTTCTATAACTTCCTATTAATTTTTAATAAATGTCGAAAATAATACGTGATATCCCGATTTTTCCGGGGGCTATTTTATTATATTAACAGCTTTAAAATTCTTTGAAAATACGACCACTTGGGTACATAGTCTGAATGCAGTAAATAAATGTTTGTAATTAAAAGAAGAGCTGATTCAATGATATGCAATATCTGTTCATGGTATTGTTCTATACTCTGAAAACTGGCTCAGTCTCTTTTATCAAATGCTTTCTTTAAGATACGTTAAAAAACAATAACACGTACCAATTAAAAAAAACTTTGAATCAGCCATATCCCAACACCTGGAATTTATTCTTCATAAACTTTTTCCAGATTTGTCCGAACAATATCTAGTAAACTCTCATATCTCTTCTACAAAACTGAAGAAACTTCCATGTTTCTCTTTAAAACAAAAACATTTCTTTAACTTTCATTTTATACATTTATATCCATATAGTATAGCTTCTTAAAGCTAAAAATGATTTATTTTAAATTCGGGAATAAAAAAACTAAAGTGGATAATTTTGCAGTTAACAAACATTTCAAATTAAAAGATTATAACATTATTGGTCCTAATTTTGTCTCTGAAATTATTTATTTATAAGGTTTCACATAATTTTTCATGCCCTTTTTTGTATCAAATATTGGTACCTCGTTTCGAATATAAAATATTTGTTGTTCAAAATAAGAAGTTAAAATTAATTTGTGGAGGTTCGTATAGAGCATAATATTTTTGAACACGTATACATAATTGTGTGGAGAATGTTGATGTATAAACTTTTGTAGTCCAGTAAACATAATGGCGACGCGCGGTTAATATTTCAATGAAGTACTTACGACTTTGCAAATGGGTCATATTTATTGTATTTTTCTAAACAATGCATTATTTTAAGATAAATATGTTATTCAATCCTATTTTCAAACTTATCCTTTAGTTAATAAATATATATTTCAGAATAAACTCCTTCAACGGAAAAAATTATAATTATTTATATATATATATATATATATATATATATATATATATATATATATATATATATATATGTACATATATATATATACATATATATATATATATGTATATATATATATATATATATATATATATATATATGTATATATAAACATTTAATCATTATTCTAACGCAAATTGTATTAAGTTCCGTATTACCCGTGCCGTTTTCCATTACTAGATATCCAATTTAAACTATTAGAATCTAAATAAGAAATATTAATAAATATGGATTTAATATAAATAGATTGGGTAATCAATTAAACCACAAGTGTCAACTTAATGATCTCAAGCGCTGTTATCAATTGGCTGTTTAATTTAATCAATACAATTGGTTAACATCATTAATTTGAAATTTATTTGAAAGGTATTATATGTAATGCGTATGGTCTTAAAAAGGATAATAATGGTTTGTAAAATGTAGTCACACAAATGTTTCATATACATTTACAGAACAATTTATATAAGATTAGGTACACTGCAAAAATACCGTTGTTTTAAAGAATTTTTGTAAAATTATTCAATAAATGGTAATTACATAAGAAGCGAATAATTACTTTTCTTTTAACTGAAAAGAAGTAAACATACATAAAGTGTTGTGAAACGTCAAGCAAATATGGCTATCAGAATGATTGGAGATCCCCTAAAAGTCTTGAATTACACAGGTATTTCAAACAAAGGAAAAGTAGTTTTAAAAAGTCGTGTACTAATTCTAACAATGACAATAAAATGCCAAAAAAGATTAAATAAAGCGAAGGTGACTGAAAAAAAAGTAAAGAAATGTTAATGGCATAATATATTTCAGTGGGAAGATTGATTTTATTCTATAATTTTTTTGACGACTCATGCCTTTCATTTAAAGAGAATCCTTTCTCCATTAATTGAATTAAATTGAAATGAAATACTATTTAAATATATTATTCAAGTTCTAGTTTTTGAAGCACTCGTAAATTTCTTGTTCAATTAGCAAACATTTTATTAAATGCTGGACAAAGGTCTAAGAGTAATATTTTGACCTGCTTTTGTGGCTGAGTATTGTTTTTTCTTTGCAGTAAAAGTGTATCGTGTGTTTAATTGATACGACTGTACAAAAATTGGTGTAATAAAATTAAAGTTGATGTATCAATAAATATTTATACTCACTTGCTTGAAATTTAAATACATTTTTATATAAATATAGAATAGACTTAGAAACAGGAATTGAAAATTAGCTGAAATACGTAGTTTAGTTTTTAATAAATCATGCCACGGGGTAACTGATAAAGTTTATATCTACTAATCATACAAATTATCAAAATTGTCATATTGTATCAGTTTTAGCTGAATCTCGCTGAATTTAGCTAAATAATATCTTATCAGTTTTAGCTGAATCCCGCTAAAATTGACTATAGATTTTAGAGTTACAAGGGATATTACAAGGGAGTCAAACTGAACTTTATGATGATCTAAAGAAGCAAAACATTTTGTCCAATTTTATGAAAGTTCCAAATATTTTGATTACTTACATCTAATGTTATCACTTTATTAAACAAAATATAGAATATACTAATTGAATCGAATTTAATTGAAATGTACGCGTGAAATATACAATTTACAAATTGAATTGAAACGAATGGTAGTACTATGTCTTAAGGAGTCTTTTGAGTTTTTACGCGGTCTTATTCATCTATATAAAAAGTGTCATTTAACATTAAAAAAAGCAGGAAAATATATCAGTACAAAATATTATAAACCATTCTTATTATATCTTGCAGTACTCAAAATTCAGTTCCATATTTCACGAAACTAATTAGGCACAATGGAATATACAGACTGAAAGTCGTTAACAATTTACATGAAATGTGCGAAGAAAATGGGTTTTGGGTAATATTCAGTAACACGGAAACGTAATAAGAGAGTGAAATCATAAAATTTGGAGGAAATTCATGCACTCTACGTGCATGAATTTGAAGAAACTAAAAAAAATGGATTAGTCTAGCGACAAAGTGCAACAGTAAAAAAAATATTGTAATTTTTAAAGAAAATGTATTTAAAATTTCAAACTTTGAAATATTTTGCTTAACATGCTTAATATATCTTCATGTCATACGTGGATTTTCTAACAGCCAATATGGTGCTTTATATTATGCTATTTGCAATTTTTACTATCACTAAATTTTATATAAGAATACATATCAGGTAAGTTCTCCAAAGATGATATTTGCTCATAGCAAAATCATTTGCTTAATCTTTGTGTGATAAGAGTCTTTGCACATGTGTTAATTAATATTATAGCAATGATTGTAAGTTCTCTTAACTTGAGGTATTCATCGTATGTTTATCCTCAGGTATAAGTTTATATCTATATTATATCACTTTATGCGGTAAAAAATTCTATTCATATTTTGAAAAGTTTACAGGAAATATTACATACCCTTTAACGTTTACATATGTTGAAGCATGTACAGAATACTCTTAGTGCAAGCTTCTCTCTTATAAATAGTTTTCTTCTCTTACCTTTATGTGTTGAGGTATATTTACCCTTCAAGGAGTTTTGAAAATTCCTCCCCTTTATTTTTTAAACATTGCACAAAAAATAACAGCCTAATCTATACCATTATGATATTTATTATTCGAATGGATATGCTGCAATTCGTGAATTTAATTTACTCATATCTACCGCGACCCAGCTTAAAGCGATGTTCTTCACAGTTTCTTTCTTTTATGAAATAACTATGTATTCTCGAGAATATTTGGTATTTGGACGTAACTTGTTCGAATTGAAAGAAAAAATGTATATGTTTCTTTACAGTTTCTTTATCAAATTACAAAATTTTGGTTACTTGTAGTTGTCTGTAAATTAAAAAAAACAGTTTATTAAATTCTTACATTTAAAACAACCGGACACATTCAATTAACTTTTAATATTCCTGGTAGAGAAAAAATTTTGAAAGTCGAGTTTTAAACTGTTTAACTTCTGCTATCCATCACGTATAAAAGTTTGTGTTGCGTATTTTTCACTATGTGAAATAAGTCTATGTTACTAAAGAAAAAAGATAAAATTATAAAATTACCTTTCTTGGAAAAATATCGAAGTGCAACTTTCTTTATGCTAGATAAGTATTACAAAATTATTGGATTAAAATCGATTATCAGAGCTACGATACATCACGATTTTATCGTAATCGATAACTGAAAAATAAGAAATATAATTAATTTCTTTTCATTATTATCTATGTTCAAACAATAGAAATACGACTACATCACAAGCTAGCAGATGGCGTGTTAATATTTAAGAAATTAAAAAAAAATTAATTTACTATAATTTCGAAGTAACATTTTTGTACAATAGTCAACTTGAACTAAAAACGAAGCGATCATGAAGGATACGTTACGGACGTTAGTGACTGTCGACTAATTCCAATTTCGGTATTTGGATGGTTATGAAGAAACAAAGAGTGATGTTATGATTTTTGTAAAAAAATACCCTTCTAGTGAGATTGCTTATTTAATATTGTTTTTCTTAGCTCAAGAATAATATATAGTTTCCTAAAACTAAGTTATTTAGCACAGTTTTTATCACTATATCGAATACCGTCATTTGTTGATCTAAAAAACATAAGTACATAAATATAAATAAATATATATATATATATATATATATACATACATATATATGTATATATATGTGTGTGTGTATATATATATAAATATATATATATATATATATATATATAATGACTGATGACTCAATCTTAATTTATTTATAGGATGAAATTATTTTATTCACTAATTCCACGACTGACAATTTAGTTTGAATGTACAAAATGACTTCTCCAGCTTTCTGCCGTTGTTACGCGTCACGTCTTCTCTAGCTCCTCGGAGTTGCTTCGCCTGCAACGCGCACCAACTCCGGAGAGGTGGAGAAGTAATTTTGTCGGAGCGCCTATTTACGTTTAGGGAAATGCCTTGTAAATATTAGCATAGCTCTATGCGAGCCTTATCACCATAGCGATTTGCGAGGGTATTTCCAGCGGTGAAATTCGTCAACGCGCTCGCTGCAAGCTTACCGTACGTGCATCGCTCGCCTGAGCCTTTAATCTAGTCAGATTAGAGAAGTAAATGCTGTGGTTATATGTACATGTTGCGTAAATAAATCCAATGGATGTCACAAACAATCGATAGACGCCAATACGGGACACGCGCAGCAAACGAAGTCGTTGCGCACACGAAGTGTGCGCACTGCTAGTTGCGAGCACACCGAAACCAGTTTCTAATATATAAAGCAATGCACATAAAAGTAATTAAGCGTTTCTGTAATTATTTCCTTAGCTGTAAAAAACCTACTTCGCACATGAATTTCACTTTACCATTTAATTTTTGAACAGCTTACTGCACAATTTAAAAGATTGCGCAAACTAATTATATATTACAAAAATATAAAAAAGTCACAACGCATTCATTCATAAACCGAGAAAAATCTGTTCTTTTAAGAAAAAACTATAAGATTTTAACTAAGTTTTAATCTTTTAAGATCCTTAATGGCGTCCAATGTTATATGATACATTATTATTATTATAAAACATCAAAGCTGAAATAGTTCAAATTGAATTTGCTGTCTCTAAATAATTATCTATCAATGAATATAACTATAAAATCATTATATTCGGGAATGTAATATAGGACCAAGATATTGAAAAAGTCAACAGAATCAATTTGTATAAACAAATTAAATAAATCCACTGGAAAATACTTTCTTCTAATAAACAGCTTCTGAAAGTAATATTTGAAATAACCTCATTTCAGTCTGACTATTGACACTTTTAGGACTTCAAACAGAAGGAAATATTTTTTAAATTATTTTTTTCAGATTTAAGAATAAAATATTAAATTACTCCTTGGCTATAAAATAGATATGAACAGACATCCATTGCTCTACACAAGAATAATTGAAGTGTTCTTTGGATTCAGACGTATCTGTTTATTGCTCGACATATTAGACTCAGACGATGTATATAACTTATATTTATTCGTACTTATTACAACAATACCTAATTAACAAAATGATAACGAACAGAGATATCTCAATCGCGCAAATATTATATATTAATAAACAAATACGTATATCCACATTATATGAGCACGTACGACTGCATACTTCACACTTTAAAAATATATTTTGTTTTCAGTTGAACACTTATTCATTCCGCTGTGAACACAAATAAAACGTAAAAGTATATCCTACCATATTTTTCATAGGTATAAACAGATGGCGAATTTGTCAGCTCTTTGACATAAACTCTTCCTGAATTTGTAACAGGCGTAATAATGACATAAGAGTTTAATATAACATTGGTCATTGTTATTTTACATTCTACTTAGAGAGACATTTATTTTAATATTACATTAATCAATTTTAATATCACTTCATTGTAACACCAAATATTAGACGTACAGGTGTATTCTTGACCAGTTATTTTGTTAAGGCTTGTTTATGCGATGAACGCTTGCCAAAGGAGAATAAAAAAAAATTATATATTTTTTTAAACTTAAGAAAAACGACTTTGAAACGACTTGGCTAACTAGGCAAACTGGACATCATACGATTTTATGGCCAAATAATTTCCATTAATGTGTGTATTGGATTTAGTTCCGAGTATAGTATATATATACATACATACATACATACATATATATATATATATATATATATATATATATATATATATATATATATATATATCATATGTGTGTGTGTGTGTGTGTGTATAAGAAGTTTGTACTGAAGCAGGTCCTCGCTGTAGAATTTTATTGTTGTTCACTTGGAGATTACCAGGTCCATCTCTGGTTTCATCTTTCTTAAAGCAGTTATGAATTGTTTTTTCATTTATTTTTATATACAAAGTCACCCAATCTCTGCCCCTTTAAAAAAAAAGGTTAAAGCCTTATCAAATTGGCTATATAAAACCACCACTCTAGTGATGCAATTCCTACCCCTGCTCACGCTCGCGGCTCGTTCACTTGAATTTAAATAAAATTCTGCAATATCTTTCGCTCTAGTAAATTGCCAGTCTTATAAGTTTCCAAACTCGCTCTTGTAAGTCGTCAGTGTGATAAATTGACAAGTTTGCTTAGAAATAAAATCAAGGGTTATTTGATTATTGGTGATAAAAAACTATTGTAAATTTTAGAAAGCCAAAAAAAATATCGAAATGTGTATCGTTATATTACATATGTATAAGTCGTCCCTTGCATAATACATTTCTGATTAAAATTTTAACTGTTAAATATTGGAATTTGTAATATTTCGTTATGAGAAAAGGCCTACAATATTGTAATATTTCGTTATGAAAAAAACCTACATTATTATTTCTTTTCGATTATATTTTTTCGCTAATGAAAATATATAAGCGGAACAATACAATTATGAGGTGATATTACTAATTTCTTTTCATTAAAAACGATGCGCAGTTCTATGATTGCTAATTGCATCAATTAGCCGACTTTAACTCTGCGAACCGTAATCGTCAGTACCGGTTCGTTAACCTTGCTTATTAATTAGTGGAAGCATTATTCTATATATCAGCGAAATAAAATTTATCACACTAAGGTAATATCGTTTCGAAATGAAATATTTCATAAAGCCAAGTGGCGATCATTTGCAAATAAGCATAAAAACGTGATTACCCATAATTACATTACACTATATTTAACATTATTTTTTTGGGAAGTTCATCCTGATTTCTATTGACATTTTTATGTTAAAAGAATTAGACTTGTAACACTTTTCTTTCTCCCGGTATAACAGGTTATGGTAAGTGTTAAAAGTCTTTGTCCAAACTTATAAATAATAAAAAAAAGAGGCCATGACCGGCTATATGCATAGTTTGTTAGGGGACGCCGTACGATGATGCCACTCTTCTGTAAATAAACCCTCTAAATAATACCTTGTTTGCGGCAAATCACTGGATTTTCCAGCAAGACTTTCTACTAGACCAGACCTCAATATATATATATATATATATATATATATATATATATATATATATATATATATACATATATATATATATATATATACATATATACATATGTGTGTGTGTGTGTGTGTGTGTGTGTGTGTGTGTGTGTGAGTGTATACATATTAATCCTTTCTTTAAGTACATGCAGCAACAGACACAACAAAACTGAAAAGGATTTCGGTGAAACTTGCCAATAAATAAGGCATTGAAAATATAATATAGACACCTAATTTTAAGGGGACGCAATATTGAGGAAATTGGATAGCCCACACGAAGAAAATACTTGATTATTAAACAACACGGGTACAACAAAATAAACGGAAAGGGGCAGAGATTGGGTGACTTGTACATAAAAATAAATTAAAAAACTATTCATATCTGCTTTAAGGACGATGAAACCGGAGATTGACTTGATAATCTCCAAGTGAGCAACACAAAAACGAAATTAATTTTATTATGTCAAATTATCCTGGAATATTCCACAATACAGAAATTGTAAATCTGAATTATTCGTCAGACTGCGGCCAATTAGAGCAACAGTAAAACTCTAGAACGGGGACCTACTTCAGTACAAACCTTTTATGATTTAATAATAAACCTCATTAACGATATGGTCGTGAAAAAACTATGTCAATAAAACTCACTAGTAGTAAAATAAAATATGGATGGAACGTTTAAAGAAGTCGGACAAATCAGGTAACGTCAGTACCAAAGAAATGAACTCATTACTCTAGTAAACAAATTTTGTAGAAATTTATACGGCGGTAAGGCTCAAATATACACCATACTAAATACTAAAAATGAAGCTACTTATGCAAGTTACATTAAGACAACTGATAAAATAGATATCGTAAAAGCTATTATATAAAGTATATTACATTGTCGTCGCCGTGGTGTGTTGGGTTGGTCACAAGGCATAAGGCCTGTGACGACGCGGCGCACCGCGGAGACCCGGGTTCGATTCCCGGCTGTTCATCGAACGGGGCTGGACGGGTGTTATGGTTAGCTGTAAGAGATCGCTCTTGTAGCAATAAGTCCGCCACATGTACCAATTAGATACATTAAAGTAAATAAATAAATAAAGAATTTGATATTAGAAAATGTCTAGGTTCAAATTAATTACAAAGGAAGCATTGAAAATAGCGCACATAATTTTGGCTGCGCCACCCTGCACCTGCGTACACCCTTGGAATGGTCTGAATCCAATATCATGTTTATTTACAAAAAAGCAACCCAAAGGATATTAGTAACTACAGAACAATAAGCTTGCTACCGAGTCTTTATAAGCTCTTTTCTTCCATATTAAAAGGGAGAATAAGTACTACATTAGAACCTAAACAACCCATAGATTAACAAGGTTTCCAAAAAGGTTTTTTGACTATAGATCATATACACATATGAATTACAGAGAAGTATCGGAAACAACACAAACCCATATTTATTGTTTTTATTGAATAAATGGAAAAAACAAGGAGTAAGGGATAAATATATACAAATTACCAAAAGTATTTACAACAATAATACAAGCAGAGTAGTAGGGTGAATCGTGTGTAAATAGCAGAAAGCCACAAGAAAAATAAAAATGCAAAAAATTTCAAATCTGACAGAATATCTTAATGGAATTGTGAATTACATTATCAAAATTAATTAATTATGAAGCAAAAATATTTTAACAATTAATTTGTTAAATTTCTTTGTAAAAAATAATTAATTTTTTAATTCAAATTAATATTTTAACAATTAAATGAAGTTTTAACGTAATAATGAATTTCAATTCTTTACTGTTTACCGACAAACGAAAATTAGCCATCAGTATGAAAAATTGGCATTCACTGACCTTAAGGGAACAAAATGGTTCTCGAAGCCCTTTGCTGCTCCACCAGATGGGTCCCCTGAAGATGATGCTGTAGAATCTCGACTCAAATCTGATCGTCGAGTGGTCCCGATACGAAGATCGATCGTCGTTGGTCCGCAGGCTAATTCATGATGTAATTTAAATTGGAGAAAACCTTTTAAATGTGTTTTATGAATAAAAAATCAGGACCAGTTTCATTCTTTACTTTTATAATACACAACTCTCTCTCACAATTTTCTTATTCTCATATTTTAAATTAGGTAATAGAACTTTCTCGAATTAATGTTCCATAGCAAAGTCCGATTTAAAATAAAAGTTTTGCTAAGGCCATGGGGTTAAAATGTGTAGATTGTTCACGCACTCTAAGGGTTCAAAGAAACTGATATTTTGCAGCTACGGTATACAATAATTACCCTAGCCTTTTAGGAATTTAAAGTAACTGCTCATAGAACTTACTGCTAGGATATATAATTAAAAATCCTCGCACTTCGCTAGTTTGAAAATGACTGATCACAGAACTTTACTGCTTGGATATACAATTAAAGATCCTCGCACTTTAATATTTATAAGTTACTTTGCGGCTAGGATATATAGGTACATGCCCGTTGAAGACTCAAAAAAAACAGAAAAATCATTAATGATGTATACTTGTAGGTTTCGAAAAGCCTGAATGGAAAATTTTGCTAAAAGAGCGCGAACAAAGGACAATTTTATTATTTAAAAAAAGAATGCAACAAAAAATTCCTTCGAGAATGTTCTATATCTTACAAAGATTATTCCATATTTCCATATATTTTAATACAAGGTTGTTGTCACTTAAACATTATAAAGCCATACAGAAGAAAAAAATCATTGGAACTATTAATCATTTGACAAAACGTCAAATCACAAATGTCATTTCTCATACAGGTGGCGATGAAATTAAGTTTAACAAATTTAATTTATGTCTAAATAAATTATTCTCATGCAATAATTATAAAAAAATAAAATATTATAATTTTGAATTATTACAGTTTTCAATCACAGAGTAAAACTAGAAACTATTGGTCCAGACTTTCTTATTAAAGGAGGAGCAAGACAAGGCAAACCATTATCACCAAAAATATTTATATCTATCCTTATATCTATTTATATCCTCAGTCATTTGAGAAGTGACCTGTATTCAGAAGTGTGATCATATTTTCTGAGGCCGAAGTTATACCGAATTCATAAATTTTGAAGACGTTCCAACTTGATCAAATATTCTTCATTAAGATCAGGATTGTATACGTATCCATAATCGATTAATGATAATAAAAGTGTTTGACAAAGCTAGATTTTCGTATTAGTCGGTAGAAAATTTTGAAGACTTTTCAAATAGTGTATCCGGCTGAAAACACGACGACTAACATCATTTACTTGAGGCCGCCAATTAAGATTTTGATTGATCAGTAGGCCCAGGTTATTAACAGTTGTCGTGTATGGTATTATTGTACTATTTAGCACTAATTTTTATAAACAGGGTAGGTTTACTTTAGAAGTCAGTCTTTGACTACCGATGATGATAGCTTGTAACTTACTTGGGTTAACCAAAATACCCATTTCATGAGGACACTGACCAATTCAAGCGAGATCTCGATTAAGGATGACGATGGTTTTTGATAAGGAATGGAGGTTCGAGTGCACATAGATTTGTAGGTCATCAGCATAGAGATGATAATTGCTAGAAATGTTTTTAACAACATCATCAATAAATACTGAGAAGAGGAGAGCCGAGAGTACACCAGCTGTAAGATCAGTCCACTCAAAATACGTATCTGTCAACTTAACACATTGCCTGCGTCCATGAAGGTATCAACTAAACCACTCAAGTGAATGTTGGGGTATATTAAGATATTTCAGGCGGGAAGAATATCGAAGTAAACAGAGTTAAACGCATTGCTGAAATCAAGAAGCACAAAGACAGCGACTTGTGTATTATCCATAGCCAAGCGTATATCATCAGTAACCTTAACAAGGGCAGTTGAGGTACTGTTAAATCTATCGTTAGCCAGCTAAACTGGAAATATGCAAGACTCTTTATACAAGTTGAGTATTTAAATCACCTAAGATTCGCGAAAGATCTGGACAGACAAGTTCTCAACTACAGCTTATGATTGAATCACTATGTTTAGTAAAATACATGCGTACCTAGGCAAGAGGATTAATTTTGATAAAAAAAATAATGAAATAGAAATAGAAAGAAGGATACAACAAACGTAGAATAAATACTGAAACCAAAAAAAAATTCGACATACCAGTAAGTATCAAAATATAAATTATGAACTCGAGTCTTATACCTTACCAGTCATGGAAATTCACCAACAAAATAAAAAATAAAATTAACACCTCTGAAAGAGAAATAGAGCGTAACATGGTCAACGTTAATAAAATAGACAAAATACGACACACAAAAATAAGAAGAATACCAAGAGCAATTAATACTTGGCGCTATGCCCTAACTCTAGGAATGGGCAGGTCGTGTTGCGAGACTTGCAGACCAAAGATGAACCGCTAGAGTGCAACTATGGAGTGGCCCATATTGTAAAAGTGTAGAGGAAGACATTTCACATACTTGGAAGATTAAGACAAGAGTACAACTGGCTCGTAATGAATCCAAGTAGCACAAGAAAGAGACTCGTGGATGTCTTTGAAGAAGGTCTTCACCCACACAGGGGTTCTAGCAGATAAATTCAAATATATACGCATATGAAACATAATCTTAAATTAATAAACTGTAATTAAAAACTATTTGATAAACTGTTTAAATACATTCATTATACTACAAAATGAACACTATTTAATATAAATATAGTTTTAAGTCGATACTATACCTATTTTATAATTTTCAAGAATAAAAGGCTTTATATATATATATATGTATATATATATATATATATATATATATATATATATATATATATATATATATATATATATATATATACACATACAAACCCGTGAGTACATACGTACATTTAGTTATGTACACCTCATTAAATCATTTAGAGTTAAAAAGTTAAAATCAAATGATAAAGTTATATAAACACCTGTAATCCTCAACATTCGCAACAACATTTCACATTCACTTCACGTAATACAATTTTTGTCAGAATAGCCCGCTCCAAATAATCTCGAGTGTACCGATAAACTTACTCGTTGATGAATGTCCACATACTTTATAAAATGAAAGTCGTTGCGGACGTGCGTAGGTTGTAACTTATTGTTATAAATAACAAGAAAGACGAGCTCCCACGGCGCGTTGCCAAGTGTCACGTCCACGAGGTGGACGTTGAAAGATAAAAGAAAAGGAAGCCAATTTACCTGGATACTAGACAATTGACTTTTAATTAATTTTTTTTTTGTTTATAGAGAGACCCTCATTTCTTTATCACTAAGAAATTCAGGACTCTTATTTTATAGCGTTTATTATGTCTGTTCTGACTGAAACTAAAACCCTGAGCGAAAGTTGAAGTATATTAAGTTATTATATTTTTATCACTTTAAAATTGTTTTGTGTACGTTTGGAAGAGGAGAATTAGCATATATGTTTTTTCTGTTCTGTACATATTAAATTAAGGCATATTTGCAAGTTTAGTATTAAGAAGATTTTGAAACAAATACGCATTTCACAGCTGTTTGTCTCTTATTCTTTTTGTATTCTTTTATATACTACACCATATAAGAACAAGTTAATAGATTTTGATGAAATTTTATTGTTTATTTTCTGAGTTAGAAACTATTTATGCCGTAGATGAATAAATTTTATTCGACACTCAAAATTTAAGTTTAAAAAACTACTATATTACATTTAACGCAAACAAATTCAAGGTTTTGTGACAAAACATCGAAATTTGTATGCATATATGATATATAATTAAGTGAGATAATTGTTAGTTTTTATATAACGAGACATAGTCATACTCCTTGATTATATTGTACAGTTATTTTTTTGACCTGTGTGGAAAAGGCAACAATTATCTGCTACTTTGTATAAACGTTCCATTTATGTTTTGGAAGGTACGAAATTGTTTAACGGCAATGACTTCGGATTTCTCTTTATCCTGAGTGACTCTATGATTTGCGTGCTGTATTTCAATTTTTATAAATAATTATATCCTAGATTGATTAGCATGGAATCAATTCAGTAATGATTCGAATTTTGCATTGTTTAATATCTCTAATTTCTGAATTTCACAAGATAAAAGCACATAACTGCGTTCTGATTAGATTTGTTTTAAATTGTTCTAAGTGAAAGAGGGATAAGTTTTTATACTTAATTGGTGACTTAAAAATTGAAATGTGAAAATTGTTTCAATTGTTAATTTTGATTATTTTAATTGGGAACTTTTATCTAATAATTTTTAGTTTTAGTTTCAATTTATATTTCTGCATAGTTTGAAAAAATGTTATAAGAGACTTATATTAGAAATTGAATACTTATTTTATAAATTATCTGTTGGGATTTAAAAATATAGTACTAACATTCTTAATTATTTAAATGTGTCAAATTGTTTCTAAATGTTTGGCATTGAAATTTTCATCCATATAGCTATAAATTACATTTTATCCGCATTCACGCATATTTTATTTTATATTGAATAAACCTGTTTGTTGTCTAAATTGGTTAAAACTCTAAATTCTGAATTAGCTATAAGAAATAAGTACGATTGTAATCTGAAATCTGGAACTGACGATATCTCTAAACGACTATTCAGAAAATATTTCTATTTTCGTGCAAATAATATTAATTTGAACGTCACGAATTAAAGCATATCTTGTTACGGACATATTTATTCGATGCCTCTCCATATAAAAGCAATTTCAGGTATCACTGAATGCTCCAAAATTTAATTTCAGAAAATCGTATTACGAAAAATGATTCACTTGAATTTCAATTGTTAATAGGTAGTCACCTATCTCGTTTCCGCCTCTTCTTAGAAAGTAGATAAAAAAAATTGAAATAAAATTATTTCTTTCCCTGCTGATTCGGGGTCCTCGTATTAGGCCACGGGACTAAATTCAATGTACACGTTATAATAAATTTTAATAACTTCCCAATTTAGCATATTTATGCAATTTATGTTTATTTCAAATGTAAACGTATTTTATTACATAAAACAATTTTATTACAGACCAATTAGTAGTAATTAATATGAAAGTCCGTATGGTTTTACATATTATTTTTTATTTAACTATTTGTCCATTTGTCTGTAACAACCTTAAAATTACTTTTCACTCTCAAACTTACAAATATACGCATTTCATATGGAGATACCAAACAAAAAAGAGCAAAATATTAAAAAAATATCACGTGTACCCCGTAAAGTAAGTCTAACATATTTTGGCGCATTCCATTGTGTGATGTATCTCACAATACGTATTTTGAAATGCAATTGAAATATAATTATTTATTACTATACATGTTTAACTCCGTTTACGAAATATTAGGCGGTGTTGTTCACTGCGTCTCCGGCCGCAAACTCGTTAGTTTAAGTTGCACTATGCTTTGTTATCTTTAAAAAACTGATAAATAAATTTTATTTCGAGATAAGATAAGAAATTTGAGTAAATTTATATCAATATATTTGATAATAAGTATATTTGTATTGACCGTATGTGGTTTTTTATGATTACTGGCAAATAAAGTGTATTAAAAATATTTGCCGCGAACCTTGCACTCCAAAGTTATGTACCGAATTTCAAAATTTTTAGGAAAATAGGAGCTAATCAATTAAGATTATGATAAGTAACTCAACTGGAGATTTAACTACTCTTACGTATCTTCTCTTACGTAATTAGCAGAATTCCTTTCATGGATTTTGATAGCAGACTTATATAGAATTTGACGTGTCGTACCTACATACGTAATTCAAATAGTATAATGGTGTTAATGTGAAGAATAAGCGGTAATATTAGTTCTGAAATACAGCAACTGTTGAGATTTCATAAACTTTTAAAATGACTAATGAATTAAAAAGAAACTGTTCATAAATATATGCTGGTGAAACAAAACTAAATTAGTAGTTACAAGATGGAACGGATAAGTCACAAAAATACTATGGGACGCGAAACGATAATAAGCCATGAGTTAAATTGTATTGTAATAAAACATCACTATTTCTTTCGAGATTTACGTAAATTATATAATGACCCAAAACACAATTACGATTATTGAGAATTGGTATTTTATTAGATAAAGACGCCTATCGATATTTATTTTGTTTAAATATGAGAATTATTAACCAGTAATTGGTGACAGTTAAATTTTACCTGAATGATCATAATATTAATAAGTTTCAATTTTTAATATGCGGAAAGGTGTCTCATTTTAAGTCATGTTTAACAATGTACAAAATTCAAACTGAAACCATAAACTTAGGGCAAATCTTTTTTTTAACACATTTCATTAGGAACTGAAAAAAATTTATATTCATATTAATCATAAGTTTATTATCACCTCAAGAAAACTGAATATAGTTTGGAGTTTTACAGTAGTAAAAAATTAAACTTCCCGAACGGATTTATATTGTGTTTCTCTATTGTGTAGTGATATAAATCTTGTAAATACGAATGTGACACGTGTGATTTGTAATTATTATATAGAGAACCTATTCAAGTCTTATTGAATCAAGTTCTCATCAAAGGTCTCTTTGGACTTTTTTGTTTTTTTTATCGTTATGAATTAAGTTTCTGTATGCTATTGGTAAATACATGGTGAATAAATAAATACAACAAATTTACATATAAAAAAAAACATAGTTAATAAAAATTTCAGATTGGTTGCAAAAGACAGAAAAATTATTTATACATTTTTTTTATAAGCCAAACAAAACGATTAAGTTTTAAATAAAATTTTATCCAATTACAAAAAATTGAGCAGCAAATTATTTGTATAATGAGATATTATTTCATATCACTTTCAAAAACTGGCCTTCGCAGCAATTCTTGTATAGTATGGACTTATAAAACAAAAAATGTTAACTCAAACTGTTGATAACAAAAGAACGTGGTTATAATTATTGTATTATAAATATTTCCATTTACGAAGTGTAGCTAATCTGCTCTGTTGTCATTGAGAGAACCGGATTTAAGCTTATTCCTTGCTTACATTTTGCGATAAAAAAATGTTACCCCCGAAGTGATAAAACATTACAGTAAATATTAAAACCACATACGAGTCGGTACTAGGTATGTATGAACATTTCAAAATAATCTGAACATCGCAAACCTTGACGAACTCAAACAAGCACAAATAGCTCTCCTCTTTTCTATTCTCTCAACACGAGATGAAGTTCTTTCTCACCAACTTATCGACTCGTCACGAAATCTCCAGAACTATAAAGCCTACTAACTTTAAATTTGACACAAACTTTTCCCTTGGCTTTTAGGTACTGGGAAAGAACTTTTCAAAGTAAATGTAAATAATGCTAAAAATTCATGCATTGAATAGGGATTTTAGAATTTTTCAGAAAAACCTAAAATTTCACTGTGTACATATATATATATATATATATATATGTATATATATATATATATATATATATATATATATGTATATATATATATATATATATATATATATATATGTATATATGTATATATATATATATATATATATATATATATATATATATATATATATATATACACACATATGAGGAAAAATAATACTAAATTTTGATGAAATACTTCGACAGAAATTAGTTATACCGTAATTATTCCAACATACCTACTATTGCGAATTCTACTCGGACTTAACATATTTTATTACAAATAACTTGTGACAAAACTATGTTCATTCTTTATTCAAACTATTATATAAATTACTTTTCTCTTAAACACATAAAAGTCCCTTGAAATAATTAATAATTTTTGATAGTTAACAGAAGTAACTTTGCCTCTGCTATAAAAAAAGTCAAAATAATACTCACACTTTCTGTTTAATACATAGAATATGTTCGCATAAAGTCTCGTGTATTGTTTATTATGTAACGCGAATTAAAGGAACACACATTAGAAATAATTAACTGTCGCACTCAGCGCTAGTCTGACGTTATCGGCGACTTTTCCCTCCGACTTCTAATTTATTGCTAAAACTGATTAAATCGGTGAATAGAATCCGGTACAGTAGAGATTATTTTAGGTAAGAATATGTAATATTATTTTGTCTTGATTCTAGACATTGAAAGAACTACTTACCTCGTTCTGCAAATTGTCATATAACCTTTTTCTTAATTATTCTTGGAAGGCAAACTTTTTAGTCAGTATCATGTTAAGTCAAATCCTTTGGTTTGACCTAACGTAATACTGAATCGATGATATCGAAAAATATTTTTTGATAAGCCGAAACTCTTTCTGGAGTTTGTAAACTTTTATTGTATTTAATTAATATGACACTACAGTAATTACAGGTTTAAATTAAAAATAAAGTATTGCTTAATAAATTATCTTTCCATCCATTTGTTAGGTAGGTCATTTTTTTCATGGGACTATGGATTTAGATTGCCTTTTAGCTTGTTTCTCGGTCGACAATACGGTGACTCTGCCCGTTTGACAATGTTCATATTGTATCTAAAATATACATGATCTTGGTCGAAACATTTGTGCATAATGACTGTTATTTGAAATTATGATGGGCTAAGTTTAAGTTTAGGAGTTAGTTTAATCATCACAATCAGAAACTCAGCTCATTTCATAGATTTAAAGCAACACTTTATGGTAGAAAATTATCTTTTTCCGTAGTTATGAAGTATTAATTTATCTTCTTCATCATCAGTCTTCGTAATGCATTAAATTACCATTTTTTCCAAAATATCAGGAAGTGCGTATTTAAAGCAGTCAAAATTGGGAAAGTGCGTCTATGTTGATTTGACAGCAAGTACCATAGCTAGTTGTAGTTTAATTTCATAGTATAAACACCAACATTTTTCTTGTAATTAAAATTTTCAAGTGAAAAACGTGTCAAATACCATTAGTTCCACGAGGGTTCCGCACATATTTAGGCTGTTATGAACATTTAAGACAACATAATATTTCTATCAAATTATTTAAAAATATTGTTTTTCCAAAACATGAACAAATTACTTTATAAAAATAAAGACACGGGTATACTTAAAAAATTATAAAATCTTTGAAACTCCCAACAGTTTTCTCGTAGTATTTTAGTCTAATTTCTCTAAACCAATTTCTTCACGATTTTTGTTTTATTAGTTTGGAAAATATAGGAAAGAATGCTCTATTGTCATGTACCATTTGATTATCCATATATTAATAGACGCAGAGTAAATTTAATACCTCTATTTAAGTATATTAAGCGCACGAAGGAGTGTGAGATTTAGTATAATCCAAGTTTTTATGGAAAAGAAGTGAAGGAAGCTAAAATTTATATATAGTATATGTTACAAAATATGAAATTATGTAATAAAAATACATTAAAATATTCATTGTTTACGTTCATACTATCAATGCGAAATATGTCATAGTCTGCGGTCAAACAGTCGCACAGAATGGAGATTGTCGCCAAAGAATTTTAAAATGTCAGATAGACAATGTGTCTCGAGCTGTGAATTTTGCGTAATTTTTAATACTTCAAATAGTCAGTGGGAAGTATGTCAAGGCAAAAACGCGTTTATTTTATGTTTTGCATAATGAATATCTGTATTTTGCATATCAGTGACATACAGCTTGCTTAATGCACACTTGTTGCAGAAGGAAAAATCTGCATTATTACCTAATATGCGCCTATTGCAAATGGAAAATTTTGTAGCAACAATTTGAATAGACTTACTCTTGTCTACCTATAAGTGTTTTAAAAAGGAAATAGGTAAGTACATTTTATTATTTAAATTAAATCCCCTTTTATAATTTCAGTTTCAGATTATAGAGGCGTAGAACCTCGGTAACGTTAACAGTTAAAAATGTAATGAATTGCGATCGAATTATGACTACTGAGTGACCACTAGTCTTTCAAAATTAGCAATTTATAGTTTTTACATTTCTCATAAAAAATCCTTTCAAATGATTCATTTTCAACGACTTATATCACCTCTTTTATACTATAATGAATATTTTTAAAAATAAGTTAAATAAAGCGAAATATGTGGTCTAAAAACACTGGTTAACAAGATTTTTTCTCAAGTATAAAAATGCCGGTTTTCTATGTACATCAATTCAAATTGATTTTCAAATTTACTGCATCACCCACTGCCTTTAAGTTCTAGTATATCCACGTAGCATAATACAGTGTTCTTTGCAATATAACGCCGGCAAATATTGGAGTGGTAGTTAGGCGTTTGAAATAAAATGTCACAAAATATTGCGTAATTCTAAGTAAGTTGCTGTTCTCGGCAAGCTGGCCGGGAACAATATAAGGTCTTTGGCTGGGAGCCCGGGAACGCAGTTACAGTAAATTTTCCGGGTAAACAAAATTGCTAGCTGAAATTAGATAAAATTTTTCTCACTAAAATTTCGAAATGAATATTTTAAAGTTTCATCATATTTCAAATAACCCAGACTGGGTTATCTACAATTTTTCAAATAGCCTTGTTAATTACTATTTATCACCTTATAATATTGCAGTGTGGTTGATTAGAATACAATTTTGTTACAAAATTAATTTATAAACATATAATTTAATTTGTTAATGAAATTAATTATGTTAACAAATATGATTTAAAATTTAAACGAAGAAAATAATTTGAGTTAATTAATAAGACGATATTAAGATGGAAACTGCATGGATAATTAGATGCAATGCCAAAGCTGCAGCAAAAGCGAATAACAAATTCTTAATTACATTATCGAGCTTTAATTAAATTCATTGAAACTGTTATCAGCAGAGTGGGGGGGTTATTTATTAAAACCAGTTTTCGATTGTAGATTAGACGTAGGCTACCTTGTAGGCGGCCTTGTTTTACTTTACAATAATGGTTTCCGAACAGTATAATTGTAGTTTAACTGGTAACTTTCAGGAAAAAGTACTGGTAAATAGAAACCTCGTCATCCAGTATATAAAATTTGTGAAGTAAATTGTGGCATTTTTATCTTCATTGCGTCATTGTGACATCTTGTTAAAGTGATTTTTATGATTCCGCATCTAAGGAAGAAAAAAATAACCCCTAATAAGGTAATTCGCATATACATCTCTCTGTGCATCAGTCGGAGACTGTTTTTTAAGAACTTATTTGGCAAAGCAACTAATTTGGCATCTAAGTTAAGCACATTACCTAGCACATATTTCAACAAATAATATCCCAAAATATTTGTAACGAAATTGAATAATAAAATAAAGTAATCGATTTTTTTTCTCAGATTCATTTATTATGACATGTGAAATGTTATTTTAAAAGTTATAAGAACTCCAAGACTACATGCATTTAATGTTATATACGATAGTATTAGACATTTAAAAATATCTGTTCTGTTTTTCTTAGATACTGATATAGACAGCATGTACTTCGATTACAATGCTCAAAAATATTTTAGAAGGCGCAGGTAAAGTAAGTGAATAATTTTAAAATTAATTATGCCTTATGGTAATTAAGGTAAATATGTAAAAAAATGCCTAATTCATAATTTTAACAAATTTTAAATCTCAGTTTGCAGGATATAGCTTGTTCGAATACCGCAATGTAAAATACATTACACAATATAAACAAAATGTATTGTCACTAAATTATTGTTCTCAAAATATATTTTGAAACAAAAACACAAATATAAATAGAGCAACCAAAATTACATAATTGATATAATGTGACATTGCTTTCTTGAACATTTTCATTAATTCTCACCGCATTTGAGGAAGGATATATTAATTTGTAATGGGGAAAGTGAGTTTTGTGGAACTGAATTTGATCGATTTTTACGCTTTTCCAATAGTTCATTTAATAACCCTGGGATATTTTTCACCTCACATTAGGGTATATGTTCGACCAGCGGATATTTTCCTCATGTAAATATATTGCCTATTATGTCATTTCGAGGCGTATTAATATAATCAGCTTCTCGAAAGTATTTCGGTTTCTCCACTCATTACTTTTTTATTTTTAAGTAGGTTTTTTAGTATTTTTTGTTTAAATAGGAGACGTGAGAAATATCAAAGTACAATTACAGATACCTACCGAATAGTGTATTTAAGACAGTTCTGGTAAAATTATGGGCTTAAAAATATAATAGTGTATCGTTGTTTATTACTGTAATAAAAGTAATTGAATAAATTTGCATTTTAAATAAAAATATGTTTGCAATCAACCCCCAATTATATGTAAAGAAAAAAAATTCCCTTCTACTCTACCTCTCTACAATTCTCACTGAAATAATATAAGGGTTTTCTGTTTTAACTACTGCCAAATTTTGATGTTATTTCTCACTATGAAAACATATTGCTTGGCATATCTATTACAAGTGTGATAATAACTTCCTCAACAATGCTCTGGTTTCATTAGGGCGGGGCTAGTTGCGCAATTTTTTACTCAAGTGATTATAGCTCCTCCACAATAAGTCTCAACAGCTCGTGTGGCATACCGATGGATTCCTTATTTATTCTCTTACAAAAAAGTCCACAGTAATTTATTTCTGACTGATCAAGTTCAAAAGTTACAGCTGAATAAACGAAGAAAGTCAAGTATGCTCAACTTACCCCATAGGTGAGGTAAGTTGAGCAAGGGTTTGGGGCAAATTGAGCAGTTAGAGATTCTAGTCTAACTAAGGTTTCTAGACATGAAATAAAAATTGTATTTGATAATCAACCGTTACTTTATTAATTCTAAGTTAAAAAATAAAACAAAACAAAATATTCTTCTAGATATTAAACATAAAAATAGAATCAACAAAAACGCAACATATTTAAAGATTAATTCTTGGAATAAATTCAGCCTTTCCACTTAAAATCAGACTTTTTCAATTTCAATAAAGATTAAATTAAGAAAAAATATCCATAATGACTAAAACTAATCATCATCGTCATCGGAATTGCAATTGATGCAAATGAAATGAAGGCCAGTAACTTGGACACATTTTTTATGTGCTCACTCTTTACAATCTTCGCATTGGCTCCTGGTTTGCTGTTAGACCAGACTTCGCTACAAACCAGGCAGATACATTCATCTTTGTCACTTTCATCACTAGACTGAAGTATTTTTTTACTAACACTCTTCTTTTTTTTGTTTTCAATATTCTTCTTTTGCTTCTTAACTTTTTTACTAGATTTACTCTGTTCTTCTTGCAACGCGTTGTTCTCTGGTGTATCTGTGAGAATTGCAGGTTTTCTCTTTCTTCGAATACTTGTACTTATCTTTCTTGGAGCTGCCTTTGGGTATGGCCGAACATTTTCTAGGGAGAATGCCCGTGGTGAATCAAACTGTTCATTTTCTTTATTGCTCGTACTGGGCTCAGGTTCACATTGACTGGCAGAGGTAGACGGAACGGGATCAGGTTGAATAGGTTGAGTTGTGGACATTGCTTGTTCTTGACGATCTCTTTCTAGGACAATAGATGCTGGATCTGGACGGTCGGTCACAAACTATGGTGAAAACTCATCGTCGCTAAAAATGTTGGGGTTATATGGGAAGATGCCAGTCTTCTTAAAACCATTCATAATGTTTATACTCGTCTGAGCAAAAGGCAGTGAATCAGCGACTATATTTAGGATATCGTAAATGGTTATAATCTTCCCTGGGTTGTTTCGTAGCCATGAATTTTGTGCAGTGGCGCAATATTTTTTGAACGGCCGGAATACTGAGACGTCCAAAGGCTGAAGCTTATGGCTACAGTGCGGGGGGAAAGATAACATAACGATGCCATTGTCTTTAGCCAAATTCAATGTCTCCACGTGTAAATGAGATGAGTGATTGTCTAATACAAGCAGAATGCGGTGATCAATAACGGTTTAACATATTTGATAAAGTGTTGCATAAACTGAAAGAACTCCTGGTCTGTAACCCATCTACTGGAATTACCTGCTCCTATACAGTCAGGGGGGCCGCCATTAATGAAGTGACTCTTGAAGTTTTTTCTGGGAAATACGAACAAAGGAGGAACTGTGTTTCCAGAAGCAGACACAGCTGTTACGACTGTAACATTTGTACCTCTTTCCCCTGACGTCATAGCGCCAACGTTACGTTTACCCTTGGCAGCTACAATTTTTGATGGCTTCAGGACTGTGGACACTCCAGTTTCATCCACATTCCATATTTGTGAAGCAGTGAATCCATATTTGTCCATAACTTCCGCTAACTGGACAAAAAAAACTTTAACGTTATGAGCATTAAATGCTGTCGCCCAACCGAGGCTGGTTGGTTCTGGCTTCCAAATGGACAACTCGGAGTGACGTTTCAAAAACATGGTAAGCCATTCTTTCCCCGCCATTTTATTGGCAGTCCAGGAGGCTGGGATTTTTATTCCGAATTTCAAAGCACACTCGTAGGCAAGGCGACGAACATCTTTAGGGGAGTATCCATAAAAGATTGACGCCATTTGTAGCAAATAGTTTTTTAAAGAATCTTCTAACTCGGGAGAAAATACCTGCTTTGGTGTTGCATAACCCATTGAGGGAACAATTCTTTCAGACTCCGATTTCTTAATAAATCTGGTCAATGTCATTCTCTTGATGCCAAATTCCTTGGCGGCGGCATTCAGACTTTTTCCGTCCTTGACAGCATTAGCAGCATCATTTAACTGTTGAGTTGAGTACACACCTCTTGACGTTTTTCTTTTATACGTCCGAATTCTAAAACGAGAGAAAAATATAAGTCACTATCATTTTAAATCACGGGGTAAGTTGAGCAACAGTTGCTCAACATACCCCGACCCGAGTATTTGAATTTAAAATGAGGTTATGAAAAAACTGTATTAGTTTAAACAAAATCCATAATAGATATAGAAAATACATAAAATTAATGAAACTTTAACACTTACTTGATTGAAAATGAATAACATTTAACCTGTACAGAAGAAATATAGACAGACACGATTTTTTTATTCTTCGTTCGCAAAATAAACAAAGCGCACGGGTGCCTTACTCGATCGTCAATTCGCCACTAGCGGTCGCGTGATGTGTTCCACTCCCGCGCCTCCGCCTTTCCTTCATTTGACGTGTTAGCGTCCGGTGTATAGTTTCGGAGATATTTCGATTGCCCAACTTACCCCTATGCTCAACTAGCCCCGCCCTACCCTACTCATAAACTTTTTACTATCTTATGTTTACCTCTCTTTAGCGTATGCTGTTTGAATGCTACTGCATGCAGGAAATATTAGAGAACAAAGATTTGGGGCAGAACTGTTAAGGAAATAGGTTGAGAAATGTTAAATTTGATTGTCAACAACTTTACCGCCATAAAGAGAAAATTAACTTATTTTTGAAACTGAAGAATAATTGTAAGAAAATATATAAGTACTACGTTTTTTTGTAACAGAACTCCATTGAATCAATCAAAAAAAAAACGTCATAAGGTATAATACGCAGCACATCCAGATAATTTTCCTAGCTTTTTATGAGGTATCTTTCTTGAAATAAATTTCAAACACAGTTTGTCTAAATAGTTGTAGACTGAATTTTATAGTTTTATTTGTACATTCCCTAAAAAAATTATTTTTGTAATTTGAATTTTCTATAACACATTTCATTAACCTGGCGTTATCGTGGCGGAAAAGTCAAACAAACGTTGAAGTGGGTCATTATAACCCTGTTACAGCGTTCCCTAGTATTAAATTATTATCTGTTAAATTTTATTTTCTTTTTCTTTATTTATATTATTATCTTCAACTTAAGATGATGGCAGCAAAAAAAACACACTGGTTATAAATGAATTAATTTTTATTATAATTCTTTATGAAGACTATTAAATAGACAACGAAAATGAAACTCTCTTTTAAACAATTTTTTTCAACAAAAGACAATATCTTTCTTTACAATGATCTACTTCAATTAAATATATATTATCTAATCTTTCTGTCATTGGAATAATAATTACAGAAATACCAGAAACTTTCTTATAATTAGTATTTTTTGTTTAGACTTTCACTGCAGTTTTTACAATAAGTAATCACGTGTTAGCGGATATAAACTTATGGCAAGTGTTCCATAAATGACTTGTCTTTCTATCTTTTTTGTAGGGACAATCTTGACGTCTTCTTCGAATACCAGTGAGCTTTGCAGGAAGTTCTCCAGATGTTTCTCTAGTGAATTCCTTTATTCTTTTGCCCATTTTCCATGGAAGATTTAATATATATTTGCGTAAAGAAATATGTTAGTTAACGAGAGCTAAACCTAAGTTTTTTTTAAAAACTGACGTCGTTTTATGTTTGTCCCATTGTTTCTGTTCCTTATAATAATGTAATTTACTCCAATCATATTAAATAATGGCATGAAAAATTGTCAACGGAATTTTTTTTTAATTAGTGCAAACATTATATGTTGAACAGAGCTCATCTGCAACATCCACTCCGCCTTTGGTTGTATTATAACAAGTATTAATCCCAAGTTTTTTCTTATCTCCAGTAGTTTCATCAATTTGACCATCGTGATGCAAGCTTGAGAGAAGCAGAACGACTTTATTTTTCTTTGGTATATGTGACATAATTGTCAAGTCTTTTTGATATTCAAACTTAGTCGAATAAATTTCCTGCGCGTGGGTTCTCCTAAATTCTGATGTTGTTTTTTCTCAAAGTACCTACATTTAATATTTTATATGCTTTGAGAAGGTGAGTCATGAGTTCATATCTGGTAAACCAGTTATCGAATGTTACGTTACGGCTACTTTTTGAAATAAGCTGCACGAGAATGTTAATAACATCAAAAGGCTTATTGCTGACAGAAGATGGGCTTTCAGGTTGCTTTCCCGCATGAATTTCTAAATTTGAGATGTAAAAGTTGCTAGCATTAACCATTGAGAAAATTTTTACATTATATTTTTCTGGTTTCGACGGCATATACTGTCTAAACTTAGATCTTCCTCTGAGAGCAACAAGCATCTCATCTATTGTAACATATTCTGCAATAAAATAATATTTTTGACAATTTTTGATGACAGATTAAAAAATCTGACGAATAGGAGCAAAGTATACACGCAATTTACGAAAAGAAACTGATAATTTTCTTTTCGTAAATTGCGTGTATACTTATCATCAAAGCAAAGACAGTTGTTTATAAAATGAAAACGCTACTGTGATATAGTAAGACAGAAAATATCCACATCAGTGCTACAGATCTCCATAAATAACTTAAATTCTGTCTTCCAGAACGATGGAATCCATCTATGTACAGTAATCTAATAAAAGCTTTTATTTCACTCAAGGTGACTTTTTTCATATAAGCATTTTTCCGAGAGATCTGAACAAGATGCCTTTCTTTCCTTTATTCGTTAATGTACATAAGTATAGTATTGAGCAAATTATCCGGTATAAAAAGTTGCCAAACATTATAATTCCGATTCTGTGTCTTGTGTTACTTCAGGTTGCTGTGTAATTATATTCTCGCTGTGAGTGCGGATATTTTGCCGGAAAGGAGTTTTGTATCATTTGCTACCATCCTTTCCACTATAAAAAGTACCTCGTACCTATTCGTCTGATGATTCCGCTATATCATCCATTGAAATCATCACATTCGAAGAATTTGACTGACGTAATTGTTGCAATGGAATACTATCCTCACTGTCACTTACTTCTTGTTCAAATGCATAAGGTTCATTTCCGTCACTATCTGAAGGTTCTGCAAGCAACGCTATGATTTGTCGACGCTGACTTTCCTCCAGGATAGTTATCTACAAATAAAGTAGCATAAACAAGTAAAACTAAATAAATAAGAAAAATAAATTATATAAATATATATATATATATATATATATATATATATATACATATATATATATATATATATACACATATATATATATATATATATATATATATATATATATATTTATATATAACAAGAAAGCAATGCGATTCACTAATAATACTCCGATTGCGAACAACTTTTTATGTTCATTTATTTTCTGACTTATTATACTTTAAGTGTAAAAGTTTATTTTTGATAATTATTGTTCCACATATCCTTGAGAAAGTAGGTTTGTTACGGAAAAAAGTAAGTATTGAAATGCAAGTCGCAGAAATTAAGAGTTAAGGGGCGGATTTCGCAAATAGGGGAAAATGGTTGTTTGGTTTCTCACAATATTCAATCACTACAAAATTTAGACGTTATGTTAAAATACCAGGGCGTAGAATGGCCTTTATACTACGTTCTCATACGATATTTTTTCTAAATTATGTTACAAATACAGAAAAAAAATCTCAAAATAACCTCGTTTACCAAAAAGCCCTCCATTGTGTCGCATATTAAAACAAAATTATAGATATATATCGATTTTCCAATAAACTATCTATTCTTAATTAATGTAGCTACATTTTTGTATATGGATTTAACTATGACATAAATATAAACTCTTTGGTATTAGGTCAACATTGACGAAATTTTAGGGCATTCCGCGCGCGAATATTCTATATTAACTTCTATGAAAATTAAAATGGTTATTATCTCACGCATATTTCGAATTCAGTGCCGTTTGCTATTGCAAACAGTAACGACTTGTGATCCAGTAGCTCTTTGTCAGCTTGTACCATAGATTTATAACGCGTATTTTAAAGATATGCAAAGTGAGTTCAAATTCGATATTAAATTTGTCAAAAGGCTTGTTTACTCTCATATTTTGAAGAATTCATTAGGGTATATCTGGAGTCCATTATCAAGTTCTGTTCTTATTTATATGGGATCTCTCTGAAAACATTTTCTTTGAAACAAAAAAAAAGAATAATAAAAATCTGTCAATGCGTTACCGAGATACAATGCATGCAAAATATAAAAAAATACATTCAAATTGAGGACCTCCTCCTTTGTAAAATCGGTTTAAAATATAAATAGTTTTCCGTCAAGAAATGTCGTAAAAATGTGGATTAAGAAATTTTGCGTATAAAATTTTAATCTTTGATATATAATATTTATTATTATTAACATATTGATTTCTATATTCGTCCATAAAGTTATAAGCTTTGTTAAACTTTTAGTTGAGTTACACTGTTCATGAGTAGCCAGATATTTTTACTTTGTATAAAATAAATTCAGATCTTTATGAACGCTATGTGATTCTTATCGAAACATAAAGTTCACCATTTACTTTGAAATGATATTTTGTAGTTTCATTACAAAAATAGTGATAATTTGAATATTTTAGATTCTTCCACTTGACATTCATGTTAACGAATTTATAGAAAACAAGCTATCAAAGAAGATCCTCCGAGTTAACGCAGGGCATCTATTTCCTTGCTCTTTAATAGATATTTTTAAATAAATTGTTAATTTTTCAACCACTGATATTTTGTAGTATAAACCCTAATAGTTATGTTTTTTTTATGTTCACCGATCATGTAATCAAAAAAACAAATATGAAATAATTATTTTCTTTTCACCGCGATGAGTTAGTCAAACTTACACAAGTTTGTCTAACTTATTAATTAACTTATCTTGATCAAAGTAGAGTTATCTTAATTAACTTAACTTGATCAAAGTAGTGACAAAAAGTTGACAAGTCGGTTCCTGGGAGTAATGATCGAACTTATATGCACGGTCGCCCTTCCAACATCTAACTATTTTGCAAATAGCTCCTAAACAAATTGCATTATCACATTCTATTAAATTATTCTTATAACACAAAAGAAAATATATTTTCATCGAGATTACCTTCTCACTGGTCGGAAGGTATCTGAAGCACTCCCATAATAATTAGGTAGAATTTAAGAGGCAAAGAGGCGAAACTCTTTTGGGTTTTACTATTGATATCGAATTACAGGCATTACTGATATTATGGAATGGTTACGAAATATAAGAGTGTGCTCCTAAATATCTAACAGGCCTTGTAAATATTAAAATTTAGCCAGTACCAATGATTACACCTAATGTCACTGATGATACTAATGTCATATTATAAATATTAAGTCTAAATTACAACTTCCTCTGTAATGATGCTTTCACAATCCTCTGTAATGGTCTGGTCACAAACAATAAAACTTTTATGATCCACTAAATAACCTTTCTCAGAAAAAAAAAATAAATTTAATACAAAGTTGAGCCTCAAATCCAGTAAATAAATTAAAGTTTCAGTACATTAATTTTAGTTCCAGTCATTATCTTCTCTTTTGAGACATTTTCTCTCAATATGAAAAATTGTGCTTACTATTATTATCTGTAATGATATCTTGATACTCTTCTGTCCTTCATTGGCCGTTTGTTTATCTGTGCTTCTTCCTAAACATAGCCATTTCTTATACAACTGACTAAAATTATATGGGACCACGATTTATAAACTCACGGGTTTCAAATATATTCTCCTTTTATAAAACTGGGTGAACTAGAAATAATTCAAAAACACTTGCAAAAATCGTTTGGCTTAAAATCCCAAACACTTTTTCCTAGTCAAACTGAATACAATTTCAAAAACCGCTTCCCGAATTAATAAAAGATTATTTTTAGAAAATAAGAAACTTTTGCAAAACAGCTCGATTTTCTCGAATCCGCTCCGTCGCGCTTCACTCCGCGAATAAAAAGATAAATACTTGTTTCCATATACTTATATGGTTAGATAGAACAAAAATATTTTATAAAACATTACCACAGTTTTTCTTCCTTATGCTATTAAAGTTATGTGATAGGATTTCATATCGTGAGAGAAAATTTAATATTAAAAAAAAAATCGGGTAACTCGATTGTATATTTGTGACTAATTTTCAAATTAAAAATAAATTCAAAATTAATATTTAAAGTTTGACATTAAACTGGGACTGACCTAAATTATTCAGTCGTATTGTTTATGAGTATAGTACATTTTTTTAAGTTATAATTTAAATTAACTATCAAAGGATTTCAAAGGAATAGGACTTTATCTTTTTAAGTTATCCGACAGATTATTGTTCTATATAATAATCGAGTTTATTTCTTTACTGATTTGTACCTTGAATTTTTTAATTTTACTGAATTTATTTTTATTCACTTATACAGTATCATCTCGTTGAAAATTCAAAGATTCCGTTTTTGGTTTATATGTTGTAATACCACTTCCGTGTAACTTGTTTTATATTACATGGTATGCAGGTATACGGTATAATAGCCACATATAATGTAAATAAAATATATTACTTAAAACTACTATAAACAGGTAAACTAGTTTGGCGATTGGTTAAATTGTAATATCAAAATCACTTTGGTACACAAAATTTAAATTAACATACTATCTAAACTGATGCAATGAAACGTGTTTACAGTAAGTAATGGTATTGTTCAGTTTTTATATTTCTCTAACGATGTGCTACCTATTTTTATTATAAAGACATATATATATATATATATATATATATATATATATATATATATTTGTGTGTATATTATTGAGGATGAAAACCGTTGGTTTTTACTCTATAAAACAATTTTGTTTCACATTAGAACCTTGACTCAACGTCAAAGATATTGATTATTTAACGAGGAGGACATATTATGTTTCGTGTTTAATTTGTATTTAGGTCTAATGGATTCCACCAAAATCGTTCTCCAATATAGGTGGCGTTAAATTTAAACAAGTATGTACTTACATTTTTCATCTGTATTTTTACATAAGTTTTCCTTATTTTCTAAGTAAGCAAGGTTGTTATAGAAATAAAATAAAATGCTATAATGGCATACCCAAAAGTGAGACAAACACATATAAATTTTTAATATTTTTTAAGGGATGGAGCCCCTAAAATGCCTTAATAATTTTATTCTTTTAATGAATCCTCAATCCTAAAGTTACATCCTAAACATTCAACATGAAAGTGAAAACAAAAAGAAATCCATAAAAAATTATCGAAACAGTAGTTTTGTTGGACTAACAATTCCCCAAGTCCAATACAACTAATGACTTTTATTATGTTACACCATGGAAAATTTAATTTTTCTTTGTATGTTTTAGTAATTATGTTTTTTACCAATTAATTAGTCGTATCTTATTAAATGACATATATGAGCATATAATTTTGTGCAAAAGTTGATTTATGTATGAAATTATATTACATCCTTTTTACCAATATTGTCTCCCATATTTGTCGATACTAAGAAAAAATTAAAATGGATATCGAGAGATGAATTCGTATAATGAAAACTTTGGAGAGACATCTTATTGTGAAGAACTATCTTTTAATTGGAAAAATTATAAAACCTGGAAAAATGTATGTCAAAATAAATAAATTGAACAAGTGTGGAGTGTTAGATAAACTACCGTGTTATATATGGTTTGACACAGTGTTGGTTTTTGATCATTGATTTTATATACTCATATACTGTTAACATTTAGACTTAACCGTAAAGAATTCGGATTATAAAATGTCCATTTAAGTAGTTAGTAGCCTCAATCACTTTTTATATTGTGAATGTCTGAAAATATTTTTATAAAAAGAATAATTTGTTGTAATGGTAAATCTTATGAGAACTTAATAGTGATACATACGTAATTCGAAAAGAAGTTGTTTGAAATATTTTCATCCTTACATTAGGAATATTAAATATTATTGTCCAATCTTAATACGAGATACATATAGCATCTTTTATTAAGAGGCGTTAAAAGTTTAAATTCGTAAGTTGACATTTTTCAAACGTTGCCTTTTTTATAACTTCTAATTAGGTTTACGGATATAGTTAAGGAAAAATATATAGTAAAAATTTGTTAAATACGCACCGAATACAAATTATACATATATCATAAGGTACTTTCAGGAAGTTCTACATAGTCTGTTGCTAATCTTGCATAAATTTACATATATTCGTATGATTTTAAAGCTCTTGATATTTTCAAGGTTCTTAAGATTACCTAAATAATAATTACCAAAAAATTACCGAAACAACAGATCTATTCATTAACTGCACACCTGTCATTTCCCGGTAACTATGCAGTCGAACAAATACTTCTAACTTTAGATCATTAAAATATGACCTCTTACCAATAATTAAACAACAATGACTGAAGTTGTTCAAGTTGTTCATTAAAAAATACATCGTCTATTATTTTTTCAAACATAATTTTTTGTTAAATAGTCATTGTGCAAAAAGATAAAATTTATCATTTTTTTATTTAATCGTTGAGGAAGATCTGGTTGAAAGCAGAATACAGAAATATTGCCTATTTTGTTATTAGTATTTTTATTTAATACACTATTCCAGTTTTTATTATTAACATTAAATTAGTAGTATAATAGGCATTAGGTATAAACATATAAGCTTAAAAGGTATTTACATTTGGTTTGATAGTTGAAAATACAAGTTCTATATAATACCATAACTTTGGGCCATATATATCGTTAACTCCTGAACCAGTTCTCATACTAACGACCATTTTTCTACGCTCTTTCCTATAGGAAGTGAGCAAATATTGTAATTCCTCTTTAATCGTCTTTGCTCGAGTTTATTTCACATATTTTCGAAATTTCTAATCGTTAAAACTCGTAGAATCCGCAAGTCCTTATTTACGAACGCTCAAACGTCCGTTTGTTAGTACTGTAACCGAAAAGTGGGGTCTCGGCTCGCCGGCCGTGATCAAAGTGCAGTTTTGCATGGCGAGCCGAGTAAAATGTGAAAAACACTGGCAACCCGCTAGCCAGTCCTGGCCGTATTTAAAATCATGACATTGTAGTGATACATGAAGTTTTATCGGGGAGCCATAACACCGTGGTTTAATTCGTGTGGTGGTTAGCAGCATAACAGTCTACTCTAACAGAAATATTAAATATGCAAACTTAACATGGATAAAATTGAATACAAAATTTCTAATCTCAAAGCTTTACTCATCACTTTTAGCTTGAGTTGAATAATAAATAACTTGATTTCATCCACAGTGAAGGTGCAAACAAATTCTCGCAGAAAGTCAAATTCGAAAAGATTAATACAAATTTTGAAAATTATTCAGTGTAGAATAAAAAAAAATTTGCAAAACAAATATATGTCTTTTTTCGGAAAAACTAAATTGAAGAAAAATTATCACATTTCCCCTAATAAACTATTAGGTCGATCGATAATTTATAAACCTATTTACGGGTTTTCTTTGTTCTCAAGGAAAATGTCATCTAAGATTTTTCTTTTTTCCTTACAACTAAAAATTAAATGTTAATAATATGATGTGCTTTTTTTATTATATGTTCAGAAATAAAATTAAATCCATATACTTTTTTCTTGAGACTGAACTTCTCCGAATGTGGTCTTTTTTTTTCTCTTTCCGATTCACGCTCTAGCTCAAACAAATCTAATATAGCTAGGAAGGCCTTATTAATACAAATGTATTTTCTTTTTTCAAATATTGTCATAATCATTCACGAGTTAATTAAAATTTGTTTAAGCCTAAGGTTGCTTTCATAAGAGAGGAAAGAATTTCATTAAAATTGATGTTATCGTTTGCTCAAATTGGTGGTATTTTCATTAATTAATAGTTCTTTAATTATTCTTTTTCAGTTAATGTGAATTTCTTTAGATATTAATCATTAGGTTTCAAATAATATTATACATTTAATTAAGAGGCTCCGTTAAGAATTATACGTTTAATTAAGAGACTCAGTTAAGAGCAGGTTTAATTGGCAATTAATTGTGTTATCTTGATATTAATTTAAATATTCATAGTATTTTATATGCCTATACGTCTATGACGCATGGATATGTCTGTATTTAAGTAGTATTTTACATTTACATGTAAATAGTAAATCTAACTTGCAACTATTACTTCTAAGCGCTACTTACAAAACGAGATTAGGACAGATGGTGAAAAATTTTGGACAAACAAATTAAGATAATCAACGATGAGAGATTAGCGATAAAAGATACTTTTCGAATAAGAATTACATCTGCAGAATTACTTTTATATACTGTAATATATTTTGAAACAGCAAAAAGAACCTATGTTATGCAGCTGGACACGTGGGATATTTTTAAAACTTTTGAGTTAAAAATATGAAATAAAAAAAACTTAAAGCTAAAAATATCGTTGTATAAAACAAAATGACTTCCCCTTTTCTGATTCTGGCATTTATTTCATGACACGGCAAGATAGTCTTTGTGTTTTACTTAATCCAAAAACAAACTACTCATTACATTTGAAAAAACTTAAAATATTCTAAGGGAAGTAGATTTCGTTCATATCGGTCAGTATAAATAGAAGTAAACGGAGAATGAAACACGGATGGCTCAAACACGGTTATTACGTGAGTACTGCCATCGTAAAAAGCTAGATATTTATTAATGTTTAAAACGCGTTTTTACATAATAAAGATCTTTAATAAAAAAGAATATGGAACTGAAAGACGTAAAAGAGAAAAGTTGCAGGAAGAATTAATCCAGAAAATACTTTAAAATATATCTTGAAAGTCTACTGCTGAAAGTTTGACACGTTCGAAGGGATTGCTTCTATCGAAATATATAATAAAATCTAAAGTATCCAACACTAATTCAGCACAAGATGAGGAGGATATCAATTTATATTATTCTCAGTGTGACGAGATTAATAGCAGTGAGATTACCAGTTCTAAGTCTACTGAATCGTTTGAAGAAAACATTAGTGTTTCAGTAAGAGAAGAAATTGCTGGAGGCCTACTGCACCTAAAATTTGAAGTGCTCTACCCGGTGGAAAGAAATGGTAACAAAATTTTGCAGCAAATAAAGGGGTTATTAGATAGAGACAGAAAAACAAAAGTGGCGTAATATATTAAAAAGTATTCCTTACTGCTTAATATTTCTTGCCAGAAATAGTGTTGCAATACAAGGTTGTAGGAAGTCGCATAGTATATGCGATGAATTCTAATCCAATAATATTGATAATTACCTTGGATTAATAAATACCCCGTCATGAATAACTATTTCATTAAAGTCAAAAATTACCCAGGAATCGCATGTTATTTTTCACCTCGTGTTAAAAACGAGTCCATCATCAATCATCTGACCACTTATAATCAATGAATATTGCGAAGCATTTACAATTCAAAATACTATAATCTCATATTTAATGCGACTCTTGATTAGGTACATCGTTAGAAGATGTCAGGAATGAGATAGGTAGAAATTGATTTTGAGAGGAAATCGGTCCGCGTTCGAGAGTTATTTTATGGTTTTATCCAAAAAAGCTTAACCTTAAGTAGCTAGAAAAAGTAAATAAAAATCTACAGAATTGTCGCTCATAATATTATGAAATACTGCTGTGATGGCTGAGCATCGAACTAGTGTGCACAAAATGTAATACGAAAAAAATAATATGGTAATATTTGTGATTCCCTCTCTTCTATATTATATACTCCCTTCTATATAGGATATATACTATCCTGCTTATCTACATGTATACCGACTAAACAGAGGGAATTACAAATATATGATAGGTCACGTTTTTCAAACTTTCGTTTTTTCTCATCCTATTCAGTGCTGATAAACACCCAAGAACTCCCTGCATGTCGCTGTAAGATCATAATCTGAAATAAGATGGAGTGCAAGGGTTGAAGCAGTAAGCCAGTTAACAAATATCTTGTAGATGTGCATAAAGTTATCTAAGACAGAGGACGGCAATAAAGCTAGTGAAACAAGAAGTAAAGCAATACTTCTATATAATTGCATGTTCTACAATTTTCTGTCTTTGTTAGGATCTTGGAAAAATGTACTAATTTCTATTAACCGAGTTTCAAAGCGGCTCCAGGATATGATTATTAATTTTCATAATACTGCATTAGACACAAAAATCCTCCTACGCTATTTCTCTAATGAAACAGAGAGTTTCGTTAATGATACACTCGAAAAACAATGGGATGTAGTCATTGAATGGAGTCAAAAGCAAAAATGCTGTATGGCTAGAAATAATGCAATCGACTGCAAAGGAAGAAATAGAACGAGTAATGAAGGGATCACTGGATCATATTGTTTATGAAATAAGCAAAAATTTGCTCGTTTGCATGAAACGTCGCCAGACTTGGATTTCTTTTAGACATTGAAAACTTTGTTTTGACACTGTAGACTGCAACTTTTAAAGAATAATTCTAAAAATATGGAAATTTCTATGACAGTAATGTTAGTAAAGAACAGTTATAGAAAGTAATATTGGATGTTTGAATGACAAAACGTAAAAATATGGAGATCTGAAGAACTTTGATAAGTACGGAGATGAGAGCGTCTTTTCAAATCAGCGCCTTTCAAATCAAATTACCCTTACAACTGTAATATCAGTCGCAATTTACGAGCAATATTTCATAAGCTTAAACTCATATTTATGTATTTGAGGAAAACAATTGTTTAAAAAATATTATGTGACTTAGCTTTTCTCGGTGCAGAACTACAGGAAACCAAAGAACAGACGAAAGGCAATTTTAACCCTAAAACTATTAAAATTGCACTTTAACGGACTAATTTTCGTGCTTAAACGTAAAATAAAAATGTTTTATAATATTTATGATGATTTTAATTAGTGTACTTGTTTCTTTTAAATTTAAATAATTTACGAAGGGTCACAACTTTGATGCTTGCTCTAAGCGCCATTTACAATTGGTGCAAAGAAGAAATTTCGAAATCGACACTCAACATTTGAAATCTGCAGTGATCGGAGAATTTTCATCAATTATTAAAACTGATAATAATTTATATGTATTAAAGAATTTAAAGTTTCTTATTAAAAGTAGTTTATGATAACGTATAGACTTATAGCCTAAGGAAAGTCGGCTGCAGTTGGACGCCGAGATATAAAAAATGTTATTGTTCAAAATTTAATTTAAGGTGAAAGTAAAGTAAACATTAAATTATTTTTTAGTGTGTGTTGCGTGAAAAAACTAACTCTAAACAATTATTTTAATATAAATCGCAACCGCAATAAAATTATTTAAACGTTACTTTCCTTTCTAAGAAGGTACAGTTTAAATTATTTTTTTCAGTTTCTAAACGCCACGCTATAGCCTAATGATATAATAATATAATGCTTTGGTCAATTGTGGTAATAAATATTATTTTTTTATTTATTATAATTTGAAAAATACAAAGTCCTTATTGGTAAATATAACATTCTAATCTATTGACGAAAAACGTATCTTATTAAATTATAGAATTAGACTTTACATGTTACAGCAAGCAAGATACTTTTTTCCAGTAGACAATAACATTTAAAAAATTTTCTGCTTCTGAATCTAATTTATTTTACTTATAAATACATCTTTACAGTTTTACGTTTTTTTGAAATCGTAGAATTATAATTCTAGTATCTGGATGGTCGCCCTACGAACAATGTATTAATTTTTATTATTAAAAATAATAAACACTACTCAGTAAGGTTTGACAAATGCAACAAGTCGAAAAACCGTTAAAAAATTGTCGTAACACGCAGCCAGTCAGATGCTGTAAAGTTTCACAATAAGGGAACTTTTATAAAGGTACCTTAAAAATTATGCCATAAATTAAAAATTTCATGGGATATATTGTGACATTCAATATACTTTAAAATAATGATGAGTAGTCTTTTAAATAATCTATATTTGTAAATATTCTCCAGAAATCATGCTGGATGAACTCGACCACAGGCACACTCTCCTGGTATTGTTTTGATTAGTCGGACTCTTTTCACGCTAATGAGTATCATCTTATTTGACGTTTGCTTTGATACTAGGTAAAATAAAGACATCATTTACCATGAAAATTTGTTAAGGCGAACATGGCAACGATTTAAGTCTGTGGTGCTCAAACACAAAAAACACAAGTTGTGTTGTAAATTGTTTAAATATAATAATAATTTGCAAGTATAAACAAAATATCTTAAAAATAAATTACAGCGAACCATTATTTTCTTACAAAAAAGTAGATCTTCGTCACGATCAGTATTAAACTTTCTCCAACGCGAATAATTATTTATTATTTATATTATTATACAAAGATAAAATTATTTACCATCATTGTTTACACAGCAAATTTCCATAGAAAAATAATAAAAATAAAATATTTGGTGATGTTTTTCTCTCATTTTCATATATTTTTATTGTTTCTTTATGTTCTTTCTGGTATATAAATACGATGCAAAATTTTTATGATTTTCAAAAGTAGAAACTCAACAAAAAATAATAAGTTGAGTGTAAATTTTCCTGATTATTAGGGACAAATAATTGAATTGAGCACAATACGGTAGGTAACCGACTAATATTTGCCCTAACGGCATCAAGGTATATTCGGTTTTTTGTATGTTATCACAATAAACAGGTTTAAAATAGGAAATGGCATACAGCGTTATCCAAATCAGAGAAACACCTGTATTATACGATCACTTCCCAACTAAGTAAACGAACAAGCTCTACCTAATAATATTATTATTGCCAATTGTATATTTGATTACAATTGAATTAATAGTTTGGAAAACTTTAAAGATATATTCTGTAATTATTAAATTTCCAATTAATTGGAATGTATTTAAAATAGTGTATTAATACGATGTTCAGCACTCAGGTGTGTGTGTGTGTGTTGAGCACGTGACACTTATAAACGGAACTCCTGGGAACGTGATACTTATAAATGATCAAGTTCATTGATAATATTAAATTTATTTATTATTAACTTTTTTTTATGTACAATACATATGGCGGACTTATTGCTACATGAGCAATCTCTTCCAGTCAACGATAACAATTTGTATTGAAATTTAGTTGGTAGACTGTAAGAGATTTTACAATGAAAATTCTTCATAGCACATTAAACTAAAAAAATACAAAAGTCAATAAAAAAGAAAACAAAATATTGACATGATTTGGAATGGGAAAGACAGGAAAGAGCAAGGACACAAAGGAAAAGGTTACAGGAGAAGCAGAACTTTTTCACTCGATCTTTGAAAGTATTTAAACGTGATTTTCCTGATGTCAGGATCCAGGTGATTCCAAATTGTTGCTGCTTGGACAGTGAAGGATTTTTCGTAAGTGGTAAAGGTATGTTTAGGAATAAGTAGGGCGTGTGAACTTTCAGATCGCAGCCAAAGGCTGTGAGCAGACGAATCTTTGAATTTGCCACTAAGATAATTTGGGCTATGAAGATTTTTTAATATGTTAAAAAAAAGTGTAAGTATGTGAAGACGATGACGTGAAGACGTTCCAACTTCATTAAGATCAGGATAGCACACGTCACCATAATCGATTAATGGTAATAAAAGTGTTTGACAAAGGTAGATTTTCGTTTTAGTCAGTAGAAATTTTTGAAGACGTTTCAAAGAGTGTATCCTGTTGAAAACACGACGACTAACATCATTTACTTGAAGCCGCCAATTAAGATTTTGATCGATCAGTAGGCCCAGTTTTTTAACAGTTGACGTGTATGGTATTATTGTACTATTTAGCACTAATTTCGGTTAACTAGGTAGGTTTACTTTAGAAGTCAGTCTTTCGACTACCGATGATGATAGCTTGTGACTTACTTGGATTAACCAAAAGACCCATTTCATGAGCCCACTGACCAATTGAAGCGAGATCTCGATTAAGGATGTCGATGGTTTTTGATAAGGAATGGAGGTTCGAGTGGCCATAGATTTGTAGGTCATCAGCGTAGAGATTATAATTGCTAGAAATGTTTTTAACAACATCATCAATAAATACTGAGAAGAGGAGGGATAGAACTCCACCTTGAGGTACACTAGCTGTAAGATCAGTCCACTCAAAATACATATCTGACAACTTAACACATTGCCTGCGTCCGTGAAGATATGAACTAAACCACTCAAGTGAATATTGGGATATATTAAGATATTTCAAGCGGGCAAGAAGGATATCGAAGTCAACAGAGTTGAACGCACTGCTGAAATCAAAAAGCACAAGGACAGGGACTTGTGTATTATCCATAGCCAAGCGTATATCATCAGTAACCTTAACGAGGGCAGTTGAGGTACTGTGGCCAGCTTTAAAGCCAGATTGAAGTGGATTTAGAGACTTATGAACATTGAAGAAAGTAACAAATTGACCATGAACAATACGTTCAAAGACTTTAGATAGAAGCGGTAGGATAGATATGGGCCGAAAATCCTTGGGTTACGTAGGTAATAAAATTTTAGGTACGGGCACAATATAGGCTTTTTTCCATTCCAACGGGAAGACCGCAGTTTTCAAAGAGGTATTATAAATATCAGCGATGACCGAAGCCACGATATCTATTATTGGTTTAAGAGCACTAATATTTAAGCCATCAAATCCCATTATTTTTGATTTTATCACAAGAAGATTAGCTTTAACTTCGGATTCACAGGTATCCCTTAGTGTAAATTTATGTTCATTTGAAACGGATGAAGACGAGATACCGTTCACAGTTGCAGACTTAACAGCTGGTTCAAGTACCGTGGATGGCTCTCCAAAGTGGTAGAAGATTTCAAATGCCTAGAGTACCAAAAAACATGCAAATATTATTAGGAGTACAATCACGTAATGATGCAGAAATGTAGTGTTTTTTAGCATTTCGGCACATTGGCGAACATTTATTTCTAAGCACTCTAAAATTCTCCCAGTGATTTGAACTGGGATCAGTCTTAAACTTAGTTTTAGCGTGATCACGTTTGGCCATCATGTTTCCAATAGAATCATTTAGCCAAGGTGCACATCTCCGCTTAATTTTAACGAGTTTTAGGGGAGCATGTTTATCGAGCAGTTTAGTGATACAACTATTGAAAATATTGAGTTTTTCATCAACAGAGTGATTCATCGCAATTGTATCCCAGTTAATGGATCTGGCATCCTCAAGAAAAGATGGTAGGCCAATACGACTAAAGTCACGGAGGAAGATGAATGTTGAAGAGGCTTAAGGGCTACTTAATTTATAGGAAATATGAAGGAGATCATGATGGGATAGACCGGGTGCTGGAAGTTGACCATAGAAGGATACACTTTTAGGGCAGGTTACTAGGATGCGATCGAGAAGGGAGTGGCAATTATCGGCATGAAATCTAGCAAAGGATGGGAGAATGGTGAGGTTACCAGCCTTGACAATGTTACAAAGCCTTCCACTTCTAGTGTTATTCTTGTATAGGCAGGTATTAAAATCACCCATAATCGATGAATGGGGGTATAAAGGTAGGTAGTGATCAACTATACTTTCAAAATCACTGAAATACGAAACATCAGGAGGAGAATATACGACACCAAGTAGTAACTTGGCTTGGCAATTAATATGGTAACTTAAATTGCGAAATAAAATTTGTTTATGTATTGAATTTTCGTATTAAAATTATTAGAATATAATTTTAATTTAAATCTTCATACATAATATATTTTTAAATAATTAGGTATTTTTGTTCGTATTATGTCTTGAAATAAGTATTGAAAGGAGATTTATAAAATGTACTTTTAAAGTAATAAACGCACTAATATAAATATACTAAAAATAAATATTGTTGAAGAACGGTAATTTTTAATAATTAAAATGACTAAATAATTCATGATTATATGTTATAAATGATTTTTGTAACACGGCGTTATCGTTATTAAATGAGTAAATGTTTGTAACAATTATGCATATTTCAAGCGCTCAACCCAGCTATGATGAAGGATTTTACTGAAGGGAATGTTATTGTGCTCTCGGAATATATATTGCTACCAGAACTTGGAAAAGTTGAGACCAAGTTAGATTACCTCTTATAATTGGAGGCCTCATCCACTTATTAAACTCTTCTTTAACTCAGATTTGACTTGTCGGAAAATCAAGTAAAATGTTTGCTTATATGACTTCAATTTAAGTCAACGAATTTGACGGTATAAGTAATGTGGAGAGTATGTTAATCGAATGCATGATTAATGTAATCGATGCAGCTCTGTAAAGTTTTACTTCGATTGTCATAATTCTAGCAGATAATATATTTTCATTCCAGCCGTACGGTATGGAGAATGCATCGAAGCTCTATGTATAATTGTAAGTCCTTCACTCTTAAAAACAAAATGAAGTCAAGAAGTATTTTTATGTGGTGACGTATCTAAATAATAATATCACCTTTTGTTTCTTTTATTGACATATCTGACTGAATTGAATAACTATTATGGTGTCCGATATGTATTGAATGCAAACAAGTTTAACGTGAAGAAACTCAAAATTACTGAAGATATTGACTTTTTTATCAGTCTCTGTAACGATCTTGTCACCTCAGGCTGGATTTTGTAATATTTATTTTGTTATATTCACAATAATCGGAATAAAATTAAAGAAAGTTTACAATAAACTTTTTGCCAAAGATTTTAAATACCTCCTAAATTATCTGCGCTAGTCTTATACAATGATTAAAAAACATGTAACTATTTTGTGACAATTGCCAGGAAAGTTATTCCACTTGTTCAAAGAATATGTTAATGACTAAGTTCAGATTATTATGTCATTTTAAAGAAAGACAAATTTTTATTTTGTTTAAATATGCTTTACAACGAATTAACCTTTTAATATTTTGCACATGAATATTTTTAATTATAACGCTCATAATATACCCTACATTAACTTTTTTTTACAAAATGAAACATTGTTCGCGAGAGTGTTGCTGTCAAAAAAATCTTCAAATGCCATGTAGTAAGGTTCTTTTTTCGTGTCTTACTCTTTTACTTTCTCTGCTTTAATTTAGACTTTAGAAAGCATATTCATGCGCAATTTTTTTTAATACAAGATTTTCTTGAACTAACATTATGTATGATAGTTCAAGAAAATCTTGCATTAAATATATATTAATACAAATAATTAAATATATATTTTCTTGAACTAACATTAGTTGTTTTTTTGTAGAAAATAATAATGCATTTATTATTTTCTACAAAAAAACAACTAACTAAAAATATGCAGAAATATATGATACTTGGTTCCTATAAATACGATAAACCTTTATCTGACATCTCTAAAGATTAGTTTCAGATCGTGGACAGTTATTCGAACATTAACTTTTTTTTAATTTCAAGACGATCTATAAAATTTTATTTAAGTAAGATTGTATTTCAAATTGAAACAAAGACTACTTTTATGTTTGAAAAAATTAGTTAATATCAGTGAAATTTACCAAATATACTCATAATTAATATAATATTATGTAACCGTTTTCGAATTCTATATATCTTGAAGAATTTATAGTTTGAAAGTTTTGTCCTTCAAATCGTTTCCCTTGCAAAAAAGAACCATATTTTTATTAAGTTCTATTTATTTTGTAGTTCCTTCTGTATGAATATTTTTTAGAATTACAATCACAGAAAGGTTTTTTTGTATGATATTGAGCAGAAATTATTTGAAAATGTTTTATCGGTGTTGTTATAACTTTTAAAGTATAGTTTTAGATAACAATGAGTATATAATAAACGTTCTACAATACTCCGATATCGACTATGTTTTGTAAGAATATCGGATAATACTCGATCATTTAAATGATGTCTCGATTGACATTTATTAAAATTGAATTTCTTTCTGGTCGCATTGGAGACATGCTTAATTTCTATTAAATTAAGAATTACTATAATTATTAACTTATTCACTGTGACACTTAAATTAAAAACTGATCGCAAAATACATGGAATTTCTGTATGAAATATTTTAAGTTTCTGTATTATTAAATTAGTACCATAAATATTAACTCATATCAAAACATTCCAGTGCACATTAATAAAGCCACGTTATGTATATTTTGGTAAATAATAGGTACTGAACTATTTTAATTCAACTTTTATTTAAAGATCGTTAGCGAATTTGATATGAATTCTTACTTATGTAGATTGAGAAATAATAAATTTATTTTCATTGAAAGGTGTCGAACAATGAGTCTGTAACAAAAGATGCTCAACTACTGACTTTGTTTTCTAAGAATATCGATTAGTACTCGATAATTGAAGTAGGTTTTCGATTGAACTTTTTAAAAATCAACTTTATATCTGGTTGTAATTTCCATTTCAAATGTTTTCTATCTATACAATATTAAATATATCCTATAAATTTTAACTTATACCGCAACATTGCGGTGCGAATTATTATAGCCACATAATGAACAGTTTTTGGTAAACAAATTTTTATTTATAAAGAATTTTAACGAATTTGATGTGAAGTTTAATTTATATAGATGGCAAAGAAAAAAATTTTATTTAGAGAATAATTATGGAGTGCAGCTCTTAACAATATTTTTTGACCCCACTCAATCCTACTTTATTGATAAAGTTTTTAGATACTGGTCGTAAAATTTAGACCCCTTCCTGTGCCTTAAAAGATTGTTTTCGATTTGATGTTAAATTTGATCTAGTTAAAAAATGTATTCTATTAATGTGTATTTGTAAACAGACATACGTATATTCGTAACATAAGTAATGAAGTATTAATTTGTTTTCCATGCAGGTGTATTTTATTGAAATGGACTAATTTATCTAATTTTTGAAAAAAATACTAGTTGTGTTTTTTACCTTTAGGAAATTGATCATTTCATAAACTTATCTGTACAATTGTGAAACAGAGATATGTCTGTGGACTGTAGATATTTTTCCAAAAATAAAATGATTGTTATGATGTTTGCTAGAGTATCTTCCAAAAGTGCCGGTCTGATTCAATTGTGTTTTAGGGGACTTATCTTTGAAATTCAAATTCAAATTTAGAGCTTGTCCCTTTTAAATGTTTCCTACGACATTATGTCTCTGTCTCTTTTAATTCATTTGTCTTTCCGCTTGCTGAAGGCTCACAAGAAAATGAATGAAACGATTTCAGTAGTTTTTAAAAATTAAGGTACATATTAAAATCTAAAGTATTTTTGATCAAAAGTTGCCTGATGGCCTGAAAAATCAATTCCTAGCAAATTGATTGCTCAGGTTTAAAACAATTTAACTTAAAAATCAAAACAATAATCAATCTTTCATCTTAAGATTACTTTTGAGATGCAAACAAGCTAAGATGTAGGTTGTGTTGGGTTGGATTTAGGGACATACTACTTAACTTTAGGGAAGGAGAATTGGGGGAATATAAAGGAAAACTAAGCCACCTTAATGGTGACACTGCCCCGTGCATATATATAAGTTTGATTGAATATATTTTTAAAATTTTATTAATAACCCTCAAAAACGTTTGGGACTTCATGGAAAGTGAAAGTAGTTGAACGAGGATGGTTGGGAAATCCTTCCGATCCATTACGTCATAAATTTTATTTTTTAATGAATTAGCTATTAAATCGAGTTAGGCTAGGTTATGTCGGGTTACATTCAGTTACGAGTAGGTTAGGTTAGTTTACATTATCGAATAGGCTAGGTTATATTGAATTATATACAGTTACGAGTAGGTTAGGTTAGGTTACATTATGTTTGGTTAGATTACGTTAAGTTGGGTTATAATAAATTAAGTGGAATAATTTTGAAATAGAATGCTTTAGGTTTAGGTTGGGTTTACCAATACGTTTTGTACATTTTTGGTGACAGCAATCAATTTTGGTATAGTTTATTTGATTATAATAAAGATTTGTATTAAAACTCAAACCTTTAGGGTATTTAGTGATTATGTTTTCTATAAAAGAAGGTCCCATAACCCAATCAGCAAACGTGTGATTAGGTCTCATGGCGGATGTTTTTTATATAAAAATAGCTAATATTAGATGTATCATATATCCAAGGGATTACCCGTTTTCGAAATATATAGTGTATAAAATAATAATTTATCTCTTATTTTGCTCCATAGTTTCACTAAATGTTAGTTATTTTTTCTAACTGTATTTAGCGTACTAATTTTTCGTATTAATAACATGTAGATACTTTTCTTCTTTACGAATATACTTTTTATAAATTTTAAAAGCTTTTGAAAATATGTAGGAAGTAAAATATTTTTTTGTATGTTCTATTTATTTAGTTAGAATAATGCTCATTTCATTAGGACTCTTTTTAACAGACAATGTACGTCTAAATAGATTTTCTTACAATAACCTGCATTACGATCCATTATAACTACATTTTCTTCTGCAAATTTGACATTGTAAGAACTGGTTCTCTGATCTATTAACAAATAACAAAACCACTTTAATGGCCGAGGTACCTTTTTGTATGCTTCCATAATTTTTTTATGTTATGAATTAGACGATAATGTTGGCTTTATGCCTTTAAATAAACACAAATACCATTGTCCTTCGATTTTATTATTTAGAGTATGTAAGGTAATTTATTATCCACAATACTAAAAGGGTTTACTCGGCTAGTAGCGGATGTTCCTAATGCGTGAAATATGAGAAAGTGATTTAGTAGTCTCTTTGAAAATATCAGATGCTGAGACGAAACGGTACATTAATTATAATACAGTGCCCCATTACTTTGTATGAGACAGCACAACAAGTCTTTCGTATCCTTCGGGGAGTGATTTAATTTAAAGGGCAACGTGTTTCGTTATTTTTACAAAAGAAATGTGAATAAAGAATACAGCAAAAATATATATAATCATTAAAAAAACAAATTAAATGAGCCAATAGATAATTTATCAAGAGGACTGAATGAAAAGTATAAGATATAAAAGGGAAAAGACGTAAACGATATTAAATGAGAAATAAAGAAAAATAAAAACTGTTACACAATTTCATTTTCTGCTTTTTACTTTTTACATTAAAAAGTCAGCTGAATTTATTTATATATTTTGCTTTAATTTAATTTTACACAACTACACTATTACTGAAACTATTATTGCAGTATTATTTTTACGTCATTTAAATTCTTTATCGAATTTTTACAAAATATACGCCAAATATATTCAACTTATATTTTGTACTAATATGCACATTTGATGAAACTTGAGGTTCATTTGTTGTGAAAATAGCGTTACTGTAGGCGCTGAAGCGTTTTCATGAAAGCCCTCACTGCATGGATTTAAGTTTATTTTGAAGGAATTACTAACAAGAAAATAATCAAAGTTAGACCAGAAGAAATCGTGGGAATTTGTTTTATTTCTTATCTCTTTACAGGCGTACTTTACACATTCGTCTAAATGTATGCCTAAGTTCATTATTTTAATTTGAGTCACATTAAGAGAAAATGAAAGTTTAAAATTTAGTGTTTCTCAATGAAATTACAATTGATATAAAAATCAAAGTACTGGTAACGACAATAATAAAAGACTTGTAGCCGAATACCAAAACGTGTCATGAATAAAAGTCAATATACAAAAACTTGTTAATGACATAAAAATAAATTCAGTATATACTGACCGTTAAAGAAAACAAATGTCTTACGTACGTGTTACTGAAAAGGAACGTTTAATTTACATTAAAATAACGCAAAGTATTGTGAAGGCAGAAAAATACCACTTGAATTCTTTACCCAGAATATCGTAAAGTACGTAAAATTTTGAATGATTGCTGTTACTTTCAGTTAATATCACTCTATTGTTAATTTGTTTTAATGTTTTATCCGTGGATGCGAAATATATTTTGATGGAAATAACTTTTTACTTCAAACTTTTATTTTCCGTTTTTTTTTTCAAGTCAGCAATAAAGTCAATTGATACATTAATACCTCACAATTGTCAGAGGCACTGAAAGCATTTCAATATGAGCATGTAGCATTACATTTTTATCAAGTGTTAGAAGTAGAGAAAAATTTGTAATACTTTAATATATTTATAAATTAATTATAAACATATACAATTGTTTCCAACGATGGGAAAAATAATCTATAACACATATTTCTACTTACGGTTAATCGAAATAAACTGTTCTTCAGTTACTTAATAGTTTTACGTATGGAAAAGTAATGGCATATTATTGAGCAACAATGCAAGCAAACACATGGCGTATGAACTTTTTTCTGAAGTAATAATCCTAGTAGTGGAGCGTAAAAACAGTAGCAGGGTGTTGAAACATTTGAAAAATAAAGTATCTCATACACATTTATGTATTAGTCATGTTCAGCCCTTTTCATGTAATGTATGTATGCAACTTATTTATTTACTACATATTTATGTAATTAATTATCCCCTTCTTGACAGAATTCAATACAGCGCCTACTTTGACCTAGCATAATAATTTTCCTAGTCCAATTAGAAAAACGTTCTTGGCCAAAGATGTTATGCCACAATTATTAAGATAAGTTAAATTTATGCGAACTAGAATTATACAATAAAAAACTCAAATCGTGTTTAAAAAAACCGTAAAATTAGAAAATAATGGAGATATATTAGTAAAATTAGGAAAATGATTGTTCTGTAAAGGTGTTAGCTGATAATGTGGGATGAATCTGAAGCAGACTCAACAAGTGGTCATCAACAAGTGGTATCAAAAGATACCAAGACTGAGGATATAAATGCTTGTATAATGTAGCTACATCTCGCGCTCAGACAACTTTATGTGCCTTGCCTGTTTGTAAAACCTGTTTATATATTTAATAGAGAAGTTCTGTTAAAGGTATTTACAGTTAAAATCTACCAATATAGCCAAAGTGGAAAGTATATCGGATCTGGAAGTCGCTTATATTATTTTCTTTCAAACTAAAACAAGCTTTCTAAATATCGGTACAAAAATGACAGTACCAATGATACTGACGGACAAAGATTGAAGATTGAGATTGACGGAAAATCTGCTTTTTTAATTTGCTTAAAGAATACCATTATAGAAAAATTCTTTAAATATTGCGGTAATATTTGGCTTAGACCCACTAAATATATAAAAATAATGTAACTAAGTTGTTTAAACTTATATTGTTGGTATACATTTTTTCTTTTTTTGTCAAATTTAAAGTTCGCTCCTTTATATTAAGTAAATTCTTCTAAGAATCTAAATGTAACTTAAACAAAAATGAAATGGTGAAACATTTAACTCTCCGTTAATTATACTAAACTCAACACAGTTAAAATTATCGATATGTCGTTAATTATTGTATGTCACTAATTTAAATATTATTTTTAGGAAGGATTTAAAGGATTTGCACACTATTCAAAACTGAAGACTCATAACTTGCAAAGTAGACACAAATTTTCGACTTACTATTGAGAAGCTTTTCATGTGATATATCACTGGATGAAATCTATGAAAAACTTGGCATAAAATATTTTTATCCTCACGTTTGACGATACATCAAAAAAAAATAATAATTATACCACATTTACTTATCGGCGCAATTCATTTACATGTTCTTGCAAAATTTTATTACGATCGTAATTATATGGAAATAGCGTACATGCTGTAGCATAAGAACGGATAGGGAGACGGACAGAATAACACGACGCAATTATAATAGTGTTTCGTTTCCGCCATTTGACGTTGGAACTCCAAAAAGTATTTACGCAGTTTAAAGTTAAAGTAGCATTATCCAATGATGTGTTGCGTATGCAAATTTAATTCAAAATGTTTGTATCATTTTAAAAATTTTAAAGCCCTTGAAATTACCCAGCTTATTTTATATAAAAATTGAATTGAAAAATTACATAAAGTGGAAACAAAGAAAGACCAAATCTTTATTTATTTTAATTATCAATGTTAAGAAAACGCATGATTTATATTGGTAACAAAATAAACTATAATAACATTTTCAAATACGTAGATAATACCTTGGCCATCCCATTTTAGAGTGTGTAAATATCTATTTTGCGAATTTTATTTAACAATTATTTAAAAGACATTAATTTTAACACATATTATAGTTGTTATCCATCTGAAAATAAAGATTTATTAATAAAGATAAAATTAAATGTTTAATATTTCGCGTGGTCAGTCAGTTTTTCACTTTCTTTTCATGTAATGATATTAGGTCTTATGCTTTTTAAATTGTTTTCAAATGTAAACAAATATTTTTCAAGTGTTTATATTTAGTCGAAAAAATATGGATTATTTTATTTAAAATTTTACATCTATTCAAGTGTTGAAACTACTATAATTAAAATGATTGTAATGAAATACAATAAAGTAAAAAAAAAAAATTAGTAGGCCTCGGAACCTCCTCAAATTTCATATTCCGCAGACAGAATATTTCCTTAACTCGTGTGGAAAAAACAACCATGGAGGAAACGACTTGTAAAATTGACAACAAAAGCCAAAACTTTTTTGAAGCAGCTTATGCCAGGATTGTATTATTTAAATCCAGCACGAAAGAGATCAACTTCTCATCAGCCTTGAGGTTTCGTACGAACTCTGGTCGTGTTTTTCTTTTTTCTTCTCACGTGAATTTATAAAAATTCATTGTAGTTAGAGCATTCCATACGAATTCTTTCGCAGATATACAAAAAATTATAAGCCAAAGCTAACATAAAAATTGGTATAAAATGGGAAAAAGTAACGTTCCATAAAAAAATCCTTCACTTTTTTAAAGAAAATAAATGTTTTCTCCCTTATTGTTGAAAAGTTTCTTTCGAATAAGAAGAAAGAAATATTTTTGAATTTTTAATACAATTTATAATATAGTTAATTTGGTCAGCCAGAAATACATATTTTTCAACTTATTAGAATGTGTACATTTGGAGAAAAATTGCACACACATTTACAGAGAGACAGATGTATGCGATATAAAGTATCATCATAACAATTACTTTTCTGTAATGAAACCCTAAGGATTATATCATGAAGTAAACTCTTTACGCAATTTACTATGATTTTAAATATATTTTAAAATAATAATGGATCGTCTCGTAAATGATTCATGACTGAAATGACCTCTGTGTACTTGGTAATGAGAAATGTTTGTAATTACTCTACAGAAATCACACTGGATCAACTCGACCACAGGCACACTCTCCTGGGATTGTTCTGATTAATCAGACCCTTTTCACGCTAATGGAAACCATTCAACTTGACATTTAATTTACTGCTAGTTAAAATAAAGATTTCAGTTATTATAGAACAATTTTGATAAGGCGAATGTGGCAACGATTTAAGGTTGCGGTGATCACGCACAGAATAAACAATTGTTTTGTAAATCGTTTACAATATAATAACACATATGCAAGTAAAAATTAAATTTCTCAAAATAATTACAGCGAAGTAGTGTTTTCTTACGAGAAAATGGTGTGATCTTCATCACGGTTAGTATTGCAGTTTCTCCACCAAAAATAATTATTTGCAAAGGTAAAATTATGTACTACAATTATTTGCAAAGAAAATTTCCTTAGAAATAGAACAAAAATAAAATACTAGGTAAAGTTTTTCTTTTAATTTCATATACTTTTTTCATTCTTTATTCTTTCTTGTAAATAAATACGTCTTGTAAAATAATACGTTTTTAGATCAGACACACAGTAAAAATTCCAGTATGAATTTTTATATTAGAAATTATTTTAAAGAGCGCATAACTGAACTGAGCACAATACAGTACATTCGATTATAATGTTTGCCCGAACGGAACCAAAATATATTTTCTTTTCTCCCTCTTATCACAATAAATAGGTTTAAAGCATGGGTTGGCAAATAGCATTATCAAAATCAGGTAAGCATCTATAAAATACAATTACTTCTCAGTTAAGTAAATAAACAAGCTCTACTCCATTAATTATGTTATTGCTGATTTTATATTCGATTATAATTGAATTGATAGTTTGGAACCCTTTGGACATGTATTATGTGGTTATAAAAAACTCCAATTAACTTCTGCCTATTTATGTCGATATTAATACGATGTTCAGCTCGGAACCAGTGACACTTGCAACAGAGACCCCGGTGAACACGATATTTGTAAACAATCAAGTTTACACATTAATGTTATTCTGTTTAATATAGTAACTTAAATTGTGGAATGAAAGATGTTTAGAAAAAGCTTCCGTGGTAAAACTAGTAGCAAATATAGTTTTAATGAGAATCTGGATGCATAATAATTTAAATAATTGGGTATTTTATTTCGTATTACGTATTTTATCTCTTAAAGTAAGTATTGAAAGAATATTTTTAAATAATATAACGTTTATAGTATTAAACGTACTTTTTCAAACGTCCTAAAATGTATTATCATCACAGAAGAGTAGTTTTGAATGACGGAAACCACTAAATAATTCCAGACTATTTCTTCTAAATAATTTTTATAACACTGCGTTGTCTTCATTAAACTATGAATTATTTGTAGCATATTTGCAATTTTAAATTAATCAGTCGAACCCTTGTCTAAATGTTGCGTAACTACCAACAATATGAAAGATGATACAAACAAAAAACTACATGTATATTACTCAACATCTCTTAGGTTTTCAATGTAATTCAATATGTTTTGAATACAAACAAATTTAATTTAAAAAACTTAAATTTACTTAAGATGTTGACTGATTTATTAGGTTTTCTAAGGATCTTGCCATATCAGGCAGGATTTAAAAAAATAATTTTACTTTATATACAATAAGTTGAATATATACCAGAGAAAAGTTAAACTAAAACTCTTCACTAAAAATTTTAAATACTTCTTAAATTATCGGTGCTAATTTTGCAGGAAGTACAAAAGACCTGAAAATATTTCGTAACAAGGTTATCCGGAAATTTCAGTTGGAAAGTTGTTCAAATTTATCAAAGAATAAAATAGAATTAAGAGATAAGTTCCGGATATTATATAATTTTAATTAAAGGTAGATTTCTATGTTGTTTAAATGTCTTTTATTACGAGTTAATTTTTTGGGTTCCTTAGTCTCATGGCTAAAATTTATATCATGATTTCATCTGTCCATTTGTCCATCCATCTATCTGTACATATACCACATCCATTTTATTCGGAGATTATTGAAACTATATAGATGAAATTTGGATGATAGGTGTCTTCTATGAATTGCTGAACAATAAAACAGTGGAATTAGGGAAAAAATTACTTTGGGGCGGCACTCCAAACAGGTAATTGTGGGAAAAAAAAATTCATTGCACATAGTCATGTTGGCTATTGTTAGTTAGGAAAATGATACTTAGTTTCCAGAATAACTTTTTATTTAAGTGAATAGTGAATATATACTTAAAAAATGAATTTCCTCCCTCCACCTTTTTAACTAACGTGAGTGAGTTATATTCTGAAAAAAATTAAGGTATTAGAACTTTCAAAGAAATTTGGTTTGAAACAGGTACGTTGTGTAGTGTTTAATAAATTTAAAATTATTTCGTACTGCAGAATCCTTCGTTTTATCAGAAAAACAAATTCATAAGTTTAATATTGTTTCGTACTTCGAACTCTTCGCGCGTAAATACGATTGGCATTTGGTTGGTTTTATTTCCATCTTGTACACGCGTAATTTTAGATTTTACGTTTGTTAGAATTTATTTTCAAGTATTTTCAATTAAACATTGTTCATGACACTGCGTTTTGCTGTCAAAAAAATCTCTAATGTCATGTGGTAAAGTTCTTTTTTGAGGTCTCTTTTTTACTTTTTCTGTCTAAATTTATACTTTCGGGAAATATAATCATTCTTTATTTTTTTAATACAATAATTTCTTTGAATTAATTTTTTTTTAATCGATTATTTTCTAGAGAAAAGAGAAACCAATAACTGTAAATACGCAGAAATTTAAAATGTAATATTTAGTTTCCATAAATATAACAAATCCTTATCTGATGTCTTTAAAAATTAGTTCGAAATCATGGACACTTATTAAAACCTTGACAATTTATTGAAATTTGGAATAAGATTGTACTTTAAATTGAAATAAAGGCAAAATACGTAAGAAATAACATTTTTTTTCATTTATGAAAAAAATGGAGTTGTCAATAAGGTTAAGTAAATATATTCATAACTATAATAACGTCATATAATGATCTTTGAATTCCGTATAATTTGAAGAAATAATAGTTTCAATATCTCATGTGTCAAACTATTTAAAAATTCTATAAGAACACAAATAATTTTTTCTCAAAAATAAAAAAAATCAAGATCAAATTAAAAAGAAAATTCACAAATGTCAGCAAATATATAAGATAAACATTACATGTAATAGGCAAAATATTTCCTTCTGACATCATTGTGCTTGTAAAAAAAACTATATTTTTGTTAAATTCTCTTTATTTTTTACTGTTTTCTCTATGATTAAATTCAAGTATTATAAGCACAGAAAGGTAATTTTCTTGCATGTTATTGAGCAAAAATTATTTCCAAGCTTTGCATCGGTATTATTGTCACTTTCGGGAAGAATGCTTCTTAAAAATGGGCATTTTAAAATTGTTTACTTTTTTAGTATCGTATCTAACTCTAATATTTAAAATAACAAACTATTTGTACTAAACAAATTACGATATGCAAACACTGACTTTATTTTCGGTGAATGTGTGATATTACTCGATCATTTAAGTGACTTTCTGACTTACATTTTTTAAAACAAATTCTCTTTTGGTCACTTCGGTGCCATCGCTAATTTCAACTAATTGAAGAAATAGTACTTACCGTACCACTTGAGTTACCAATTAGTCGCAAAATAGTTGATGTTAACGTGTCGAATATATAAATAATGACTGCATCGTTATAATACTTGAGCTATTTTGTTTCATCTTTTATAATTTATATTAAATCTAATTTATACACTTGGGAAAAACAATTTGTTTTAAGAGAATTGTTGTTGAGTGCAACTCTCGACTATATTATTTGACAGCACTCAATCACAAATGGATTGATAAAGTCCTTAGTTACTGGACCTGATTTTTTTTATTTTTAAGCCCCTTTCTAAACTTTAAACGATTATCTCTGTTCAGATGTCAAATGTGATGGAGTTAAAAATATAATATATGTATAAACAGCCCCGCTGATTTTAGCGAAACGACTAGTGAAGTGTTTTCCTAACAGGTGAAATTTATAAAATTGTACTAAGTTACCTAATCTCTTGAGAAACATTCTGATTGTGTTTTTTATTGCCTTGAGGAAATTGATCAGTTTCTAAGTCTCTCCGTTCTATTATGAAATAAAGATATATCCAAGCGCTATAAATATTTTCGCAAAAAGCATATTTGTGCTGTTTGCTGGAGTATTTCCCAAAATTATTGGATTTAATAGAGCTTTCAGTCGACTTTTCTTTCGACTTCAAATTAAAACATAAATTGCCACTTTTCCCTTTCCAATGTTTCCTACTACATTATGTCTCTTTGTCCCTTTTTAATTTATTTCTTTGTATGTTTGCTTGAATATCACGTGAAAATAAAGAAAATAATTTGGGTAGTTTTTAAAGTTTAAGGTACAAATTAAAATATAAAAAACCTTTTGTCTAACTGCCCAATGACCTTGTAAATCAATCATTGGCAATCAGGTAGTCAAATTGATTGCACAGGTTTAAAACTAATAATTAAAAATTATTGTGATTATTATTAACTAAAAGAAAAATTTATATTTCAAAGTTTCTTTTGAGATTGAAATAAATTAAAATATAGGTTGAACTGGGTTTGGTTTAGGGACTTGCTACTTAATTTTGTAGAAGTCGAAGTGGGAAAATGTAGTGGAAACTAAACCACTTATGGTGCCACTGTCCCGCATATATACATAGTTTTGAGTATATACGTTTCCAAAATTTCACTAATAACGCTCAAAGACGTTTGGGGCAAGTCCCAAATATCAATTGGTCGTCCAGTTACTGTTTCATTGATTTTGTTAACGATTTACGTTAAAACTCCAACTTGTAATATCTTTAATGATTACGTTTTTTTAAAGAAGTTACGCGATCTCCATAACTCGACACTTTAAATACACATGTCATTAGGCTTCAGGACCGTTATCATATGAATATAGCAAATATCAAATGTATCTTATATCCGAGCGGTTTTTCGTTTTCGAAATATATAAAGTATATTAAAATATAAATACTCACATTTTTCGCTTCTTAGTTTCACCATATTTGAATTATATATTTTCCAATTTATTTAGCGTACTAATTTTTCGTGCTTAAAATAAATACTCTTCTTTTTATAAATATACTATTCATTAACATAGAGTGATGCACACTTCATTAGGATATTATTTAACTGAAAAAATGTATATATGTATGTATATATATATATATATATAAATACATATATACATATATATATATATATATATATACATATATATACATGTACATATATATATATATATATATATATATATATATATATATAAATTACGATCCAATTTTCTCACCCGTTACCAACACCACTTTAATGGCCAAGGTACACTTTTGTATGCTTCCATGATTTTTTCATCTTTTTAATTAGGCAATATTGTTGGCTTTATGCCTCTAATAAACATAAATACTATTCATGAGATTTTATTACTTAGAGTAATTTAGTTTACAACAGTACTAAAAGGAGTATCCTCGCGTAATAGCGGATATCCTTAATGCGCACCAAATATAATAAAGTGATTTAGCAGTCTCTGAATATTGAAATATCAGATGCTGAGACGAAGCGGTGCATTAATAATACCAAGCTCCATTACTTCATATAGGATAGCACAACAAGTCTTTCGTGTCCTTCGAGGAGTGATCTAATTTTAAGGGGAACATGTTTCGATATTATTAAAAATAAACTGTGAATACCGAATATACTAAAACAAAATATATAAGCAATAATAAATTAAATTAAACCAGTCGATCGATAATTTATTCATATTACTGAACGAAAAGTATAAGATGCAAGATGAGAGAGAGGCGGACGCTATTACAGGAGAAATAAAGAAAAATGAAAAACTATTACATTATCTAATTTTACATTCTGCGTTTTACTTCTTATATTAAAAAAGTGAGTTAAATTTATTTATATATTTAGTACTAATGTACACTTTTGAATAAAGTTGAGGTTCATTTGTTACGGCAACAGCGTTACTGCATCCGCTGAAACGTTGCAGTGAAAGCGCTAAAGGCATATATGTAAGTTTAATTTGAAAGAGTATATAATTAGAATATAATCAAAGTTAGACCACAAGAAAGTTGGTGAGAACTTGTTATATTTCTCATCCATATTTGATATAAATTCTATGATGATAGTAACATTCACTTTCCCACAGACGTACTTTACATATTTGTCTGAGTATTCGCCTATATCTATTATTCTAATTCGAGTCACATGAACAGAAATGGCGAAAGTTTAAAATTTGAGATCTCTCAATGGAACTATAGTTGATATTAAGTATTAAATTTGTAACATCTTTAATAAAAACACATAGCTTACCATCAAAATGTGTTGTATATAAAAGAAACTGTTAATTTTACTATAACTAATTCGGGTTATAATAACCCTTAAAAAGAATAAATATCTTATGTATTTATAACTAAATAAAGTTCAGTTTACCTTAAAGTATCGCGATGTGTTGCAAAGACAGAAAAGTACCACTTGGTTTATTTTTTAATCACTAAGAAGATAAAAGGGTACATAAAATTTTGACTTCTGATATTATGGTTGCTGTTATTTTCAGGTAACGTCACTGTATGGTTAATTTCTACGAATTATACCATTATATTTTTAAAAGGTGTAAGATATATTTTGATGGCAATATATGTGTATTACAAGCTTTTGTTTTCCGTTTATTTATAAGTTTAAGTGAGTAATAAAGTCTATTGGTACATGAATACCTCATCCATCATTGTTAGAGGTACAGGTACAGATAGTCAGTATGAACGAGTAGTATTGGAAGAAAATTCATTAATTGATAAAAGAAAATTCACAATATTTTAATAAAGTAGTGTAATATAAGCAATTGCTTACAACGTTGCAATTGCTTTAAATATAAGCAATTGCTTACAACGTTGAGACAAATACATAAAAGCAAGAAAAAATATAAAAAAATAATATATAGTAACCTGTAATATAAAGATGTGAGTAGAAAAGAAGGAAAAAAAAATGTCACGCGTCTTTGCATTTACTGCTAATCGAAATAAATTATTCTTCAGCGACTGAATCGTTTCGAAGATGGAAAAGTATTGGCATATTATTGAGCAACGATGCAAGCAAATACATGGCGTATGAACTTTTTTCTAAAGTAATAATCCAAGTAGTGGAGTGTAAAAAATGTTGCAGTATGTTGAAAATATTTCAAAAATAAAGTATCTCTACATACTTAGGTATCTGTCATGTCCAGCCCTTTTCATGTATTTTATGTATGCAATATATTTACTTACTATATATTTATGTAATTAGTTATCCTCTCCTTGAAATAATTCAATACATCGCCTACTTGCACCCACGATAATTATTTTCCTTAGAAGTACCTCATCCAATTGGGAAAGCGTTTTTGCCAAAGATATTATGCCACATTTCTGAAGATAAATTAAATTCATGCTAACTAGACTTACACATTAAAAAAACTCATATCGTGTTTAAGGTAACCGCAAAAATAGGCAATAATGAAAGTTTTGCCTGAGATATATTATTAAAATCAGCACAGTGACTTTTCTGCAAAGGTGTTAGCTGATAATGTGGGATAAATATATGGTAGTGTTTGAAAGAAGTTTATTAATAACGGCGGCTTTGAGCAGACTCAACAAGTAACACCAAAATATATTAAGACTGACGAGGTAAATACTCGTATAACGTAGCCCATACGTAGCTGCTTCCATTCGTATAAGAGCTACGTATTTATAGAGATGTTCTCTGGAAGATATTTACAGTTAAAAATTACCAACACAGCCAAAATCGTAAACTTGTCGGATCCGTAAAATGATCATCTTGCTTTCTTTTAAACTAAAATAACCTTTGTAATAATCGGTACTAAAATGATAGTACGAGTAATACAGACAGACAGAGATTGATTAGAGAAACTGTCTCTTTAATATGCTTAAAGTATACCATTATAGAAAAATACTTTAAATATTACAGCAATATTTGATCTAGACCCACTAAATATATCAATATAATGTGGTTAAGTTGTTTACATATACATCGATGGTGTTTATTTCCTCTTTCTTTTGTCAAATTTGACGTTCAATTTTTTATTTAATATATACTTATAAGCAATGCAAAAAGTAACTTAAATCTATGTGGTAATGATTGAAAACATCAAAATTGGGTAAATAATTTTTTTTCAAAAGATCTAATTTTAATTTTTTAAAGATTTCGTATCTCAATAAATCAATATAAAAATCGTATAATGAAATATTTCATTCTCCGTTAAGTATTCTAGACTTGAGGTAATTAAAATTATCGATATGATGTTAATTATTTCATGGCACTAATTTAAATATTACTTTTTAAAAACGCCACGCACACTATTTGATATCAAAGACTCGTATCTTCGAAACGAGACTGAAATTTGTCTATTTACTTTTAAGAAGCTCTTTCCGCGATTTCTTACCAAAGGAATTACATGAAAAACTTATCATAAAATATTTTTATCCCAAAGTTTGATAGCTATCAAAAGAAAAATAATAATTGCACTATCTCTATTTTTATTCATCGGTACAACTAATTTACCTGTTCCTGTAAAATTTTATTTTGATCCTAATTATGTCGAATGATGGTTATGATGCTATCGCATAGGAACAGATGTAATGACTGACAGGCGGATATGATGAAGTCATAAGAGTTTCGTTTTCGCCATTTGACTTTGGAATCCTAAAAAAATTATCACGCGTAAGTTTTTATTTACATCGTTGCACAGTAACCCTTAGAATAGTAAGTAAATTCTTGTTTAACATACAGTCTATAACATACAGTCTATACAGTCTATAATACTAAGATTCGTATCCCTGCAGAAACAAAACTGATGTCAAAGAAAAAAAACTCATGTCTTTTTGTTTTGGTGCAGATATTTTGTGATCCATTTATTTCCATTAGCAATAAATTATGATCCTCATAGACATAACTTCAATAAATTGAAACACAGGTTGAGATAAATATGCTTTATAACAGATCAGCTATAACGGCACAGGTAGTAATAATAGCCCATAAAGAGAAATATTTGCTGAAACAGTTTTCGCGTAATACTTGCCAACGAACATTTTATGATATCATTAAGAGCCATTTGAGGTACGATATTCTCAAATTTAAGTACCGAATATTCCCCTCAATACGAAAATGTTATTCAGGGAAATATTTGGTAAAAATGTGAATTTGTGGAATACCAATCATTAATCGATTTTATGTGTTGTATTATATCTTCCATTTGCAAACAAATTTCGTGATGTTGCGATTTATATTGTTTAAGGTGAGTTGCGAACTTGGAAGTAGAATTATGTTTATATACGTATATATATATATATATATATATATATGCATATACAGAATTTAGTTATGTTACATATATAATTAATTATTTATTGTTTTAGAGTTATATTTGCGATTTTTTTACAAAATATTATCAAGACATTATTCCTAACCGTAAAAAAAGTTTCCAAACTTTAAATGGTAGACATTCATTGCGGTTTGTGAAAATTTATAACCTTTTCTTTGACGTACCGTAGTTTAAATATATAAATATATATTTATATATGTATATATATATATATATATATATATATATATATAAACTCCATGTTTATCGAGTTACCAGAAATAGTGGGATCTAAACTAAAGAATACACAAACAGTGTGTAATCAATTAAAGTTGCAGCACACAATTGTAGAACATATAATCGTTAATATATTCGACTCAGTATATCTGATTGCACAATTGTCAATAGATTCGAATTTGAAATAATATAGTCTGTATTGCTGCAGTCATCAGTTTTCTTTTTTTATAAAAATTTACGGTTTGGATCGTTATAACATATTATAAGTGTTACTTGTTAATTACTCAATGTTACTTTCATCAGAATGTTTGGATCAAGTAGATAATAGTACTTTGGTTCCCAATTTTTAGGCGCATCTGTTTTAACTAATTTTGTTTGAGGTTTCATTCTTTGGCAATCAATAAATAATGGATAATCTATTTATTCAGGAAATAAGTGTTACATAAAATAAATGCTCCAGCATAGTCTTTCATATGGTATGGATAAACTTATATAATTTAATTACCTGAATAAGTATACCGTCAAACTATTTTGAAATTAGATAGTGTAAAAGGAAAGATGCAAGTAGTATTAAATAAGAAATTATTTATCTGATATATATTTGTACGGATGAGAAACGCGGAAATTGATATTCTGGAATTTGAACTATCTTAAAATCAAAATCAATCTTAATTTTTTCTGTTAAACAAAGGTAAAATTAAAATAAATCTGCATGGTGCTCTTATAGTAAGATATTTATAAAATTTATTTTAAAAAACAATGTATTGTTCAAAACCTGTAGTCAATAGATAGTTCTTTAATTTTAAAAATCCTTTTCTGAACGATACACATTTTGTTTCAATGAACCTAAAGGGCGAGTTTCCTTATACATGTCAAACAGTAACCGAAAATTTAAATTAATAACTTTATCTTTACGGTTTTGATTAACTCCACGCCCTTGTGTACCGACAAAGAAATTAACGATTTACAAAGATTTATAATTTGATTAGGATAAAAAGTTAAATCTAAAATGTATGATGCGGCTGATATATATATTATTAATTCGAAAATGTTTTAAACAGAATTATAACATATATTTTGCAATAAATAATGGAAAAATTTCAAATTGAAATAATAAATGTCATATTTTGCGTAACCGTGAAATGCAATACTCGACAAATTCCTGTACGAAGAGCTATAATACATATAGTCACAACCTTTACTTATCTTTTGGAATATTTTTTGAATAATTAATTTATGTGAATTTAGAGATTACGGATAAAACAAAATTCTACGAGGTTGACAATTCATCTTGTTAATATGGCGCCCTGGTTACGTGGCAAACCAGTTTCGATTTAAGGAAACATATGAAACAAATGCGATCTCGCTCGAACTATTACAAGTAACTTCGAAAAGAAGGAAATGAAAATATTTCAGTCTTTATAATATTCGCTAGACATTGTCCGATTATTTATTTGTCATCTGCAATATATCCGTGATTCAACCTCTAATATTATATATCCGTGATTCAAACTAACGGACGAGAAGAAAAACCTTGAAGAACGAAAGCAAAACCGACATTTATTTTTTGTAAGTGAGAAACCAAAAAATTAAACTATTTTGTTTTGAAAATAAATTAATTATTTAAAACCACTTTAGATAGATCTCTGGGGAAAATTAACACCTCATATTCAATTTTACTACTCTAAAACGTGATTCGTGTTTATTAAGACACGTTGGCTTTCCATAATTGACTGACTTTATTTCTTACAATATGGTACATTGAAAGACGCATAGGTAGTGCTGTACACACCTTATAATAATTTTGTTACCTACATTCTAACATCCCCACTTAAATAAATAAATATAAGGTTCTAGATAAAATGTTTTTTAACTACGTTTAATTCCCAGCATATTCATAAGCTTATAATGTTTAGTTGACAAAAGACCTTTGGTTAACAAGTCAGCGGGCATTTTCTGAGTTGAAATATATTCGAACATAATTAATAATAGTTTTTATTGTATCTCTAACACAATGAATTCTAACATCTCTATGTTTTAATCTAGTATGCGCCTGATGACTTGTGCTAACTTTAATATACTTTGGTTTTCACACCTTAATTTAATTACACATTTTCTATCTGCAATCTCATACATTAGATTTCTTAAATAAACGGCCTCTCTAGATGCCTCTGAAAGAGCAACATTTTGTACCTCAGTGCTAAATAAGCTAGTATATATGATATATGAATAGTCTTTCGTTTCCTACTTTGCCAGAAAATTACAGAAACATTCATAACAAAACAGAACCCAGTGTATGTCTTTCGATTCAAAGTATCACTAGTCCAGTTTGCATCAACAAATCCTGTCAGCTCTATATTACTCTTAATGAAGAGCTGACAGGTTTTGCATATTAAACAATAATGATTTTTTTTTCTAAATATTTCAATACTTTTTTAACACATTTAAAATGAGTTTCATTATAACAATTATTAAACTGGCTGAGATAGCTAAGAGAATATGATAAGTCAGGCCTACTCAAAATATGTAAATACATAAGGTTTCTTATCAGTTTTTGGTATGGAATTTTTACTGCATAATTTTCAAACTTCATTATGTTAAATTTACTATCAATGTTATATACAGTTATATAATTCTGCAATTTGACATTTCAAACCTTGATAATAATTTCTCTATATATTTCTCTTGATCTATCTTTATAGTCTTACATTCTTTGTTCACAATAATTCTCATACCCAAGTAACTTCTAACAGGACCTAAATCTTTCAATATTAATTCAGAATTTGGAGCAGTTTTCAATTTATCAGTTCTTAGTATAATTTTAAAATAGTAATAAAATCATCAACATAGATAGTTACAAGAATCGCAACATTGTCAGAAAACTTTGTAAATGAGTATGGTTCAAATCTATTCATTTTAAGTTCTATATGAAGCAAACAGTCTTTCACTTTTTCATATTATATCAAAGAACATTGCTTTAATCCATACATAGCTCTTTTGAGTTTCAAAACCTTTTCTCTGCTCTTGTATACAAAACTTTCTGGAATTGACATGTAAATATTTTCTTTTAAATGTCCATTTAAAAATGTAGTTGTCACATCTAGATGTGTAATGTACACTCAGGGCAAACAACATTCTCAGAGTGAAATATTTTACGACTGGAGAAAAGGTGTCCTCGTAATCGATATAATGTCGTTGTGTAAAACCTGTTACTACAAGTTTGGCACGATACCGCACTTTATCAATTTCACTTGCACTGCACAACTGAACCATCGCTTAGCATATCAACAAGTTCCCATGCATTATTGTTCTCGAATGATTGAAGCTCCTCTTGCATAGCCTGTTTCCATTGATCGGCTTCAGGTATATTCAGCGCTGCTAAGAAAACTATCTGTTCGACTTCTGGACTAGAACCGGAAGCACACGTTACCAAGATCAAAGCGTTCTGGAGGTCTTCGTGTTCTTTTGCGCTGTACAAATTTTGGAAATGGTTGTATCTTACTGCTTGAGATATCTGTCTCTATATTAAAAGTAGTTAGAATGTCATCATCGGTTTCACTAAGTGGATCAGTATATATAGATATATTTGAATGTGAATCATCTAGAGATTCATTCATTAAGGCCTCCCTCGCTGAATCTCTGCCATCTTCATTTGTTCTTGGCAGCTCATGTCCCTCAGTTTTAACGTCGTTCTGCCTCCAACCTGTAGTTTCTTTTTTATTGATTTCTGATGTTTTTGTTTTTTCTTCCATCACTATGACATCTCTCTTCACAGTTACTATATTTTTTCTGCGATCATATAGACGATATCTTTTCACCGTTTCTAAAAAAAACTTATAAGGATGTACGCTTCAGTTTTCTGTCCTATTTTGATCGCTTTTCTTTTGGTATGTGAATCATCACAGGGCTCCCAAAAAGACGAATATGACTTACGTCTGGTTTCTTTTTATGCCACGCACCATAAGGTGTTCACCATAAGGATTTCCCAAACTTGAAATAACAAGTCGGTTTTTTAAGTGCACTGCTATGTTAGCTGCTTTAGTTCAGTACGTCTTTTCTAGCTTTGCGTCAAAAGGAAGCGACTTTCTCTACAACAGTTTTATTAGCTCGTTCAAAAACAACATTTTGTTCAGGTATGTATGCATTTGTCTTTTAGTGGATAATCTCCCCTGTGACCAAGTAATTTTCTATTTCTCCATTACAAAAGTCACCACCGCTGTTTGTGCGCAGTATTTTAATTTTTTTATTTTGGTGGTTTTCAACCGTAGCTTTTTTTAATTTTTGAATATATTGAAGACTTCACTTTTATGCTTATGAAAGTGAATAAAAATCATGCGACTGTAACCATCAACAAACAATACAAAATACTAGGAGCCGGCAATGGATTTCGTTTTCATGGCACCACATACATCAGCATGAATTATTTGTAGTATTTCTGAATTCCTTTGTCCGAAATGAGAAAATGGCATCCTCATTTGTTTACCTTCGGAATAAGTCATACATTTATTCTTCGTAATACTACTAGTATCTGGACAATAAAATCCATCTACAATTCCGTTCTTCATTTTATTCATCATTGCTGTTAATATGTGCACTTGCTACTGCAGTTGCTGCCAGCATACAATCTGCTATTTTAATATTTAGCTTGTACATTCTATTTGCTAACACTGCTGTGGCTATCAATTTACTCTTTTTGTTGCAAATACAACATTGACTATCTTCCAAAAAAAAATCGTGTCCATTTTTTATGAGCTCAATTACTGACATCAAGTTCGTCGTTAAACTTACACGCATAGCACATTTTTAACCATGATGTTGTAGTTACAATTCTTCGATATCTGTATATTCTCGAAACATAAAACTGGCACTTTCATATCGTTTGCGACGGTTATCTCTGATAAACACGCCGTAAAATTTGCGTTTTTTATCCATTCCTTGTTTGCTGTCCTACGTGCATTTGGGCCACTATCTATTTACCATTCGTTTTTTCTATATTCCCCATTAAAGATTACCACAATAAGAGCATTTGATTGTCTAGTTTTTGCCAATAATGGACACTGGTTTCTGTAATGACCCATTTGCTTGCAATTGTAAGTCACATTCACGGTCTTATCGCCTGTCACTTTTGTATTTGCTAATGGCATCTTGCTAATTTTACGTTTCAGTTGTGTTTTGTTACTATTGTTTGCAGAAAATGCAGCGCCACTGTAACCAATGTCATTATTTAAAACCTCCATATCGATAAACTTTGATTTTATTGTATCTTTGGTAATCGTAATTCCCGAATGTTCTGTGGCCAATATCATTTGTGAAAATTTTCCAGGCATACTTGCTAATAGTCTAATCCACTCATTCGTTATTATAAGTTTAGTGCCTTTTCATCTCTGAGTTGTTTTAACAACTTGCATGACGTATGAAGTTATAGAATTGCAATTTTCTTGTCGTAACGTAGTGGGGTTATTTTCATATAAAATCCTGAGTCATCGTACGTGGTTCTTAGTTTGACTCACAACTCCAAAGATATTTTCATTTCCTTAATATGTACGTACAATCCCTGATCAATCGACAAAACTAGCTTTGCCTTGAATTTTGCGTCATCTGATGGTGTTGCTTCGAAACCGGTCTTTGGCTCTAATTTAATATAGTTAACCAGGTTGTCAAGCACCAACAAATTTTCAACTGCAAAACTCCACGCATCATAATTTCCTCCTCCTTTCAGTTTTGGGATATTTTGAATATGGTTCACTGCCATGTTTACACGAAAAGTCAACAATTTTTGATTATTTTATAATAAGTTATCACCGTAAAAACCGAAAAATGTGGACATTTGCCCATAACCTACTAAGACACGTTGGCTTGTCTTAATCGACTTACTTTATTTCTAACAACATCTTGCATTGAGTGACACATAGGTAGTGCTGCATACATCTTATAATAATTTTATTACTTTCGTTCTAACAGTGTTGTCTCGTTGAATGAGAATCTTAATTAATATTATTCCAGATTAATTTTATTCAGAGCTTATAACAAATGATTTGTTTAAAAAGACTTCAGTGAGGTCTATAAAAAAATTGTTTCATTTGAACGGAAGCGAAGTGCCCACTGTCATTTTTCAATTTATCGAAGTCTCTATTCTCGACTGCCATGTAGAAATTCTTCCTCCAATAGCAAGTTTCTCAAATAAAGATACCCGTAACTACCTTCGCGTTTTCAGTACGTTTTGCAATTTTGTAGTGTTTAACCTTATGTATAAATAGATAAATTCATGTATACTTTATTAACATAAACATTTTTACAATATAATTTATATTGACAAAATAAATACCGCACACAAAATACTGGGTAATTAATAATTCGGTTTAAATTAGGATATAAATTGATATATTATGTCTTTAATTATTTAGCTACACGTCTGTTAATAGCAAATAATATTTTTATTTATAATACTGGACCACATTATATTATTTAAGTAACTAAATGTTTAAATAATTCAATGTAGCCCCGTATTAGAGATAAAAATATTAAAAATGCTTAAGTACTTGAAATCAATATTTCCATTCAACCAGTTCCTGATATTTTGTTTTAGAAATTAAAAAGAAATACGTCCATGGCACTCGACCAACGGCTTTGCGAACCCAGAAATTGATAACGACTGCATGGTATGTTACCGCTACAATTTCTTCTCGGACATTTTCTTTTAAACGTTCTGTAAAACTGAGACCATTTTTGTAAAGTTTAAATAATAGTCTTCGCAGGAAAAATTCCCGTATACGTTGAATACGTTAAGTTAGTGTTGTCTCTTCTCGATATCATTTTTCGGGAAAAAGCCACTCAGGTGAATGGCAAAGCTATACTTGAAGTACAAAACGTCACTCCATTCCGTCGCAAAAATATCCGATTTTCAAAAACGAAAAAATGATAGAATATCAATAAAAAATATTCTGAGTAATGCGTACGTAACATTCTGAATAAACAATTGCCATCCAGTCTTTGCTGCTTTCAAAAGAAGTATGAACTGAAAATTCCGCACAGTGACGCTTACCGCACAGTTACCCTTGGAGAATGAAAAAGATTATTATGATTGAATTTCAGGTTTATCTCTCTCCAGTAATGATGGTTTTACTTATTTGTGTGAGTATTTTACCAAATAGTTCTGTAACTGCAAGTATATTTGGTGAGATATATTTTGTAAGAATTTTTTGAACAACTTAGCGCACTTTAACGAGTGCGTGTTTTTGAGATGAGGGTTCTTGAAAATAATCTTAAGGGGTAATTGACTCCAAAAATGTATTTAATCTATACGTTTAGTAATATTTACGAAACTATAGCTTACTGTATCCACCTAATTTTTATTTCAGTAAATATCCTGGCTAAGGCAGTTATTTACTGAACATATTTAATGATATTTTTATTTGATACACAAAAAATGAATTGAATCTAACTTTAAATAAATATTGTATATTTAGGTTTCACTAAACAATCACAATAATTAAAAATTTTCGAAAGAAATACTATGTGTAAGAATGTTAAAGAAGAAAATACGTTTTACGAGAAAGCTTGAAACAATGTGTGGCTGGAAAATTTTAAATTAGCATAGTCGATATTTCCTACCACAACTTATTTTTGATAAACCGGGAAATAATTAAATATATTAAAAAGAAAAAAAAAAGATCATATTTTGTCAAATATGTATCTGAAATTCAATGAATTTCGTTCTCTATTACGAAACGCTCTTAAATTTTAAAATTTCGTTTGGATATTTTTACAAAATAGAACATATTTTTATAAAAACCGAACGAAATAATTTATTTTATTTTAAATTAAAAATTATTTTGAAACTCAGTAAAATGCGACAAATGTTAATTATTTCACATCGTAAGAATTCTCAGTGATTAATCGGTAGTTTCGATTTTAATATCTGAAACATAAAAGATCGGAGAACCCTTTTAAAGAGTTCTGTCACAGAGTCTCTTCATTTCGTACAAGTAAAAGACGTTTTCACAAATCGCTTAAAGTAAATTTAAACCAAATCTTAAATATTTGCTACACAATGAGAATAAATTTTATTGAAATCCGAAGTGGAAAGTTGAATTGATTATTATTAATTGCCAGACCTATTTCAGCAGCAAACTTAGGTATATCAAATGAAACAAAAAGATCAGCTCTAAAAGAAGACTTTTAGAGACTGACTAAATAATCATTATTACCAAATCCAAAGAGCTTTGACTAAAATATTAACAAAATGTGTTCTAAAATTGTGTTGGTTACATTGAGTTAGAGATTCCATGTGGGCGGAAAAATAATAGATTTCAATTTTCATTCTGCTATAGAAATTAAAATTGATTGTAATATATTTACCGCAATTTAGGTTCAACATTATCTGACTCTTCAAGAAATATCAGCAGTTTGAATAGTTCTTTTACGCTAAAGTATTTTGCTCACATTTACAAAGGTCCTTGGTCGCTACTAACGAGGGACAGAACACTTGCAAGTTTCTCGCCCAATCTTTAACCACGGCTAGTGTGATAATAAAACATTTAAAATATTGACTTTCAAGATTGAAATGTTCACCAAGCCGGTAATTGCTCAATTGGTTCTGGCTGAATGGAATATACGTAGGTTCACATTGAGTTTTCGTTCGACGCAGAAATATTTGCAGGTGAGTATTTTGTAACGTGAAAATATCTGCTTTAAGATAATGAACATTGGGAGAAACATTGGTAGATTATTTCGTTAATTAATTTTGTTACACTTTCCGTTTTTCATTAAATCAGATATATCTCTAAGTCTATTTTGTTTTCTAAACTTCTAAACGGATGTTATTTTATAGGACACGAGAAATCTCTCATTTTAAAACTTTACGCCCTAATTTATTTTTAAACTTCCCTTTTTAAACTAACTGTCCTTGAAAAATTCAGATTGCCATAATAATTTTTAAATTAATTATAACTAAGTTTAAATCTGATAAAAGAGAGAAAGATTGTCGAAAAATTTTTAACTTTTTTTCATGTACGAAATTGTTAATTGGTTCTGGTCACAAGAATACCTTATTTTCAAAATTATCTCCATTTATGGCAAAGATGAAATTAAACGAAAAATATCTTAGATATCTTAAGCACAAATTAATATCCAATTTATTTATTTAAAAAAAATCACGTCGCATTTGAATTGTTCTAAACTGTTGTGAAAATTGAATAAGATACAATTATTTAAGGAATTAACGTTTAATAGTTAGAAAGTTCATGTCTATGGAACCATTTCTATCTGTCGAATACGAGTAGAATGCGCGATAAGTAGGCTCCATTCAAACTTATATACACACAAAAATATTTGAACATTGAAGGGTGCTTAATAACTTTATTTAAATGTTTGTAATTGTTGGTATCTCTTTTACACCTTGGAATTTCAATATTTTAAAAATTTTAAATTTTTTCTTTACATGTCTGACTGTATAAGGAATTTAAAAAAACATTTTTGTTTTACCGACCATCATTATATATTTTTTCTCTTTAGTATTTGTAGCTTCACTACAGTATATGACAAACACTAGGTTTGAAAGGAAGTTTCTCGGGTAATAGCGCTTTTGAGGTGGACCTGGCAAGAAAAAGGCAACTTTGCTGTTTGTTACTAAAAAATTAATTTCTCTTAAAGAAATACATGCGAATAATGAAAACTAAATTCATACTAAACTTACTACGATAGTCACTGTGGTAAGTTTGATATTAATTTTAGTCTCATTACAATGGTAAAATCAAGATACGTATGTGTATATATATATATATATATATATATATATATATACACACACATCCGTGATCAACTGAACCGCAGTTCGGTTCTATTAATTTTACTTAGATTTTCTTGCTTCCAAAGAATGTCCTCATCGTGTCAATAAAATGTATACTTATTCAGTCAATTTACAAATTTAATATCTGAAATAATATTTCGAACTCTTCTAACCTTTTTTAAACATTTGTTTATTTATGCTCGTTTCTGAATTTAGCCAGTTCTCCTAAAATCAATTAAAATGTTATGGAGCAATGGCTGGAAAGTCACCGTATTCTAATATATTTGCATTTTATAAAATTGGACGAACGGGAAGTAATTAAAAAATGAACAGCGCAAAGGCTTTTCCAAAAAAGCATACACAATAGATACACATTTACTGAGCCAAACTGAACGCAATTTCAATGTCGCTTCCGAGTGAATAAACATTTATTTTCAGAAGCTTTGGGAAATGGTCGCAAATTGGCTCGATTTTTTTGAATGCTGACTAAGTATTTTAACACTCCGACGCGCTTTATTCTGCGGGTGAAATTATTGAAAACACGGCTTTTTTCGATATATCTATATGGTTAGAAAGAATGAAAATATTTTATGGGAAATTATATGAAATGCTGTGAATTTTCTTCCTTACGTTTTTAAAAATATGCGCGAACATGATAGTAAATTTTATATTATCTAAATAATTTCCTTGAGATTCGATTAAATGTTTGTGACTTATTTTATTGAGACTGAAATTCAAAATCAAAATTTGAAGATATAGCATAACAAACTCGAACTGGTCTGGATTATTATCTCATTTTTGGTCATGAGTTTAGGATATATTTTTAAGTTTTAATTTGCATGAAAAATAAAGATACTCGAAATAAATATGCTTCTCTATCGTTATAATTTACTCGACAGAATAATATTTAATATAATCTCCATACAATTTCGTTAATGTATTTATGCTTTAATTATCTTTCTACAGAAGTAAGACAAAGCACAATGCTTTGTCATCATCAAATTTACTCGCCGATACAAAATCATCTGAGTGAAAATACATCGATTCCGTTCTTGTTTTACACGTCATGATATGCCGTTACGTGATATCATTACGAAATGTAATGTATATATGTTATTTAAAAGTACTGTAATCTGTTATACTAATCTGGTGTTTGGTTAATTTGTAATGCTAATTTGTTAAACTTTGTTGCATATCATAAAAATTAAAAGTTACGAATATTTTCTTTAATTCACTTACGAATAGAGACAAAAATAATGTGGCAATATTCAACAACAAATCTTTCATTCCTAATTTTTTTTGTACTGAAATATTGAAACGGTTCTAAGTAAACGTATTTTATAGGTGTTATCCATTAAAAAGAAAATTTATAATATTCTTGAGAATAAATCTTACAAAAAAAAATTTTTTTGCGTTACCCATATAATATTTATCAAAACTTTTAGGTCAAACGATGCCTTAACCCAAGTACTCTAGATGCTACAGCTCCGTTTTTAAAATGTATTAATTAATATTTATCAAAAAAAATAACAGAATTAAGAAAGGTTAAGAAAACAATTAAAGGGTATCAAGTGAGAAAAAATATATAACCAATAAGATTTTGCAAGAGAAATAATATATTTTTTCTGGAAAACCAGAGTGAAAGAAAAATTATTATATTTCACCTAATGGACGACTAGGTCGACTGACAGGTTACAAAACTTTTAACAGTTTTTCTTTACGCTCATGCGAAATGTCATTAACGGTTTTCTTTGTTTTATATCTTATAACTGAAAATATTAATAATATAAAATGTTTTTGTATTATAAATCCTATAATAATATTAAACTCATAAGGTTAAATTTATTTTTCGTAGCGATTAAACTCCTCGATGAGTTGTATTCCTCTTACACTTTCTGATTATAACTGAAACTCAATAACGAATGAATTCAAACATAGATCAGGGAATCAATTTTTGAATTCATTTCACTATAAACTAGCATTTGCTAAAACTAAATATAATTCACATCATCTTCAAAGCAGTATACATCCTATGCTAAGTCTGTATTTCGAAACTATGTAATATATTTTACAAGTGCCAAACCTAACTTGAAAATATTTCTTCGTAGCGTCGCTTACAAAACGAAATTGAGATAGATCGTAAAAAATGTCGAGCTAACAAATTACTATCCTCGACAATAAGAGATTGACGATGGAAGACTTTTTAAATAACAAACACCTCGGTTGGATTACTTTTATATATTTTAATATATTCTAAAACATCAAAGAGAATCTGCCTTGTGTAGGTCGACACGTAGAATATTTCTTCACACAATAATTAATTACATAATTTTGTGTGGAATTATTTTCAAACTTTAAAAATATCATTATATGAGACCAAATTAGTTCATATTGTTACGTGCTAACGTTTATAGTAGAATACAGCAAGATATTATTTCTAATCTGCTTAATATACCACAGCAAACTACTCACTCAAGCCACTTAAATGGATATAAAAGAAAAACTAAATATTCATAGACTTCAAAAAACTCAATATTTATATAGTTGTCCACATTTTTCAAGGAGAATTTACGAAAAATATGAGGGCAATAGGACAAGATTTTCTAAATACCGGTCAAAACAAATACGAGAATGTGGAGAGCATGAAAGCCACGGTATTGAGGCGACAGATACGTGGGCATTGTGATTATCATATGGTAACTATTTGATAAATGTTACAAAAATCGTTCATATTATATGTATCGTAAAACTTTACTGTATACTTTCAACCCAATTCATTCATTTAAAAAGCCCAAATATCCATATAACACAATTAACGAGACACAGTTTTGATTTTTAGTGTACTTGTCTTTTTGATGGTATTTGCATCTGTGTATCGATGATGATCTTCAACTTGATTATCCTAAACTTTTAAGATGCTGATGATGAAATTAAAAAAAAGTTTATTTATTAACTTCATATTACCTTACATTTTACTTTGATTGCTTATCATACCAGACTAAGACAAAGTTAACTATATTTTCATTAATCATTTTGTTGTAAATAAATACAAAAATAACTAATGTTCATGATTATTTTCCGAAAAGCGATTCGATCACAAGCACGCTCTCCAGTTTGCTCAGATTAATCGGATCTTCATCGTAACGAATACACCTTGAACTTGACATTTAAATTGCTGCTAGTTAATATAAAAATTATCTATAGAATAATTTCGATAAGGCAAATGTGGCAAGAATATCTTCAATATCAATTTATAATATAGAAAGTCAGTTCAAATTCTTCCTGAAATTTATGTTAATTTTATGAATACTTTATTCATAAAATTAACATAAATTTCACTAACAAATTATTTTCAGATTTACTAAACTATTGAAAAATAGTAGGCTATAGTTTTTAGTTTTGAATGCATATTTCAAGAGTACGGATAATGTGTATATATATATATATATATATATATATATATATATATATACATATGTGTGTGTGTGTGTGTGTGTGTGTGTGTGTGTGTGTATGTTTATATATATATACAAATATAAAAGTGTATGCATGTATTTATATATGTATATACAGACCATTTTATTCGTATTTTATTTTCATTACCGCAAATAATTATTTATAAAAATAGAAAGATTAAAAGCAAAATAATTTTGCAAAGCAAATTTCCTTAGCGAAAGAATAAAAATAAAAAAATATTACATTTTTCTTTTTTTTTATTCTTTCTGGTTAATGAAATCAATGCGAAATTCTAATGGTTTTATAGAAGCAGTGACTATATGGAAAGCAATAATCAAAAAGCTTAGAGTGAGCGCAATTCGATACGTTACCCACTAACTTTTTCGAACGTAAAATATATTTGCTTTTTTCCGTCTTATTACAATAAACAGCTCTAAAATGGCATAAAGTGTTGTCCAAATAAGATAAACGTCTAAATAATACAATCAGTCCTCAGTCAGGTAAACAAGCAATTTTTGCCAGTTTTGTATTAGATTATAACTGAATTAATAGTACTAAATTTTATTGAGTACTATTTTGTATTTATCAGGAAACTAAAATAAACTGAAGCCATTTAAAACTCGTCTGGAATAACATTTTGTTTCAAGGTAATCCGAGAACTTGACACATATACACGGGACTCATCTGAACGTGACACTCGTAAACCTTTAAGTTTACATATTAGTAAGATTCCATTTAATATGGTAACTTAAATTTCACAATGAAAGTTGTTTAGAATTTAAGCCTTTAAATTAAACTTAATAATTCATAGGGCGAGTTTCATATAAATCTGGATACTTAATACATTTTTACATAATTACGTATTTTATTTCGTATTATGGATTTTATTTCTTTCAATAAGCGTTAGAAAAAATTTCAAAACTATATATACTTTTATAATAATAAACACGACTATATAAATGAACTAAACATATTATTAGGAAATAGTGATTTTTATAGAAGGAAATCACTAAATATTTCATGATTATTTCTATTAAAAAAATGTTATAGCATTACGTTACCATTATTAATCTACTAAATTATTGTACCTTCAACGTTTAAAAAGCTTTAAATATAAGCTCTCCTTCCAATCCTAACCTAAATATTGTTTAATATCAAGGTTATATAAGAGAATATTAATGATGGGATTATTTTCTTATACTCTTGAAGAATGTATTACCACTAGCAATTTAAAAAGTGCAGACTAAATCTGATTACCTGTTATTGGAGGTGTTCTTACCCACTTATCAAATTGTTATTTGATGCAGTATTAATTTAAAATCAAGTAAAATGTTTTCTTGTTATGATTTCAATCGAATCAACTAACTTTTTAATCAGTAATTTGGGAAGTGTGTTAACCAAATACGGAATTAATCAAGTACCAATATTTGCATTCCAGTTCTATGAAGAATGCATAAAAGTTCTATTTATTATTTAACGCACTCACTCTTAAAAACAAAATGAGCTCAGTAAGTATTCCTATATGGTTACCTGTCTAAATACTATCATATTTTATTTCTTTTATCCATGTATATTACACTATATGTCGAAATAAAACTGTCGGTTGTATCCTAACACGAACACGTAGTATCTAAAATAACATAAGTTTTAAAACAATACGAAGTAATTATTAAATAAAGGTTGCCTTCATACAATTAACCATCTGTACATAGTATGATATTTCTTACATTTTCAATGGTATCCAACCTGTATAAAACACAAATTTGACTTAAAAAACGGAAAATTTCTGAAGATATTTCCTGATTGATCAGACTCTAAGGATCTTGTCATCTCAGGCTGTCGAAAATTGATTTTATTTTGTATACAATAATAAATATACATATCACAAAAATTCTAATTAAATCTTTGCGTTGAAAACTTTAAATACTTCTTAAATTATCGGGGGTAATCTTTCACGACGATTAAAAAACCTGTAAATATTTCGTAACAATCCTATCTGCTGAATTTCTTCTGAAAATTATTAGAATTTTTCCAAGAATACCTATAGTTCTATAGTTCAGAATATTATACCCTTTTATTTGAAAGTAGATTCTTATTTTCTTTTAACGTCCTTTATAACAAGTAAATTTTCTTATATTTTGTACAAGTGTAATTTCAGTTACAATGCTTATTAGAATAAACCCTTCATTACTATTCTGAATTCAGAAGGCTTTCCTTGGGTTTTTTCTTAGAAAATTAAACATTATTCATGACACCGAGTTTTGTTATCAAAAAACCTAAATCTCATTTGGAACCGTTTTAGGGTCTTACTGTTTAGCTTTTTCTGTTTTCATTTAAACTTTCGGAACATATATTCATGCCCAGATTTTTTTATTTAAATACGAGAATCCCTTTGAATTAAAAATATAATGATGGATTGTTTTCTACAGAATAAATAACGATTAACTATAAATATGCAAAAAACTGAAATGTGTTATTACTCTATGCGATAAATCTTTATTTAATACCTTAAAAGGTTATTTCAAATCGTGGATGGTGTTTTAAACATTGACAATTATTTGAAATTCGGATAAGATCTATCAAATTTAATTTAAGTAAGATCTAAACTGAAATAAAACCAACTTTTATATATTTTAAATTACGTACAAATTATTTGTTTTATATCAGAACAAAATGGAGATAATGTCAACAAAGTTAAGTAAATACACTCATAATTAATATAATATTGTATAACTATCTTCGATGATCTTAAAAAGATATAGTTTGAATGTTTTGTCCTTCAAACTGGTTAGAGGTTTTTTTACGAACACAAATAAAGTTTTATCAAAAATGTAAAAAGAAACTCTGTATTGATTGAACGGAGCTTTCACTGGCATGATCTTCAGAGTTCATGTTAAAATTGAAACTACCTCTTGTATTTCAAATATTTTCTAAGGGACATTATGTATCTTTGCCTGTTTTTAATTTTTTTGTTTGCATTTTTGCTTGTTTATGTTACGTTGAGTTATGTTGGGATAGGCAAGGTAACCTACGTTTGGTTAGGATAGGTTTGGTTTAGCCGTGTTCTGTTGAACTTGGTTAGGTTGGGTCAGGTTAGATTAGGTTTGATCAGGTCATATTAGATTATAATTGGTCAGATTGGATTTACATTGTTAACGTAGGCGTAAGTGGAGCCCCACCAATTTAAAAAAATAAACCGTAAATATGTCAAGAAGATACCAATGAAGGGAAATTTTTTATGCATTTTTGGTATAAACAACTAATTTTGGCTTAGTTTCATTGTTTTTGGTAATGATTTACATGAAAACTGCAAAATAGTATTTACTGAGTATGTTTTTTTTAAAGTAGATCACAGAGCCCTTTCAGAGGACGTGTCGTCAGATATCTTGACCGTAGTCTTTAAATGAATTATAACAAAAATATAATGTATCCTATAATGCAGCCTAAACTGCTCTATTATTTCTCTCCGTAGCTTCGCTAAATGTCAATTGTTTTCGAACTTTCTTTAGCGCACTCATTTTTGATACTGATAACCTTTCTTTTTCTAAATATACAATTCATACATTGTAAACGCATTTAAAAATATGTTAGAGATAATATATTTTTAAATGTACTATTTAATTGTAACAATCCTTATTTCATTACGACACTTTTTGGCTGAAAATATATAAGTAAATTTTCCTAAATTAACATGTATTACGATCCATTATAACATTTTCTGCTGTAAATTGAACTTTACAAAAATTTGAACTTTGATCTATTACCGAAATCCTTTCAATGGCTAAAGTACGGTTTTGTATAGTTTCATCATATTTTTATCTTATAAATTTGGTATAATGTTGGCTTTATGCCACTAAGTAAACACAATTACTATTTGTTCCTTCGACTTTTGTACTTAGAATAGATAATTTTCGACAACAATACTAAAAGGGTTTTACTCGGGCGTTAGCGGGTGTTTCTAATGCGCGAAATATGATAAAGTGATTTAGTAGTCTCTTTGAAAAGATCAGATGCCGAGATGAAGCGGTGCATTAATAATAATACCGAGCTGCATTACTTTTTATTAGACAGAATAATACGTCTTTCGTATTCTTTAGGGAGTGACCTAATTTCAAAGGCAACGTGTTTCGGTATTTCCAAGAATATGCGACCTTCATATTTTATTTTAAATACACATTGCACTCGATGCCAATTTATTTATATTTACCTCTATAATATTAATATTGTAAAGTTAAAAACGAGTAGAAAAATATAACTTGATTGCATAAACGTATTTAAAAAACACTTGTCACTCGAGTTGTACCATAAGAAAATGGCCACCGTTATTTAGATCTAGTCGTAAAAAGTTTATGTAGCTATGACTTAATGCAGTGAATACGACTTTAAGAGGATAGTGATAGATTCTTTTTTTTTACTAAGGCTGGATTAAATTGTTTTATAAACTCTCCATAGACCACTCTTATACTTTCCTTAACTTTCCATAGACCACTCTTATACTTGGTAAAGGCAAAAGTTTTTGCCTATTTTAGGACATCATGACAGCATTACGTATAAACGTATACACTGACAAAATGTAAATAAAAATTAAGCTTGTGAAACGGTAGCTGAGGAAGTATATATTTACTTTTAAGCATTAAGTTCAATTGTGATATTCAGTTGGACTTAGTACTTAATATTAACAATATATTCCAAAATTTCCGTAACCTTAACCGTTTCCGTACCGTATAACAATAGTTTTTAAGTTAAATAATTCCTACTTTAGTTTCAAACCTGCTTGGAAATTTCAATTAAACAATGCTTTTCATGATCTAGAATTGATTTATATTTAACATAAAATAATTTTGTTGATTTTCTATTTCAGTTTTTCTTGGAAAATTTTGCAGTTTTTACTCCAAATGCAATTAACATATACAATACATTTACTCTTAAAATTTTATTAAATGTATCAAATTTTCATTTTCGCAAATAAATATTTTATTTGATGAAAAACTTACATGAACTCTAAATACTAAACGAAACAAAAATATATACACATCAATAAATAAGCAAATTGTATGAATCTACAACTGGACTAAACAAAAAGGCTAAGGTTGACAAGAGAAAAAAGGCGAATAACGTTAGAAAAGAAAAATTAAAAATTATTTCGTGATTACATATTCTGCTTTTATATTCTTGTATTGAAAACGAGCGTTTATTTACTTCGTAGTAATTTATACCTTCGTAGAAAATATTAAAATTAGACAATAAGAAAGCGTAAGATTTTTGTAATAATTTTCATATGATTTCATACTAATTCTCTAACTAATATTATCATTCACTTTCCTATAGATGTGCTATTTACATTTGTCCCCGTCTGCGCTTGAATTCATTATTCTAATTCAAATCTCTTTAAAACAAAAGATGAAGTTTAAAATTGCTTTCCCTTTCGAAATAATAATGAATAAGTCATATAGACGGCCAATAAAATGTATTATAAATAAAATATGGATTTGCAGATATTTGTTCACTATAAATAAATAAATTCAGTGCCTACTAATGGTTCAAGGGAAGAAATAATTCATGTGTTTTTGAATGAATAAGAACGTTTAGTTCAAGTTTAAGCATTGTAAATACGTAAAAAAGTGTGCCCCCCCCCTCTAACTTTTCAGCTGACCTGTGAAACTCTGAAAAAAATTAAGTTTATAACTCTTAAAATTAACTTTGAAGGAAAATTGGTTTTAAAAAGATACGTTGTGTAGTTTATAAAATATGGAATATTTTCGGTACCGCAAGTGAACTTTGTTTTCATGTTATGTTTGAGAAATAAAAACTAAAAGTTTAATAATACGACTTGAATTATTCGCTAACAATATATTTATTTACAGATTTGACTTTGATATAATGATTACTGTTACTTAGTTAACAAAACTCTATTGTTTTACTTATTTGAAATTTAGCAATGTTTTATCTGAGGATGGGGGGAAGTCTCCATCTTTGTTTAGTACTTACAAATACGGAGGTGCTCGTTAAATAAGCTAGTGGATTTTACGAGGTATTTAATCGATTCAATTAGTTACCTTACATTAGGACAAGGTTTACTTAATTTTAACAATAACATCTGACAACGCAGTCCTTACAGAATGTAAAAAAGTCACAAAATACACATATTCACTAATAATTTCTCAGTATGTTCAATTAGATGGAGTAGGTAATATTAATATCCTATAAACACATTTACAGGTAATATTAATATTCTATAAACAACTTTGGAATATATGAAAGGTAATTATTTTTATCACATATGTGAGACGAAAATACAGTATAAAGTTGCACAAAGTATGACATAAAACGATGAATGAGGGCTCGTGCATCAGTTTTCGTAGCATTGAACAGTATACAACTTTTAGTTTTTATTTCTCAAACACAACGTGAAAAACAAAGTTTACTTGCGGTACCGAAAATATTCCATATTTTAAAAACTACACAACGTAACTTTTTAAAACCATTTTTTCTTCAAAGTTTATTTTAAGAGTTACAAGCTTAAATCTTTTCAGAGTTTCACACGTCGGTTGAAAAGTTAGAGGGGATGAGGGCACACTTTTGAAGATTTCAGGAGTGCATATCTACTTATTAAATAGAAAACTAATTTTGGAACCTTTATATAAATTTTAAAACCTATCTAACTGTACCATGTACGCCTACGCGCACTGAATATATTTCTCGTCTATCAGTTACATGTATGAAATGCCACCCCTAATATAATTATATAATTTTTTTCATAATTCCATTATTTAATTGTACGACGGTTCATAGAAGATACCTAATTCATATATATATATATATATATATATATATATATATATATATATTCAAATTTATTCTGTATAGCGCCAATAGTCTTAGAGTAAAATGTGTCATACGGACAAACTGATGGACAGAAGAACAAGATGAAATTACAGGGGTTTTGTTTTTGCTATTTGGCTACTGAACCCTAAAAAGGACGAATGCACGCGATGTGAACTATTTAGAAAAGCCCACATGAAGATGTTGTAATACAAAGAAACTTAGGTCGTAGTAAAGAACTGAAAAAAGTAGAAGTAATATTATATCACGTAGTTTCATTTAATTGCAAGTCGAACTAAATTAGTAGTTTCGTGTTTGACTTCATCTAAACCAAAGTTTTGGAGGGGTATAAAGACTTCAATTTTTATTCTGATAGTTACGGAGACCAAAATAAAAATAAAACATTCTTAGCAATGCATGCCCACGCAATCAAAATATTTAATATAAACATCAGTCATCATTTGTTCGAAGTTGGGCATCCGCAGTCAGAAGGTAATGCAATGCATGCACTGACTGAACGGAAAAAAATAAATATGTTTATATTCCTCAGTAATAGCTGACTTTAATTAAATACGTGATATCCACCTGTGAACCTTATGTGGTTTGTGAAATCAACCGAGATATGAAATTTGATTATAAGTACATTCTGTTATATTACAAAACTGGTCTTATATTTACAAAATTGATATAAATACATTTTGTCGTATTACAAAAATTATGCATCTCCGTTGCGTCAATGACTAACTTATCTTATTAAAGTTTAAATATACTTTTTTGAGTAGCAGAGAGATAATTATACACTTAAAGCATCATAGACTCGAATCAGTCAATAGTGGCAGCGAAGTAAACAAGATTACTTTGTTAAAAGTTCCTGAAGACATTTAGAAAGCCTACAATACGCCTTTGTCACTATCGGCAACGAAGTTACTGCTTATTTTTTCTGTTAAGTGGCGCATGGTCCACAAGGTCTTTATGTATGGAATATGAAAGAACCGTTGTCAAACGCCAACTATATTGGGTCTGTTTCGTATATTTCATAAATTGGATAAATGAATACATGTTGAAACTTGAATCGATTTTTTTGAAGACGTGAAATCATTTTCTTTTTGCAAGGATTTACAAAATTCTTCTGACTGTGGCCACGTCGCTTCAGGCGCCATCTACAATGATTTTCGTGACCATTGCAATTCCAACGATAGACCACATGTTGTTTTTAATTTACCACTCCTTGTGTGTTCTTGTGATTCCTTGTGTGTTCTAGTGATTTTTGTCACCAAAAAATCATCAGATATTGAAGAAAAAAAAGTGGATACCATAATCATTTTTACGAAATCTGAATTTTTACTTTGTTTGACTTGCTACTTTATAGCTTTGATACTATAAGTACGTGATGACTTGATACTTCATACTTTACAGGTAATGTCATTGTGATAATGTAAAATTTCTTTTTTTATGTCTAATAAAGTAACTTATTTATTTTTTATCCTTTAGTAACATTAATAAAATCTGAAATAGAACATAAAATAAAACATTTTTGATTTCTAAGATTAAAGCTTCTTAGTTTTCTAAAATTATTCAAAAAATTAGTGAATGAAGATCCTTATTGTTTTGTTACCAAAAAGTTGGTGTTTTTATTTCTTTTTTCAACCAATTTATTATTGGCCTTATTTTATGATAATTTCTAAATAAATAATCAAGATATTTTTAAATAATTAACTAGATTTTTATTTAAACGTAACTACTAACAAGTTAATATTTTCTCAGAAATTTATTTATGTTTGTTTAGGATATATACAAATAATCACATTTAAAGGTTATTAGTCTAAGTTATACTGCCATTTTCAAACACCTAAGGAGTAGAAATATCGTCGTGAGTCACAATTAGATATTGTAAACAATTATTTATCGCAAGACATGCATATTTTACCTTTATTTTATCTTAATGGATTCAAGTTTTCAACGTTATTTGGTATTAGGATTTAATGGAAGTTATCCAGGAAGTTTTTGAAACTTTAATGCGCTGTCCTGTAAAGTTAACAGAAATATGAAAATTTCGTCCTTGCAAGTGTATATAAAGTAACGTGCATACCTTAGTGCCACTTACTATAAGAAAACGCGCGTCGAATAGGAGAAAAAGAAAGTTTATGCATCCTTGCATTTACTGCGAATCGAAGTAAACTTTCCTTTATATAATAAATAGTTTTGTATGGTGTATATTTTTTGCACATAATCAAGCAACAGTGCTAGAAAAAGAAAAACTCCTGCCGCATAATTTTTTGTGAAATGAAAAATCCTAATAGCAAAGAGTAAAAAATGTAGTTGAATGTTGAAAATATTTTTAAAATTTAATATCTTAAACATGTTCATGTATTTATCATGTCTAATGCTTTTCATGTAATATTTGTGTATAATCTATTGTTATATATTTATGTAATTATTTATTTCTCATTTGATCGATTTAGTTGTGGTGCCTATTTGAACTTGAGGTTAATATTTTCCTTAATTTTTGCTAATGTACCTCATCCAGTTAGGTAAATGTTCTTCACGAAGGTATTATGATATATTTACGAAGATAAGGCAAAAACATGCCAACTAGAGTTAAACAATAAAACTCATACTGTCTTTGAAATATCCTTAAAATTAAAGACAAATTAAATAATGGTCTGAGATTTATTAGGAAGAACAGTAAAATAAGTCATCTATAGAAGTATTGATTGATAATGTGGGATGAATATACGATACCCCTTGAAATAAAAATTAAAACAGAGGTGACTTTAAGCTGACACAATTATGATTGTATCAAAGTAGCCCGTATGTAGTTACTTGCACACTCGGGCAGCTTTACGTGCCCTGCTTGCCTATACTAAATGTTAATGTTTTTATAGAGGGTTCTGTAAAAGATTTTAACAGTCAAAAAACCAATATAATCAAAGTTAAAAATATGTCGGATTTCGAAGGATTTCTTATTTTGTCTTGATTAAAATAAACTTTGTAAAAATTTATGTGATAGTATCAAAGATAAAGGCGAACAAAGATCAAATTGACATCCTGGTTTTTGAGTTTACTTCTTAGTAACCGATTTTAATGCATAGCACCCCGTATGAAATTGTATGACAAGTAAAGTCAGAAGTTTAGAGCTTTAGAAAAGTCTAAAACCAGATTAAATCGTGATACGTAAGACTATATTAATATGAATTTAAGATTAATATAAATAAAGGCATATTTTAACATTCTGCTTTCAGGTAAAGTGAACCATCCAGTGCAAACTAATTTTCATTAACATTTTAATATTCTGGCTATAGGCAAAAAGAATCATGTCGCTGAATTTCCAATACAAAAAGATATTTTGCATTGTGAAAAATTATTTATTATTAAACTTTTCAAAATACAATGTATGTTTTTGTAAGAATTTTTTAAAGTACCGAATGTAAAAAATAAATAAATATTAATAATTCCCTAAATTAAACCAGTTCTAAGGCAACATATTCCTGATTTCTAATTGGTGCTACTATCCTGTATATACACATATCATACAAGTTCCGTGGATACAAGTATCTATAATATGATCTATACATTTGACAATGAATTGCATATTTATTAATATTAGAAGGATGAGATTATTACAAAGGAAAAACGTCACAAATAATACACTTTTCAAACCTTTTCAAAACATATAATTATCACTTACGGGTAATGTCATTCAAGTTGATAAAGGATTAATACAAATAAAAAAGACAACATTCTTTTGTAATATATTCAACAAGTGGAAGCTGTTTGTAAAAATATAAATACTGTTAAAAATTAACAAAAATAATAAAATAATAATACTGAATCCGACGAAATATCTAATAATATTTACATTATAAAGTCTTGATTGAAAACAAATGAAACAAGTGTAACAATAAACCCATGAAGTAAGTGTAAAAATATAATAATATATAATAAAAATATTCCTTAAACAAATCTAAGAATTGTTTGATTTTGTCGAATACAATGTAATCTTGAGCCCTCTATTCTCACATACATATCAACTATCCACTGCAGAAATAATTTTTTGTGAATGGTGCTACATGCTGAAATCTTCTCTAATCGCAAGTCGATAGGCTGCATACTGAAGCATGGCTAATTTTTTTCTGGTTGCTCTTGAATTAGATATAGTTGGTACGTTATGAGGAATATTGATATGCCACCCAGTATCACCATTTGGAAAAGTAATGGATGTACTCAAGAGTCTAATGGTGAATTTAAAATTGAGATATTTTTGATGATACTATTAACTTTTGAAAATGAAATCATATTTCGTTCAAAGGTGGCTCACCACCAACTGTATTAAATATTACTGCTACATCAGTTTGAACTGCATCTTTGAAATGGCGTTGATTTAAATCATGATTTACTTTAATGAGCATACAAATTTCTTTTTTTTTATTTTCAACTCTGTGGCAATGATGTTTCATTGCAATGAATGACCGAACCAAAGGATTACTGCGTTCCAATTCAAGATATATTTTGCGCATTATATTGTTATTGCATGTTTTATTAAAATGTTGTTGTAATCTATAATTGATAGTGTCGACACCATAAAAACCGAATTGCGCACATGGTGAGCGACCATATGCCGTATTTATTGAACCTGATCTCTGATAAAAACATCATGTTTTTGAAATGATACACTCCACTTGTAACTGCCCCGCAAATTTTAGCTTCTGAGCTAACCATAGCAAATGATGAATTATATTTGCGAATGTTTTCAAAATAATTTTTTGCCTTACTTTTGATTGAAGGTTCATTTGAAATAAGTCCATAATACAATGATTTAAAATATTCATTTTGACTTAAGGGCGGTAATATTGCTTTACCCTTATGACAACATTAAGTGAATTCAGTTCTGTCACTTAAAGTCACTTCAGATTCAAAACTTTTCGCATTGCAAAACCTGCATTGTAAATCCATTAATCCACAATCATAACTATGAAAAAGTCTTGGAATTACATTTAGTGCACATTTATATGTATCTCTAAAAATTACTTCTTCATTTGTAAACTATTTTTGACCATAGACTTCAACCATAAACAAAATAGTACATATGTGTGTGTGTCAAACGCATGTATTTCTAATAAAAATCGATATATCTCTTTCTATGTAAAAATATTAGCTTTCAGCACTCTTCTCCATATAAACTTTAACTGTGCCAAATTTCATACTCCTCCGGACGCGTAATTTTCGTAAAAATGAGTATAAAGGTTTTGCTTCGCATATTAATATTTTGGTTATTATTAACCTTTAAATTATGGTTATTATTAACCTTTAGAAAATTTAATAATATTTTATTAAATCGTAATAACTCTAATTTCAGATAAACGGTCAAGTTTTTTACTAGTAAATATGGGATAATAACAAAGTTAAAGCACAATAACTTAGAAACTGTCTGGCAGATAAACTACAATGGAAAGCCAGCGGAAAATAAAATTATGGACAACTCATATGTCAATATGTGTGTATACATGTGTGTGTGTGTGTCAAACGCATGGTAGTATGTGTAATGTTTTTTTATTAATTTAATGTGTTTCTAATGCATTATTGTATAAAAATTTGTAGCTTTCCGTACTCCTCCATACAAACTTTAACTGTGCCAAATTTCATACTCCTCCGTCCGTGTAATTTTCGTAAAAGAGGTACAATGTTTTATCTTCACGTATTAATATTATGATTATTATTAATAGTGTTACATTAAATGACAACAACTGTAATTCTAGATAAAAGATAATTTTTTTTACTATTATATATGAGAAAATAACAAAGTTGACCCACAATAACTTGCGAACTGTCTGGCAGATAAACTACAATGGAAAGCCAGCGGAAAAATAAAACTATAGACTACGCATATGTCAATTGTATGTATATACATGTGTGTGTCAAATGCATGGTAGTGTGTGTAATGTTTTATTTAATGATTTAATGTACTTTATAAGCATTATTATTGAAAAATATTAGCGTTCTGCGCTTCTCCTACATATAAACTATAAGTATGCCAAATTTCTTACTCCTCCGTCCGCGCAATTTTCGTGAAAAGGGGTCCAAAGTTTTTGCTTTACGTATTAATATATAGATATTTGGTAATCGAAAACATTAACTTTATTTCCGAAACACTGACTTTTAATTTTTTAAGGTTTCATATCTCAAAAATCAATACAAAAGTTAGATGGTGAAACATGTAACTCCCCGTTAATTATCCTAGGTGCTGTATTGATTAAATTATCGATATGACTTTAATTATTGTTCTGCATTTGTTTTAATATTACTTTTTAGAATGGGGATTTCCACTATTGGACAAAGGAGACTCGTATCTCGCAAAGGAGACACAAATTTTTAACTTAGTTTGAGAAGACCTTCTCCACGGTTTCTCACTCCAGAAATCCGTGAAAAACTTAATATAAAATACTTTTCCACCAAGTTTTACGATCCATCAAAAGAAAAATAATAATTATAATATCTCCGTTTTTATTCATGGGCGCAATTCATTTACGCGTTTCTGTAAAATTTTATTACTATCGTAATTATATGAAAATATTTATTTGGCTTTGCCATATGAATACACAGACAGACGAACAGATCGATATAACGAAATTATAAAAGGGTTTCCTTTTTGCTATTAGTCATTTGATTCATAAAGTATCACAAAGAAATTTCAAGGTTAGATAGACGTTATACAATAATTCTTATGCGAGTTTAATTCCAATTTTTTTTGCAATTTCAGAAACTATTTTAAATTTTGAATATCCCTAAAATTATTAGACTTTTGGCAGCATGTAAACATCAAATCTTTTTATAATTTTTAAAGAAAATCGTAAAAGCAAATAAAAATTATGTTTTGTTTAGATTAATGAAAGATAACCTAATATGAAATTTGAGAAAACCTAGAATATCTCTTATCCATCATATATTGAGACTTTTTATTAAAAATTATATAATAAACTTTCATTGGCGTACATAATATTTATTTAATCGATAAAGATCCACAGATATGAATAAAAATTTAATGTTTAATACCTTGCACGGTCAGTTATTTTTTCACTTTACTATTATGTAACGATGTTTAAACCTTTTTTTCTTAATTTATTTTCACGTCGAAGAAAATATGTTTCAATTCTGATTTTAGGCGTTTAGGGTAATTGAAATAAAATATTTGTTTGAAAACAAATGAAATATTCCAATTAAAATTCAAATATCTGTCTAAAATAATCGAACAATTTTGAACAAAACCTCATTTATTCTACTTCTTATAAATAACTTGTGTTAAGTTGTATTTAGTTGAGTTACGTCGAGTTAGGTTAGGTTATGTTGGCTTGGGTTAGATTTTGTTAGGTAGTATTTGGTGGGATTAAATAGAATTATGTTCAGTTGGTTTGGATTAGATTAAGTTAGAATAGGTTACGTTGGGTTGGATTAAGTTGGGTTATGTTAGGGTACATTGTGTTAGGTTAATTTGGGGTATGTTAGTTTGTGTTAAGCTATGATGACCAAATTTAGATTGGATTAATTAGGTTGGATTGGATTATATTGGGTTGGATTATGTTAGTATTTTTTTTTGCTTTTGGTTATGTATAAATGTGTTGGGATATGTTTGGTCGGATTATGTTGAGTGGGGTTATGTTAGATTGTGTTATTTTGCTATATGTTAGGTTATGTTGTTTTGTATTGGGTAATGTTGGTTTATGTTGGATCGTGTTGGGTTATCATGTATTAAGTTGGTTGGTTTATGTCGAGTTGCATTGGGTTAAGTTCGGTTATATTGAATTACGTTGAGTGATGATGAGTTGCATTATATCGGGTTGTGCTCGGTTGAGGTGAGTTATGTTGACTTGGGGTGGGTTAGTTTGGGTTGGGTTGGTACATGTTGGGATGGTTTGGTAATGTCCGATTCAATTACGTTAGATTGGGTTACTTAAAGTTAGTTTATGTTTGCTTAAGACTGTTAATGTTATATTGGGTTGGGGGAGCTGCATTGGATTGGTTATGTTTGTATGAGGTATGTTGGATTGGATTATGTTGGGTTGATTTAGGTTGGATTGTTTGGGTTTTGCTAAGTTAGGTTATATTGGTTTAGGTCAGGTTATACTACATCATAATCGATTTTAGATAACTCACTTAACTCTACTCTTTACTCTTTTTTTTGTTATATTATTGCAATAGAAATGTACTTTTAGAAATACTAATTTTCATGTCTTTTGATTGTGTAAAAAAAAATTATATTGCTAAAAGTTAGTCCTTATTTTTTTCGTAAAACCACGTATATTTTTTAATTCAATAGTTTTTCGGTTTTGTTAGATTATATTAGTATATGTTGGGTTGGATTGGGTAACGTCGGTTTAAATTGAATTGGACTGCGTTATGTCGGTTCATATTGGGTTAGGTTGGGTTGGGTTATATTGTTTTAGGCTGGATTATGTTTTGCTACGTTAAGATGAGCTATTGGTTCTGGTTCGGTTAAGTTATGTTGAATTCTTTTAGGTTAGGTTATGTTGGGTTGAGTTCGGTAATTTCGGGTTATGTTTGATCAGATTGGGTCGTGTTAGGTTAACATAGTGCCTTAATATACGTGGATAGGTATATCACACATATATGTAAATATTACTCGTCTAGAGAGATATTTTTTTAATATATTAATTTCGCATATCTTCCGATTGCGTAAACCGAAATAACAATTAATATTTACTTTAAATCGACCACCATGTTTTTCATAAAATTTCATCTTAATTGGGTCATTAGTTCAAAGAGAAAAAAATTCTAAAAACTATCATTTTTGTCGTAGTTATATTTAGTATGTCGCACTCAACCATTTTTTTTCAAGTGAGTTCAATGTACACACACGCCAACTCTGCATATTTATTATGTGCGTAGATTTATTTACTTTCAAAAGTTTGGTATTCGGCTGAATTTATTTGATTGTCACGTACTTCATTGTATATAATAGGTATACTAAAACTATACAATTGGTGCATTTGTGCATTGAAGATAATTACGAGAAAATGATATAGGAAAACATGACAATATTAATTTTGTCATCCAACTAATTTTGTCAATAACCATTGCAAAAAGCAGAAATATATTGCTTTTTAAACGTTTCTCCGTTTGTATCTGAGCCTCTTTTTGTTCTGTTATTATTACGCGAGAACAATTAAATGGATTTCGATAAAATGTTTACTGGTGGATTCTGGAAAAATATAGGCGTATATATCTTCTATCGCTTATATTCCTATGTCTTAGAGTTGACTTATATGTTTTGTAACTATTAACTAACTAAAAGGAAAATATAACAATTTGACGTTTGAACACAAATTGCCTTACCTAAAAAGATTTGTTTTTTTAATTTTTCGGTAGATGGCGTTATTTATCTTGCAGTTAATTTAATAACATTTTCTATAGGTCCGCAGGCGAAACGAAGTCACGAGCACAGCTAGTAGTAAATATATTTGATTATGTATTATGCCCAGAGCATATGTTTATTCCAATTAATGCATGAGAAAAAAACTTCATGAACCGAAAATAAAGCTTTCTTTATTACTCGACTGCGACGCAGCAAAGGAAGGGTAATAAATTTAACAGTCTATGTATGTATCTGCATATGAATGTTTGATAGCAGTTTAAAAATCGATGAACCGATTTTAGCAAGAGAAATAATAATCGGTTTAGATTTAATGTGAGAGTACCTTAAGCTAGGTTTTTAGATCCAAAAAAAAATTGGCGGTCTTGCAATAAAAAACAAAATTTAAAAAAAATCGCGTATCTTATCGAAAAGGTATTCATCATTCGACAGGTATTTAAAAATAATTTTGAGGTTTCTTCAACCATTTTGTCATTAATATGTAAAAGTAGCTAGCTAGTTTGGCACCAGTAATAAAAACACGCCCGATTTTGAACTAGATTGTATATTTTGCCATTAACAAAAAAAAATTACAGAGATCAGTTTTACAACCTAAGTCAAAGAAAAAACAGTTCAGTGAATGCGTTTTTTGTGAACGCTGTCTTAATGGTAAGATATATATTAATAGATGATATTGATATTTATATACAGTTATATTCATATACAGTACCTGTTTTATATATTTAAAGACAATCGTAATTAAGGAGTAAATTCCAATGGGCGGTCGGAGCTGACACGCACAATTTTTCAATGGAGATTTCAATAAAGATATGTCGCTCTCGTAAAGTGCCATTAGGATGCGTACATACTTATCATGCAGTATGCTTCTGACTTTGTATAAAACTCTATTTCTTCGAGTAGTTTTCATTTACTAAAATCATCTAAAAATAATTTTGTCAAAACAGCATTAAAGCATAATTTGATAAATCATAGAAAATAATGATGATAAAACATGCCAATCACTGTTTATTTTCATTGCAAATAATTCATTAATCTACACTTTTTGAGAAAAATGTACCTGCTTATAATAAAAAGTTTAAGGATTCGAATATAAAGCATAAAAAGTTTTTGATTATGTGATCATCAATTATTTAACATATAATAGTAAAACCTAGTTCGATACAATATCATTACAAGTTACTATCGATACGGAAACAAGTTACTATCGATACGGATTGAAAAAAAAGAATTTAAAAGGATAATAGGATCTCCGAAATAATTGATAGTTTCTCAATATTAGTTTTGTATACCATCTTCTTTTGTGACCAGATATAAACGTTTGTATTGTGTAAATATATTTTTAACTGTATTTTCTTCGGAACTCCAGAAAGACAAAACTGTTAGTTCACTTTCTGCGATTTTTTGTCGTTAAGCAGGCGACAAGCACACGTAATTCATTAGCAAGTTGCTAACTGTCGCGTAAACTCGTCACAACAGATGTCGCATATAGACGAGGCAACTTTGTCGCTGTTTATATGGTTTCGTACTCGTGCGCACTCGACGCAGAAGTATTAAATGGGAGTTTATGTTATGATAATTAATTGGTATCACGTGTGTCACGCGGTGTGGAAAAAGCTGAGTTATAAAATAATTATTATAAACACTTTGCTAGCGAAAGGATATTGTCGAAATCTTAAGTTTTCTTCTTGTTATTCTATAGCATTATTATATAATCACATGCAAATTACTCAGTTTTATGTACTATTATGCAAAAAATTGAAAAAGAGGAACTTTTAATATTTTTTATTATTTTTTTTTATATCTCTAATAAAAGATTTTAATTTTCTGATTTTATTGGCCTATAAATTATATCGCATGGTATTCTGTCACTTTCAAAATTGAAGGAAGTTTAAAAATAGATTTTAATTTCAATGATCAATCATAGAAAAAATGCCACATTTTTAATTAATCTCTTTAATATAATATATCCAGAAAAAACAAAGGAATATATACCACAGTCCCTAAAATTGTAAATTGTCTCCAATCACCCACTTTTCATTTTGTCAACCTTACGCCAGGTCTAATACGGTTCATCATAACAGAGCTTTCACGTATATAAATTTCACACATATATATCGTACATAGTTTATTTGAGTCTCCTACAATGCGTCTCTTCGAGATGAAGCAAAAACTTTTATTAATTTTATTACTAATTAATCAAAACATCAATAACATTGCTCTGTTAAAATAAACTGTCTTAACTGACACAAAACCTTGTACAATTTGCATCACTACTTTCAATACGTACATAATTGAGATGTAGCATATATGCGTATTCGCATTCATGTTGGTGAATATTTGGTGTTGATATTAGAAATATTGAAATTTCCCTTCATATTCCCAAAAATAATTAATATTTTGCGAATGTATTTGCAACAATAAAAAATATATATATAAAAAACACAATAACTTAAACTAAAAAAATAATTTGCTATGTTATGTCAAAAAATAAGAAATCAATTTTTTTAACTTAAATACATATTAAAATATACTCAACTTGTACATAAATTCGTTAAAAAAGAAAATTTCAAACATTTCTTTAAAACCAAAAAAAAACTGCTGCAAAATATTTATCTTTATGGCATATTACAACATTTACAATTATCAACTTTTTACGACGAGAAAAAACGGAATTTTAAAACTATGAAAATGTAATATTTCTTGTAATTTATTTAATAGCAGGTTTTGTAATTTTTGGTTTGGTAATTAAAACGAAAATGAAATGGTTGTCTGCTGATTATCATATTGGAGCAGAAGAACATGTAGTTTGAAAATAAAAACTTTTGATGCCTTTATCTATTATCGCGTTAAAAAAATTTTTAAATATTATAAAAAAGTTAAATTTTGTAAGTTAAGATGTATGGGGTAATTCCCAAAACTATTTATCCGATTTCAAAAATTCTTTCACCAATATTTAGAAAGGATCTTCAGAATGGACATAGGTTGTATATTATACCGTAAATAAGAAATGTTCATGGAGCCTAGTTTTCCAACGTAAGTCTACGAAAAAACAGCCGAACAAATGCGTTCGTTATTGACGCTGTCTTAACGGTAAGATATATGTTGAAAGTTGATATTTATATTTATATACAGTGTTACTTATTTTATACATTCCAAGATATTCGTAATGGAGGAGTAAACTCAAGTGGCGCGTCGGAGCTGACACGCACAATGTTTTTTGCAAAGTAAAAACTACCAGTAGCAAATATCTTAAATTAGGGTTGATTTACTACCATCCGATAAGGAGTTCCATAGCTTATCTCCAGAATACACGATCAGATTGACCTGATTGATGGTGTAGTTATTATACAAAGTAACAACTACTAATAGCAAATATCTTGAATCACGTTTAATTTACGAATATCCGTTAAGAAGTTTCATTGTTCACCTCCAGAACTCAACATTGGGTTATGACTCGGTCGATGGAATAATTATTTTGCAAAGTAAGAACTAATAGTAACAAATGTCTCGCGGTTGATTTACTAATATCTGTTAAGGAGTTCCATTGTGCATCTCCGAACTACCTGTAGCAAAGGTCTTGAATTTTAAATGATTTACTGCCATTCGTCAAGGGGTTTCATCGTTTATTTCCAGACCTCAGCATCAGATCATCATCATATTCTTGTGAAACCACCCTTATAGTATCCTCTTACAAATAAAAAAATAATCATCCAAATTGATCGACCCGATAAAGATTTATCGCTGAATACACAAAACGAAATATTCCGAAGAATTTAAAACCTTCACCTTTTTTGAAGTCAGAAGAAAAAGGAGATTTGGTTTTTTAAAAAGTTTTCCAACATTAACAAAAGATATTAAATTTTGTAGGGTATTCTTGTAAAATTGTCATATATTGATTGAGTATTTGTTGTTGAGTTGATCTGTGTTTCAGTGGTGAAAATATGTTGCCAACTCTTTGAATTTCGTGATCACTGTAATAAGGGTTTCTTGTTATCGTTTTGACAACTAGTTGAAATTTATGTATTATTGTTTTTATGTGTTGATGTTCAGAATGTGAAACAACGAAGTTACTTTTTTGACATTCGTGCCTGCGTTTCTAAAAACGATTCGATTGTTTTCTATGATGGCAAAATATATGAAATTCTTGCAGAGATGTGCTTCTGAGTATGTTTGTTGCCATTATATATACATGTATATATATATATATGTATATATATATATATATATATATATATATGTATATATATATATATGTATATATATATATATATATATATATATATGTGTGTGTGTATATATATATATATATATCCGATTTTAACATTAACATTTTTCTATAGTCAATTTGAACTGTTATCCCATGACAAATTAAACTGAACACTAGATAATATAATACAGCAGAAGAAATGAACCAGATATCAGCAGTAAACCATCAATTCTCACAAACAAATATCGTAAAATACTGCCAAGACTTTAAATTACAGGACATATGTTTTTATTTATAAGTTTCGCAAATCCAAATTATTCCACAAAACTATACGGTAATTCCTCCATTGCAGATATCTCGCTTATGGAATTATCAATCAACCTTATCAGAAAAATTATCAACCGCTGGGCATTGTTGTTAAACTACTCTTTAATTTTGTTGATATAATCAAGAAAGGAGATCTATTTTTTATCACGTTATTGTACTGGTGTGAGATGGAGTCAAAATATTTATTGCTGACTAGTTCTGCTTTCCATTTTTGCGTTTTTCTAATTCACTCTACTTGGTTCTACCTATGGATTTCAAATGATTTTTCGTAGCGGTGGTCGCTCTTCCATTTAATGAGTGCTCATTGTTACATAATTTGCACCTAAAATGCTCAGCATTAGCACCGGATAATGAAAAAAGGGCAAATTTCTGTAACCTGAAAGGTTAGTGTTTTTTATCAAAATTATTATTGTCGTTAATAAAAAAAAATGAAATAAACAACGTCGACTATTCCCCGAAATGTGCATGTCTGGTCTATTTATAATTAATGTAAATGTATGCGTCGTGCATACGAATATATCAATTTTCCATCAAAGACAAACGGCGCCAGATTCGCATTCGCATTTACACTCGCAAATACTAGTGACGCATATTGGTTTTTATTTGTCACCTATGAAAAAAATAACACCTACATGTCATAGTGAGATGAATGAGTAAAATTTTCAAGTATTAGGTTAACTTGTATCCTGACATTAAACAATCAAAACAATATTCTACCTATATATATCCTCAATCTTTTTAAAATGACAAAATGAGAAGCTTGCAAATTGTTATTACTTTAATCATTTTTATTTCATCCTCTTTTATTTTGATTTTCTTTCGTAGATTTTATAAACAAATCAAAGTCATTTTGTCAATAGTTTACGACTAATAATATGATAAAAATAACTCACCAAAATTTTGAATTATTTCTTTCTTCGATCGAGGTTATTTTGAATTTAACCCACATAGTTTTTTCTTTATTTCTTTTATATTACGACGTCAAAGGGTTAGGAAAATTAGGACAAGATTAATATTACGTTCTCTTTATTATTATTATTATTTACAGGTCTGTCGGTTAAACCTTCGTAGTTTCTATAGTTTAACACCTGCCTGCAGGAAATTGTGTAAGTGATAATTTTTAAATGTCTAAAATTGCTCAATCTAAAAAATTATACTCTTACTTACATTTAAATTTGTTATTTTCCTCTGGATCACCTAATTGTGTATACTGAAAGTTTGAAAAGCTTAGTTAAACTTTATAGATATAGCACAATTTTATAAAATATTAAATCATATACCAAAGAACGCCTCTAATGTTAAAAAATACCAATAAATTTTGAACTATCCAAATAATCCAAAAACCTATTCCAAAATATATCCAGGATTATTTGATACAATACTGTTGACTCAGGAATTATATTCAGAGATGCACATTATTCTTGAAGAATTAATACAGAGTACGTAAAACTAACGCACATCACAATTGTAGTCGATTATACTATGATACAATTATTATAAATCAATAAGTATTACAGATTATTATGAATTGTTTTTACATCATTCACTACAAAGCTTTCTTCGTATTTCGATCATATCACTATGTTCATTTTACTTTACAGCTAATAAATTATTATTACAACAACGGTATAACCTCCAAAATGAAGAAAAAAAAAATTCTAAATAGATATGTGTATACAAGTATGGTAAAGTTCGCCTTATAATTTATGAGAGATGTTTGAATAATCCAATAGAAAAACAATTTCTCACAAAGGATTACATGAAAAAAAAGCTGATAAAGATGAGCAGACCTGGCACTATATGGGTCCATACGTACTTAGATGTATGTAAAACCTACGAAATATTAATGTTGGACTATTACAAAATATCAATATTATTTTTCACCACAGAAATAATTTCTCGAAACTATCAGATTTAGAATCGTTGATATTTTAAATTTTCCTGTAAATTTGAGCTTAACTTCCAATATCGGTATTTTTTCCATGACTTTGACTATAGCGCTTTTGAAGATTAGGGAGAAAACATTTTTTGTCATAATTTTCAACATTATTTCTGGAACTATCTTCTATTTATCTTTCAATTGTAGACTATATACTGAATTATATGCAATAAATGTGGTTTTCACTACGTCTTTTTCAAGTTCATATAATGAACTGATTTGGAGTAAAATATATCTTACCGTAAAAAACTAACATCGAAACAGTCAAGCACTTTAGTAAAAACTTTTAAATTGTTAATTTTAAATGAGATATTAAGTTTGGGAAAGTTGAAGATTGCAAAAAAATTGTAGATATTAACAATTTTCTGGACAGAAAGAATTCTTTGATATTCTTATTCTATATCTGTATTGTATTCTCATATATCTATTCCTTAGGAATGACCTATGATATAATTGGTAGTATATATGTATAAATAATTACTTTTTATTTCTCATATTAACCCAAGAAACTAAATATTATTGTATTATGTAACATTATTAATCTTGAAAATATTGAAATTAATATTTAAATATTTATTCCAAATCAAAATATAAGAACTGTTCTTAAAAAATTAATTGAATGGAATGTTCGTGGTTTGTATAGCACATCCATTAAATCGAATTTTTAGTGAAACTTAAACTAAAAATACTGAAAATTATGATACAAAACAATTTCAAACAATCTTGATAATATTTATTTAATTCTTCACCATATGCAAGCTTATGACAGCTTATATAATAAGCGGCAGTAGTCTCTTAATATTTGCAAAATAGTAGCAACTATCCCAAAGTCCTATGCTATTTTTAGATATCCTACAATCCACGGCATATTTCGTTAGTTCGTGGTCTATTTTTAGTTGCATGGCATATTTATATAATTAACTAGCTGACCCGGCGAATTTCGTACCGCCTCAGAATCAATAAATATTAAGTTAACTTATTAGATGAATTAAATTCAGTTTTTTATTAAAATAAAATGCATACTGAAAATGGTTTAAGTTCAATAAATGTACAAAAATCAAATTGAAAAGTATTTTAATTACATTGAAATAAATATATTTCACGTCGCAGCAAGACATTTGCTTTATTGAAACGAATCAAAATGATTCGCTTAGAATTGTTACGTTACTTTCTATTAAACTGTTTTCTGGATGGATTGCACTCGGGTCGATACCCTTCATTAAAGCACCTTATGATATGTGACACTTTTCGTATTATTGTCAGGTGCGAGAGTGAGAACGAACGAAGCGGATGGTTTGCCGACACGTACACATGCTACATACAATTGAAAATGAAAGAAACATTCATTTTCTAGATTAAGGCTACAAACACTGAATGATTATCATTGTGAGTTGTTACATAATGAAGCAATTATCGATGCGCGCAAAAACACAAATGTCATAACCTCACAAAGTGAACATCTTCGAAGATACAACGTTTCACAATGTGCACTTCATCAAACTTAATTCAACTACCTATTTGAAATCACTTTTCGCTGATCAATTTCAGAAAAAATCGTCTGAAAGGAATTAATTTAAACGAATTCCAATGCAATAATGGTCGAAAACCGTTTGAAAGGAATTAATTAAAACGAATTCCAATGCAATAACGGTCGAAAACTGAATAAAAATTGTTGAAAACCATTTATAATTTTTGTCCGTATTCGTCATTTATGACATAATTTTTTCCATCATTTATCTCATATTACGTCTTATACACAGAATAGATATGTTTTAAACTCATTTAAATTATTTAGGATTTTCTTACTTTTCCAATTCACTAGGAAACTTCTCGAAGCCGAGACGAAAAAATAAAATATTCACCGAATTCAGTCAATCCGTTCTCAATGTATCATCAAAAAAGCCGCTCCATACAAAATGTATGAGAAAATGAATTTTCTTCATAAAATTTTTTTCGTCAATTAAAATCCAATGTTTTATTACTTATTATCCTATTCCTGACGAAGACAAATTCAAAAACCAAAAATCAAAAAAATTGGTCCAGCCGTTCTTGAGTTATAAACGGTGTAACTAACACGACTTTGTTTTATATATACAGATTATGTTTGTAAAATATCAGTTAACATGTGAATATGCTGACCTTGTTACCTGATACGCGTTTTTCGTTAGCAATTAGTATACACATTTTGGAATATCTGGTTCTAATATACTCAAAATATAAAAAAGTGATACAGATATTCGACTCCAAATATATATCATTTCGAATTTTAATCTATAAAAATGTAAATGTACTATTGAAATGTTAGTACCTTGCTTATAAATAAGGTACTAATATTACATTTATAGGATTGGCGTGTTGAACTTTTTGTAGCTATAACTATATGGTACTAACCGTAGGTTATGATGTGTAGGTATATATTTAATCCACACTTGTTAATCATTTTAGTTGAAATTACCAGAGGAAATTTCTTTGCATGTCAGTCTTTTTAAGATACATATAATGATAAATTATCGTTATATTAATTCTAAGCAGAAAGTGTCGGAATGAAAATTTATTTTGAACTTTCATAAACACTGCATATAGTTATTAAATATCGTATAATGTGAGGTGTCACATTATACGATATTTAATAACTATGCATGGAGGCATTTAAATCCACCGAATAACCGCCGAAATATGAACCAGTCATCCATTAACAATTTTATGCGAAAACTTGCGCGGTTCGACCTTTATGTTAATTTTCTCATCACCTCTGTCAGTTTGTTAAACTTTTCCAATATCACAAGTTTTCGGAGCCTCAATTATAATGGATAGATCTATTTAAGTTGGTTTAAGAGAACGTAATTAGTCACGCATGTTCAAAGAAATTTAAGTAAAGTTTTAACGCTAATTAAATTACTTACGTAATTCTTTATGTATGACAAGATTTTAATTGTTTACTTTATACTCGACTTAAAATGCACTGTTTTTACATCAAAGTATGTATTATCTGATATGTATTAGATGTAAGCTAATAACGACAACGGTAAACTGTGTTAGCACTACTAGGTTAAATCATTAGGGTTTACCTTTTAATAAGTGTCGCTTTCTAGCTTTCAAAGGAATGTGACAAAAATTGTAAACTAGTAATATGATCGTTCGCACCCTGTCTTACAAATTAAAAGTTAAATATGAAGAAAATATTATCTGTATTTTGTCTAAAAGGAAAAAAGTCACATGTAAAATAAAAATTAGAAATATATTGAAATAGGTCAAACCAATTTTGAAAAAAAAATCACGAATGCTTGTTGACACGAATATATTTTTCTTCAAAGATTAAATAAAGCTTATTTCTCCACAAACTATAACTGTGTGCAATATTGAAGGTGACATTATCTGTATACAAGTATCACTTGTAAATTTGTATTTCCACGAAAATCAATACGGCATTTCTTTGGCAAGAAATAATTCGTCATATTGAACAAATATTCCGCGCTTTCCAATAAATTTTCTACAGCAGTAAATAATTTAGTAACTTTACCTATATTTACTAATATTTGATTATGTCACTTTTTCAATATTATATGAGCTAAATGCGAATCGTACATGCATTTTATCAGAGGGTAGTTTGAATACCAATAATAATATACTACTTTTTAAGATGGCCACGGTAAGGTTTTTTATTTTCTCTAAATTTGAGCCCAATATAACGCGACGTATTTTAGAGACTTTAATAAGAAGGCAAAAATAGTAAGTTACTCTTTCATATCGTTTTAACCAATTGAATTGTCATATACAATTAAAAGCCATTTAGAAAAAAAATTTGGGATTTTAAATAAATTTCACTTACATACAACGCTGGAAAATAAATAGGCCAAGAAAAATAGTTTTAACTACTCAATTTGGCTTTCTCCTACCGATTCAAACTGATTACTGTAATAAATATATAAGGTAGGAGTGAGCGCCAAATCTTAATTATATGCCATTTCGGCAACCTATCGTCTCATACTTTTCTAGCTTATGTGCAATAAAGAACAATAGGATTTAACTAATTTTAAATGAATTAGCTGCATTCAAATACTTTTTCTGATTGTTTACGCGATGAAATTATTAAAATTTTAAAAAATATTGGTCGCCCAGCTGTCAAAAATTTGACATTATTGTTTAATAAGTTTGAACATTATTTATTGTTTGATAAGTTTGAACATTATTGATATACGTCTAAAATTATTGCATATAATTTTTCTGAGGTTTGTTCTATTATGTCAGCTGAGAGCATGTACACATATGTTACTAGCGTGTGAAAGTAAACAAATATAATATAATGTATTTGAAACATATATTATATACAAATTTTAGCTTTCAGCGCTCCTTCTGAATGTAAATTTGAACTGGGCTAAATGCCGCACCCCTCTGTGGGCACGATATGCTTAAAATGGGGTATAAAGTTCTCTCTTCACGTATAAATATGTAGATTTGTCTGTTATTTTGCATCCTTTCGTAAACTGTGTTTGAAATAGCTAACTACGTAATTCTGATAGGAGTAGGCATAATACATAACTAATCCATTAACCCAGCGCGCCACTTAATGTAATAGCGAACATTTAATTAAATCATATCCGTCTAGTGACGCAAATACAACCGTTCTTAATTAAATTAACTCGTTGTGTAAATATTAACGTCTCATTCGCGTATGTGGTTTATGGAATATTGGTTATGTAGGCGACACACGAGACTTTTGTATAAAATGTTACATACGAATCATTTGGCCACTTTTGACAAAAATTGCTGTATTCCGAGTAATAAGAGAATCATTCATGCTTTTAATTTGGAGATATAATTTTTTTTTCAATGATATTTTCTTTTGTTGAGCTCACTTTATTTATCATAGGGTGGTAATAAAATGGGAAAAACAGTCGCAAGAAAGCAAATAATTATTTTAATAAAAAGGTATAGCATGAAATATGTACTTTTAACAAAATTATTTATTTACGAATATTTATGACTTAGCATAGGAGGTAGGGGAGGGACGGGCACTTTTTCCAAATTTAATGCATAAAATGTCAGATTTTATAGATAATCAACAGTTATTGCCAATTCTTATTGCACCACACATTTGGCCAGATATCTTACAAAGAACTTTCTTAAAATTATAATCAGTCTCAACATTACGAGATAATTCAGAAATTAAGTCAAAAGTGCCCAATGCTCCCTATGGCAGGGAGGTTTGGACACACCCTGTGGGAGGCTTGGGCATGACCTATAAAACACTTTATATCTATAATAGAATCCAAAAATAAAAGTTAACAACAAATAAAAAACATCTTAAATAGGATCTTAACTTACCTTAGATTAGTTATAACCCATAAAGGCTTATCAAATGTGTACTTAGAGTTACCACGTTTGGTTTTATTGCATGTCTTTGGTCTTGGTAATTTAGTTTTGATGTCCTCTAGTGGGACACTAGCTATGTCATCTACTTCAGGAAAAAAGGTGTCTCTTATCTTACTCAGCCTCATAAATTTTATTGTAGCCATGGTATGACAAATGTCTTCGATTCGACCGACATAGTGCACAACAGTCTTTTTTGTATTAAATTTAATGAGCACAAAATCATTTATTTGTAAATTTCTGTCAATCGTTATCACATCATCTTCATCTAAATCTTTTTCTGACGTTTCTTCAACAAATGATCCCTCAGAACTGTCAGCAAGTAAAACATTTTCTACATCACTATCACTACTGCTCATTTTCTTTTTCTTTACTCTATTCGATGTTAGTTCTGGTGGAAGTTTAGGAATCTGTTTCTTCTCGGTATTTTTAAGAACCTTTTTTTCCTGCCTCTCTGGTTTGTCTTTCTTGTTCTGCTAATTCTATCAGTAGTCTCTTTTCAGGCGTGTCTGTTAATATCATTGTTTTCCCTTTCTTCCTTGAATTTTTAATCAGTTTTCTTGGGCAAGCCTTTGGGTATGGTCTCACTATTTCAGGAGTTACAACTTCAGCGACTTCAATTGTTATTTGATCTGTTGCAAATGACAAAGAAGAATCAACGACAGCAATGTTATTTAAATTAACAGGCTCTACTTCAATTTGATTTTCTCTTTCAGGCTATTTTGGAAGGATTTGAGTTAAAGTTGACTGGATTATAGGGTCATTTCTGGACGATAACGCTTCATCAGTTGCGGGTGCATCGCGATCAGTGATTGAAAAGCAAAGAAAATCTTCATTTGAGAATATATTAGAATTTAAAGGCCATATCCCAGGTTTTCCAAATTCTTTTTGTATGTTTTGTGGTTTGAAAGCTAGAGGTATAGCAATAGCTGTTAATTTGGGGATATCATATATTGTTACAATTTTTCCAGGATTGCTGATCATCCAGTCTGTTAAAGCTTTATTGTAGTAATTTTTTAGTGGTCCATACACTGTTAAGTCAAGTGGCTGTAGCTTGTGGCTACAGTGTGGTGGAAAGGTCATCAGAACAATGCCAACTTCTTTACAAAAGTCTAAGACTTCCACAGAAATATGGCTCTCGTGAATATCAAGGAGCAACAACATTGGATTTTCAGGTGTTGGTTTTGCATGTTTCACAAAATGATGCATATATTTAATTAAATTTGAAGATGCCATCCATCCACATGGATGTGTTGAGCCATCTGACCCAATAGGGGCATCATGAAGCATGTAGGGTCTGAAATTTACTCTTGGGAATATGAAGTACGGATCTATTGAGTTACCAATAGCATTGATTCCACAGCACACTGTGACAAGTGAACCTCTCTCTGCGGATGTTGCTTGTCCAACTTGTTTCAAGCCTTTTGAAGCAATAACTCAAAATTATCATCATATCATCTATATTATATGTAGCTTCAGGACAAAACTGATGTGGCTGAAAGACCATTTTTAAATTTTCGAAAAAATTATACACATTTGTTTTGTTAAAACTTGTTGCACGTGACAACGATGTAGCTTCTGGTGTCCGTATTGATAGGTGAGATTGCCTGTTTAGACATCCCAGTATCCAGTCCTTAGATTCGATTTTTTTCTTGATCCAGTTATCAGGAATAATAGTTTTCTTTATGGCTACAGCATAGTCATAGGCCAATTTACGTGTTTGTATCTTTGTCAATCCATAATTACGTTTAGAACAAACTATCATGTAATCTGACAATTTTTGTTCTTCTTCCTCGGTGAAAATTTATGAGGTTATAAATCTGTGCGAAGAATCCTTTACAGAATCTTGTTTAAGGTACCGTTGCAAACTTGATCTAGGTATTTTATATTTATCAGCTGTTGTTTTTATTTTTGATCCTTTTGATACCTCGTTGATGGCTAGTAATATCAAATCTTTGGGAATTTCCAGTCGCAAACCTTTCTTTTTGAATTTAAACGGCATTTTTCTGTAATTAAAAATAATTCAAATAGTTCAGTTAAAGCAGGCAATTAGAATTTTAAAAAGTCCTCCTATACACAATATATAGAAGGGAGCATTGGGCATGCCCAAACCTCCCTCACATCAGAATGCCCATTGCTCCCCCTGTATTCATTTTCAACTTAAGTTACCGGTATTTTTTTTTATTTAGGTATTTAAGCGTGAATTTCAGTTTAATTTATAAGTTAGTAAATATACAATAGATATATAATAAAAAATAGGCATACCTTTCGTTAGTTTTCTCTTTATTGCGATCCGAAACCACAATAAAATATTTACTTTTACGAGCGCATAACCTTCAAACGTGTTTGTGTTTGACAACTGACAGAAATGACAGTCTATGCTTGAACAGTGTTGCCAGTCGGTAAAGTAAACTACCAAATTAAGAAAACAAAAATATCTGTGACCGGATCAGAATAAAAGGGGGGTGCCCATGTCTCCTGACTGCCCATCCCTACCCTACCTCCCTTAACTTAGGATAATTTTTTGTTCCAGCTAAAAGCGATTATTAACATATAAATAATTTAACGTTTCTATCACCCATTCATAGAACGAGGACCTATAAATATGGCGATGCTTCCTGCGGACAGTGCCATATATTTTTTGGTAATAAACGAGTAATATATATATATATATATATATATATATATATATATATATATATATATATATATAGATATATGTATGTATAATTGTTTAAGACATTAATAAGAAATGATAAAATCTTTTAAAACCAACTGTAAATATTACTTTGAAAAAGGAAGAACATTATGCTTTAATTTTTTCCTTCTAACTGTAAGTATTACTTGAACATAAAGATTTGATTACCGTTGATAAATATTACTATACAATATACGTTTTACAATACATAGTAGGATATAAATCAGGTAGCATCACATACGTAAATTAATCAAATTAGTTAATTAATATGATTTATATAATTAATATAATTACGTAAATTACATTACATATAAAATGAATAAAATGAGTTAATGCTCACATCTTTTGAGAGGCATATGAACTGACACCTGTCAAAACCTGGTATTTATGTTCGTCTTTATACCGATAGTTTAATCTGTAATTCTGTATATAAATATTATGTGTACAAATTTCAAATATAACACCATTTACGTTAGTTCTAAATTAAACTTTACAATGCTCCTTGAAAAGTCGAAAAATAATATGGAAAGGCTGTGTTGGATGCATAAATTATAATTGCACAGAATCGCGTTATCAAGAATAGACCAAGGATCTATTCTTGATAATGTGATTCTATCGTAACGCGGATCTATGGTTTATAACACGAGGGAAGGTTTAAGAAATATAAATTGCTTGTCCCTTTACTCGTATTAAAAAAAAAATTCTTGTTTCATATTTTTTATTGTAAATTCAAATAATTTTTTTTAGCGCCAACATAAATAAAGTAAAAATAGCTCAAAACACTAAATAGGTGAAAACTTCGGAAAAGTATAAATAAGTTTGTATTTTTGAACTGCTTCATTTAGTTGTTTTAGACTAAATCCCAAAGCCTCTATTGATACATCTTTACTATTAACAATATAGGATTAAAAGAAGCTAAAATTTGTTTTTTTTTTGGGTTGATAAGCAAACTTTCAATTTTTGTTCCGATATTGAGTGTAAACCTTCTTAAAAAATCTCGTATTTTTTACATTTTAACATTTTTGAGTGAAGTGAACGAATGTGTGTAATTTTCACTTTATTGAAAAAAAATTTCCGGTCCATACCACCAAAGAGGTGAATTATGCAGTATCGTCAGTGCATGTTTTGATGAAATTTAAAAAAAAAATTCATTCTGAGTTCTGGAACCTGCATTAACTATGTAAGCCAATCTAGACACATAAATCATTGAAAGATCCAAATAAACGATGTTGATTAGTTCCCAACCTATTGCATTTAAAGTATGTATGTCGGAATGAAAATATTTGTTAAATAATTTTACTCAATTGGCTTTTATACGTGAATACTATTGAGACTTTTTACGATACCAAAATTATATTTAGTACATCCAAACATAAATAAACGTTGCATGCATAAATTTAGTTTATCCGTATTTTTCCTGATTACATCCTTTTATATATAAATTATTATTGCAAATTTGAATATGACTCACAAAAATTGATCTTAATTTTTATTATTAAAATATTTTCAAAAACTACTTTGAGTTCGTCCAGTTATATCTCTTCGGTAAAAAAGTAACCTAAATAAAAGATTTGGTTGGAAACTTCAGTTTTAATGACTAGTATAAACTACTTTATTAATATGATATTTTTAATTTACTACAATAATATAGATTTTGTATATTGTCACTTGATTTTACTTAAACCGCCAACAGCAAAACACAAACACAGAACGAATATAATATCAGTTACTAAAGTGACGAAATGTCGAGAGGGATGATGCCTTAAAAATCTACAAGGAAAACCTAAAACTATGCGGAAATTTGATTCTCTACAGAAAGGAAAGCCGACAGTACGTGGTGATGAAAGTTAATACGGATATGTCTCGTCGTATATTCAAAGCGTTAATGAAGTAGGCGTATTGAAACCACTTGCTGAGTGAAATTTAATCCAAAATGTCACCTTAATAAAACGATAATTAACTCGTTATTTTTTTAGTGAATTTAAAAATATATTTACAATAATGCGGGTTTCGAATGATGTTTAATTTCAGAATTGATTTACAGAAATATTTTATTTACAAAAAATTGGTGTAAATATCACAAATTACCACGTATTATATTTAAAATAAAAGTAATTTTTCACAACACATTTCCATTAGTTGTAAATAATTATTTAATGGTTTACTGAGATGTCCCTTGTAAAGAAATATGAGTATTGTAGATAGTCAATTATCAAACGGTTTTTCCTCGCACCACTGGCGTAAGTTCTTCAGATATCCTCCTACTTGGCCTCCTTCTGCCCAGTATCAGTAGTTTAACGGTGTATGGAAGATTAAGTCGTAAGTTACATGTCCATACTCACACGCTTCATGAGATCCCGACCTTTGTTATTTCTTAATTGCTTGAAGGTTATAAAAAAGGCAAATGTCACAAAGATTCCATCCAGCCGGGCGCCATTAGCAAACCCTACACTCTTTTATAAAAAGGGGGTATCCGCCGATGTGACAACCGGATATAGTAGTAACGTTATATTGCTGTTTGAAATATTTTATATAGTTTAATACATTACTACGCTAAGAACCCATGCTCGTTGATGTCCCGTCGCCATGATAATCCACCCATTCTGTGCCGCCATTGCATCGATGGTCTTCTTATGTTGTTTTTCTTTAATGAGACGTGGTACAACTACTGACAATTGCATTTTCCGGTTTTTCGGTTCCCTGATATGCATGTAGATTCTCTACTTTCCAGAAAAAAGAAAAGAACCTTCTAAGCTAATATTAAAAGCTTGATAATCATTACAATTTAATTATAGTGGATAATATCGACCCCTGTCCTTTTTTTTATCGAATATCTAAATACTATCACGCGTCAGATCCTTCATTGGGCTGAGTCTCCCGGTTTAGAAAAAGAAATTCAAGAAATGACCGCAAGTGTATCACACATTTTGTAGCATATTAATTTCATTGATTCACATTTTATTTCATTAGCCTTTGCCGACTTCTTTAATTCTTTCATTAGCCTTTGCCGACTTCTTTCTTTCTTTATTATATTTCTTATGCATATTGCTGTAATAAAATAGTTCATATTTGATGCGCAAAATAAATTAAGAAAATATTGAAACAATTTTCATAGGCCAGTATAAATTTCCGTTTTAATCTACAAGTACATTATTATTTGGACAGATTTTAAAGTATAATATCGTAGCAACCCATAAAAATTGTACCATGACGTGTACAGTGAGTCACAGAACTTTTCGTACATTCAATCAAATTAATGTTTCACCAATAAATAATTATTATATAAATAAGAGTATTATCAAACAAAAGTGTAGTCAAAATTATATTTATTGAGAATATTATAAGTTTTATTCTACACATACATTATTATTTAGACAGATTTTTACGTGTAATATCCTAGTAACCCATAAAAATGGTACCATGACATGTACAGTGAGTCACAGAACTCTTCGTAAATTCACTCAAATGAATGTTTCACTAATAAATATTTATATTATATAAATACGAGTATTGTCAAATAAAAGTGTGTCGCATGACTTCATCACATTCCTTTGGACGAAGCCATGCGTCCATCCATTAACCATCCATTAACTTTAAATACCAGTGTTTATATGACGTAAATATTTATTGGTTAAACATTCATTTGACTGGGTGTATTGTAATTCACTGTGTGTGTATGTATATATACTTATATATAAATATATATATATATATATATATATATATATATATATATGTATGTAAAATTAAGTAGCACATAAAAAATAAAACTTCCTTTTAAACAATTTAATTTGACAGTGGTGTGGCAGAGTCCCAAAATAGCACACAAAATTATTTTAATAAAACATCTTTACTAACTAAGAAAAAAGTTGACAAACACGTAGTACATCAGAAAATTATTAAATGGTTTTGATCATATAATACTCGTTACGAAATAGCACACTTATATAAAAATTGCCATTTAAATGTTCAACATTATATTATATTCAAATAATTTGTATTTCTCAGTGTTATTTGTAGTACTTATTTTGTATTAGGAAACAAATTTGACACAATCAATTGATGACACGTATTTCCCCCAAGAGTCTAGACGTCTGTAGAATATTATACATAGAACGAATCGTCCCAATCTACTGAATTTTGAAGACAGAAATTTTATAGATCGTAATTCTCAAATATTTAGTTAAATTCTTAAAAGTATATTGTCTGAAAAATTAAGATTCATAAATAGAACGCTTAGAAATAATTGTGATTAAAAAAGGGCAAGCAGACAAAAGAATCTGCGCCTATTTATTAAGTGTAATTAAGCAATTAAGAGTATCCTGTCTTTTAAGTAATTAAGTCAGACGCTTTAGGTATTAGCAAGATAACCACCCGACCACGATACATTTATAAAATTGTAACCAATAGAAAGTTAGAATTTACGAAAGCAAGGTTTACTTGTAAGCTAAAATAATTTTTAAAAATATATTCTACCACCAATACTCAAAATGACAATTTTGAGTATCAATAAATATCAAATGTGACTTAAGTTCGTTTAAATCTTTTAATTATCAATCGGTGCGGCCAATTAATTTAAGTCGGCAGCAGTATTTAAACCTAGTAATAACTAGATTTTAACATCCGGCCCATAAGTTCACTTCTTTAAAGTCATTAATACTTTTCAATAACACAATAATGAAATATGCAATGTTGTGACCTGTTGCAATATATAAAATATCACATGACTTTATTAATGTTATAAATTAAAATGAAAACATATTATGAAGGGAGAAATAGGAAAAAAATATTCCAAGATAACATATCTTGGAATATTATATATATGGTATTGTACAGAAATATTCCATAATGTTTTCCCGAATTTCTGTCGATGGAAGTTTACGTGAACTCAATAGCAATACGCGAACGAAACACAGTCGATGAACAGGTACTTGTGAAGACTCGTAACTTATTACTTTTATTGTTTCCGATCCGTAGTACTGCTCCATATTACGCCACCCTGGGAAACAATTTGTTTTCATGTTCTGTAAGTGTTATTACTTTTCTCAGACCCGCAATTTACATGGATTGTTTGAAAACTTTTATTAAATTTAGTTTGTTTGAGCCAAATGTTTACTGAGCTAATAGTATCTAGTGTTTAGTTAGTTACTTATTGAGGTCGATTAAATTACCAGATCGTACATATGACACTCGGACCCTCACCCCTATTCCTCGCACTAGACCAATACCATAACAAATTTGCACCTTTGTTATATAAGTAGGGTAGACTTAGGTTAGTTATGATTATATTTATACTATCATGCCGCTATACAGATGAAAGAACATAATTTTTTTAACTAACTCGACCCAACATCTCTTTCATAAATAAACTAAACTCATTCACGTTAAAAAGTTGAACACCTTTTGAACAATTGCATAAATAATAAAGAAATTTCTATAAGAATCTTTTTTCTATGGCTCGACTGACGTGACACTTACATCGTCGTATCGGTATCCAGATATGCATAGAGTATATATTTCACTTTAGAACTAGTCGATCTCAATTAAGGAAATTAAATACCCTTACCCATACTGTATAAATATTTATTTATATAAGGTTTCATCATCATCAACGTATATATTTTCTAATTTTATATACTTGATATTTTTAAAAAGATTTTATACATACAAGTAAATAATCGTAAAAATTATTAAATAAAATTAATATGAATATTGATATAAAAATAAAGTAGTTCCATAAAAATAATTTTTTCCTAAAAAGATTAGAATTTAAAATTCTAAATGCAATTTAGTTAAAATTATATATCAACAATAAAAAATATAAATGCGATTTGGTAATATTCAAAATGAATAAGGAATAAATAAGATTCCAATAAAAGTTCTGATTTAATTAAATAATAATTTTTGAATATTAGTAGATTGATCAAAAACTGAAAAAAAGATTTGTTATCATTTATTTAAGTATAAAGTACTATTTAATCGATTTGTGTAAAATTGATTAATTATGTTCGCCGATATATTTAAGTTAGGACATGAATGGCTAAAATGCTTTATTTAATTTATTGTTGAATTCACTGGCAGTAAAAAGACTTATACAGGTGTCCAATGGCAGATTTCAAAGTTTGAACAAACATAGTTTCTGAAGGCAACACATAAGAGGGGCGCGGAGGACGTCGTTAGAAGCGCAAGCGGTGCGGATGTTTTAGTAGCCATGGAACAGCGGAGTGGAGAGCACCGCGCTTTTGCCGTCAAGGCGTACATTTCGAGTGGATATTCGCTGTCTGAAGCACGCCGTCGATTTAATAATCGTTAAAATATTCGTCGATTACGTGATGGACCACCGATCAACCTCATTCAGTCATGGGTAGCAAGGTTCAGAGCTACAGGATCAACATTAAATAGGCCCAGGCCAGGACCTACACCATTGGTAGCCACGAATAAAAATGTCGAGCGTGTTATGGTTTCTGTCGTTGAAAATCCCCGTTTATCACTGCGTACACGTTCACTGATATTGGGAATTCCGAAATCAACTTTACAGGTAATAATGCAAAAAAAGCTCAAGTTCCATCCATATAAAATTCAAATAGTTCAAGATTTACACGATTCTGACTTTGAATTAAGAAAAACTTACGCGGGGGTGATGTTGTTGAGATTTTGTACTGCTATCCGGATGGGCAACATATTCTTTAGTGACGAAGCTCACTTTCACATTGGAGGATATGTTAATATATAAATTGTGGACACCCCAGTAACTTTCGTTACTTGGATGTCCAAAAGCCAAGACATTTGTCTTGAGATCAAGAGCCTTTACATAAGCTTAAAGTAACAGTCTGGTGTGCCATGTTTGCATCTGCAATCATAGGGCCTTATTTCTTTGAAAATCAACGTGGCCAAACTGTAACTGTGAATTCGGAGAGATATGCCCAGATGTTAAATGACTTTTTCAGAGTAGAACTACATAATAGTCCATCCTTCAACCAAAACACATGGTTCCAGCAGGACGGGGCTACAGCTCACACTGCTAATGTGTCCATGAATGCAGTGCGGCAGTTATTTCCAGAAAAAAACATATCCCGAAACGGTACCGTACCGCGGCCACCTAGATCACCCGATTTAAGCCCATGTGACTTTTTCTTATGGGGATACTTAAAATCCGTTGTTTACAAAACAAATTCGAGCACTGTGACACAACTTAAAGAAAATATTCGAGCCGAAGTCAGTAGGATACCCCAGTTGCTCTGCAAACGCGTTTTTGAAAACATGGGTGCTAGACTTGAAAAGTGTGTCAGAGTCGATGCCCGCCATTTGGAAAACGTGGCTTTTAAAAAATGAAATTCGCATTTGTTTTTATAGAGTTAAAATAAACCTATTTTGTATTAGAGGTGTAGTTTTTTTTTACAATTTTTCAAACATTGAAATCTGCCACTAATATACAGGTGTCCTGTATATTTGTGCGTTAACTAAACATATAATAAAATCGTAATAGAGACAATTCTGTACAATGAAATTTTAAAATAATTGATTGATTATTCGTAATAGAGACAATTCTGTACAATGAAATTTTAAAATAATAGAGTGATAAAAGAAGCCAGCAAAACTATTTTAGAGTATTTGTATATAAATTTGTACGAGTATCATGCAAAATTTATTGGAGGGATTGTAACAAAATTTAGGATGATAATAGTATATACCCAAGAACAATATATAAAAGAAAAAAACAAAGTTTTTTTTCTAATTACACGCTAACGAAGTCGTAAGCACAGCTAGTATATCATATAAAAAGTAGTAATAATGACTAAGAAAATCTTAATTACTGTGTTGGATGTTCAGTATAGTTTTTAAAACTGATTATTGTGTTTGCTTTTGTGTTGACCTTTTGCGTGTCCAAAAATTCATATACGAAATAATTATTATTACATCGTCGTGATAAGTTGGACAAATTTGTGTTATCTCATCAAGATAATGATAAATAGTTACAAGTTGGCAAAGCAGTTTCTAAAGATAACAACTAAATTAATATTCTCGGCAGTTCTTCCAACATGTAACTACGTCGCGAACAGCTCTTAAGCAAATGGCATTATCACGTTATATTAAAGTATTCGTATAACATAAAAGAAAATCAGTTTTCATCGAAAGCGCCCTCGGCCTTCGCACGCGCCAAGAGAGCCTTTGATACGTTCACGGCGCATAGCCAGTGATTGTCGCAATGCCTGGCGGAGCGAGCGTTATCTTATTACGTGGGACGAATCGAAACGGCTCACTCTGCTATACGAGATTTAAGCATAAAACGTATTTACTTGTGTCGTAACACGGTGCTATGAATGCGAATATTCGTGTTGTATTTTTATAAATGCAAAAATGTTAGTAGTATTTCCTTGTATCATCGGTTCGCACTTTGGACGAGAGATATTTGTTTATTTATTCGATACATGATGTAGAAAAAACGGGTTAGGCGGAACAGATATGTGCAAATAAGATTTAATATTTACTTACTGGATAAGCTTGATATTCGAATATGGTTTGTCTAAAGATTTTGATTTGAAATTGAATAATAGGTAAAATGGTAGCAGGTTCAAAGTGTTTTGGAATGTAAGCAATAAAATTATTTTGAATTAAAAATAATTCGTAGAGCATTAGTCGACGTATACATAGCATTGATCAGAACTATATCAAACACGATATAAAAAATAATCCTAAAAATTTATTAAATATAAATATCGAAATAAAAATAAAAGTAGTTCCTACAAGAATTTTTTCCTAATGAGGTTTTAAATTCTAAATACAATTTATTTAAAATTACATACCAAAAAATATAAATGCGGTTTAGTAATATTCAAAATGAATAAGGAATAAATAAGATCAATAAGATTACAAGTTCTAATTCAATTAAAAAAAATATTTAGGATATTAGCACATGGATCAAAAACTGGAAAAAAGATTTGTTATAATTTATTTAAATATAAAGTAATATTTGATCGATTGGTGTAAAATTTATTAATTATGTTCGCCGATAAATTTATGTTAGGACAGGAACGACTAAAACGCTTTGTTTAATTTGTTGTGGAATTTACTGGCGGTAAAAAGACTTATATATTTACGCGCATATAACACATATATATATAAGCTATATATAACATATATATAACGGAATCAAACTTATCTATGGCAATTAAATTAGTAGAACCATTTATTACCATGTTGAAATCAGGTCATTTGCGTCGAAATAGCATCACTAGTTATTGAAAAGTTTATTATTCCAGACATCTGTGTGTCTCAAAAGATTTGCTAGTAATAATTTTAGCTGTATGATCTCATTGTGTATTATGTATCTCATACATGCACGTACATAATAAAATTACAATATGTTGAAATTTGAAGAATTGTGTTTCCATCTTGGAATTTTTTAATGTTCGCTATATTTGTGCTGTGCGATATTTTATTATGAGTAAGAGATTTTCTGTAAGAAAATGCTTACAATTGGTAACATTTAATATATACGTAAACATTACAATAAGTTTTCCCTTTTTTTACTTTTTACTGACGTTAGAAACGAAGGGAAGGTTCAATAAGTGAATAAGTGCGCACATGCCTGATTGTCGCGTATGCGCTCAAACTTATGTATACATGCGAATATTTTAGAATATGAGCACTCACAATGCCACTGCGCATACGTGCGTTTTTTGGGTGTCGCAATGTAACATGAAATCATCATAATTTTGTCATATCCGTCCGTTCATTGATCGCTCCTATTCTAACTAAGCATTAGATTTTGCAGTTAGAAGTTTCAGATAGCGATTCCAATAAGTCTACAGCAAAATATATTAATAATAGAGATTTTATAAAGTTTGCATATGCATATGAAATGAGGGCGACTGTTGTTCGAGTATTTCGTCGAGGAATTTATTAATGCATATCTTGTAAAATAAAATTGAGGTTCTGTTCCTTGTTAATTTATTACTTATAATATAATAGTTTTTTTCCAAGTATATTTGTTTCACTCTGTTACAAAATTGTATATTTCAGACCAATGAAAAGCGACAAAGCTTACATGAAAATAAAAATGATAGATTAAAATACATTTCATCAAAAAGCTGTTTTTGCTATTTCCTTTTTCTTAAGAAACTTATTATTACCGGCGACGAAGCACCGAAAAATGACAAAGACAGAAAATTTCTTATTAATAACGTATTATTGAGGCGAGTGTACTTTAAGATAGCAATTTAGGCAGACTCTGAGACGGAATGAATCACTCACAGCGAGTTCATTCATTCCGCACGTGTAGATTTTGAATCTTCAAAGCACTCTAGTTCGTTTGCATTGCGTATGGATTGATCGACACATTTGTAAGGCTTCTGGATTAATTACAAAACTTCGTCCTAATTTAGAGAAATTTATGAAGAGAGAATTGAAATAAGATGTATTTATAAGGATATTAAAAATTATGTTATGACGCTTTAAATTTATGACACGCTTCAAAGCACATAAAGTGAAAATATCCTTACGTCTTTGAATTAAAAATAAACAAAAGTAATACCTATCAAAAGTGAATTTTCATTATTTCTCAAGTTAGATTACTACAGAAAAAAAATTATTCTTGAGATCAAGAGACGTGGAATATGTAATCTTTAAGCGAGTTCTTAAAGAAAAATAAAGAAAAAATGCTTCAATGTTTTCCGACATAAACAAAATAGCTGATATTTCGTTCACCATTCTCATATAGTAATAATATTGAATTTGTCGTGATAAGTGATAATATCAGAAGTTTGATCGTTCCGTATTTTCTGTCATAAAATTTACAAATTTCAAAAGCTTAGTTTTTTTCTAAAAAAAACTTTGTACCGAAAGTATAATAAAATATGCTTAAAAACCTTTCATTTCGGTAAATATCTAGACACTTCTTATCAAAACACGGTCGCTTCTTAAACTAATAATTGAATGGTCTGAATAACTTAGATAAGTTAAATACACTTCACAAATATAGAACAAATTTAAATACAAGTTAACTACAAAACGAAGGTATCATTTAATATAGAGAAAGAGCAATAGATGGTAGACTATTCCTAAAACTATAATTGAATTCTTAGCGTCATCAATTGACTATAAAATATAGAAATGCGGAAAAGTGAGCAGCAATTATCATTAAATAATAAAACTGACAACAATAACTTTAAAATAACTTTATTTGTTATGATAGTTATCATAACCATTATTTGAAAAATTGGTAAAATTATGACTGTTTTATGTATTAACGGACTGATAATAATAAATTTTTTTTTTCCCAACAGCAACAATTTTAGAGTGAAAATAAAATAAATTTTCCAGAAATTGTTATTTTAGTTGTTGAATTCACACACCTTCCGGTCAACTGGAATATTGTTTGTGCCATCGTCAGCGGAGCGGGTGTCTTTGGACAATAATTATTACTCAGTATGACCAAACTTACCAACGGTCATCGTTTTTTCCCTAATTTTCAATCTTATACTTTAAAGCATACAAATATTGGGTGTGGTTAGATAAGGAGTTAGGAAGGAATTTATGAGAAGTTCAAAAAGGATATGTCAAGTGACCAAAGATGGAGGACAGATATTATCAAATGCATTGATTTATTTTATTATCAGTTTATTTTCTAATTACTTTTTCTCTCGTTTTCCAACGAAGAAATCTCTAATCCAGCGCTTTGAACAATTATAAGATATACCCCGAATACGTTTTGTGTAATGAGAAACAAGGTGCAAATTATGTTTTACCGATAAAAGTTTTCCTGCTCATATATATATATATATATATATATATATATATATATATATATATATATATATATATATATATATATATACATACATATATATATATATATATATATATATATATATATATATATATATATATATATCAATGTCCACATTAAGAATAAAACCCTATTCAAAGCCTTCATTTTACCATGATGTATATCCAGAAGTAAAAAATAAAATACTCCATATATTCGAGCATACGCAAATTATTTCGCTGTTAAAATGTTGTTAAAATTAATCCAACGTTTGCGATAGAATCTCAAGGTTTTCTAATACAATTTACACGAGAATCTCAGAATGCGAAACGAAATGAAAATCTTAGCTGTCTCTTATTTTTATTTACTCTACCAGAAGTTGCAGTTATTCAATTGTATGGACGGTATTTTCCAATAAACAGGAGTAAGTAATGAAGGCGATGTTGAAACCAAATATATTCAAAGAAGTTGTAATCTCAGTGCTAGTTACTAGCACTGAGATTGAATCTGATTCAAATGATCGTAAATTCAGCATATTTGCTACAAATATGTGTGTAAAACATTTCGATCTACATTTTGATAATAAAATAGACCTATAAAATTTATTTCACCTTTAAAACACATCTTTTATCATTTTTAAATTGTTTTGTGGAAAAATTGCCAAAACAGAACACTAACGGAACCACTTTGGTGATTCGTGCGTCGGTCAGACGCGATTTTTTTTGGAAACTGTTCAACGTAAAACTTTTAAACTTATGACAGAAATAAATTTGTTCTTTATAAGTCTATTTCGTATTGGGAGTGAATTAGAAATTAAGGTTTCAAATTTACATTAAAAATTAAATTAAATTATAAATTTGTGTAAGTTAACCGAGTTCAAAAATAAGTCAATTAGTTATTTATTGCAAAGAAGTAGGTACCTATTTTGAGTTAATTATTATTTACTTTTTAGTTCCTTCTTTTTCTAAAAAAAAAGTCTGTTTTTAAAGGATATTTTATTTTTAAACTTATATAAAAGTAATTTGGAAAAAAAGCTTAAACGAATTCGCTGACTGCGTTATAATGTATTTTATTATTTATTTCTGGATATTATCATTTTCATGTTTCCATATAACGCACTGGTACTCAAGGAAACCTTTACTGTAATTTGTTTGACATTAAATTTACATGACGGGACTCATAATAGAAATAAAATAACCTTATTTCACATTAGCTATCCCTGACTCATTTAGAATAGAATCTTACATTACTGTTCCACACAAAAAGTTTCACAGATCTAGGTTTCATTTCCACTTTTACCCTAAATTTATTTTACGTAGAGATGAACATATTTTACTGTGACTGTAGGCATAATCGGAAACGGAAATATCTTATTTCACTAGGAACCTGCTATTCTCGAACCCGTTCAAGACAAAAACTTACATTATCATAACAAAGGGAAATTTCACTTTGTACTGGCATAGGATTCACTTTAATTTTTAAAATAATTTATCGTTTTATATTCCATGTAGAACACACATTTGACACGACTGTATAGTAATAAAAATTAAAGAAAAAAACCTTGTTTACTCGTGTTTGTTGACTCAGTAAAGGTTGTAATTTATATTATCGTGACAAAAGAAATTTCACTCCAAAATGTTTAAGTAGACCTATGTTACAGCTAAGTCCTCGTTCAAACTATGCAACTATATTGCATAAATATAATTATTTTAATATTATTGGGTATAAACGGAATTTCAAAATATTTGTTTCTTCTATGAACGGATATTACCTCCTTTTGAAAAACACTTATAAATTCTGATATTAACATATGCTTATCCTGAAACGCTTGAAATAACAATATATGGACGTACACCTTTGAGTTTGATTTCATTTCCGAAGTCACACAAAAAATAGGTATAGATATAGAAAGTACTAAAGCAAATAAACGAGTTTCTCTATTGACAAGTACAAAAGAGACGGTATTGTGTACAATACACGAAAGGAGTAAAAATTGTGTGTAAAATGAATAGATCTGCGATTAGAATGGCGACGAATAAATGAATATTTCCTTCTATTTATAGAAATAGAAGGGCACGTGTTGTAATAAAGATTTGTTTTGAAAACTATGCGCATTGAAAACAAGTGTCAATAATAACTCAAAAGATTACGATTAAAAATTTAGATTAATTATTAATATAAAACTAAACAGGAAAGTATTAAAAAATTTATGTTAGTGAATTATTTTGAACTTTACATTATTATTTAGCTCAACTATATAATTGATTAAGACGTACAAATAAAAATCAATTTTAAAAGACTATATACTAATAATAATAATAAATATATAGAGGCCAATATTATTCATCTGGGTATTTCTACCCTCGCTTCGTACATACCCTCGCTTCGTATATACGCTTCGTATAACATGTCGAACATATTAAACTATACAAAGAGACCATTTATAATTCATGACTCACGCATAATTATACACTTGTTTACCGATTTTATTGACATCTAATCATGTCAACCTAAGTTTTATGCATTTTTTACTATAATTCACACAAATTTCCTTCCTCTACACAGCTTCAGTTTCAGCCGTAGTAATATAGTATAGTGATATTATACTATACTACATACAAACAAAACTAAACGCCGTATCAAATTTTAATGGCACTCATATGAAGTCAAATCTTTAAGACGGAATAGTATATTTACAAATCAAAATTCAATTACTTTAACATAATACAGCAAATTACATATCTCTAACGATTGTTAATATACATATGCAATACCCTTTTTTGCACAATTAAAATTTTTACATTTCATATTAAACTCTCTTTCTAAATATATATATATATATATATATATATATATATATATATATATATATATATTAATATATATATATATGTATATATATATTTATATATATATATATATATATATATATATATATATATATATATAATGGTATATCTGTAAATCTAACGAACAACAGATAAAATATACTCTTAATATATAAGATTTAACCGAAGCATTACCAAATATTTTTATTTCTTAAACTTTCCGGGTCACATGCTAATGGCTTCTGCGAATACCATTAGCATGTGACCGATATCAATAGAGGTATATGACTAAGGCTGTAATAAGTCTATCCACTGGATTTAAAAATTATTTTTTTTAATTTTTAATAAAGTTCAATTAATTCATAAATAGACAAATTTTTATTACTTAAAATCATTGTTAATGTGATTTCTTTTCTAATATTTTACATGTATTACATTTTTTAACTTACCAAGTAAAACAATGATATCTTAAAATTATAAAGTAAATAAAAATTGCGAATCTTTCAAGCTTTTTGTTGGTTGTTAAATCTAGTTTATTTATCATTAAAAATATTTCTCGTTAGTGAACACACGAATGATGTTTTCACGGTGATATTAATTTTTCTTTTCACCATTATAACTTTTCTAAAAAAAAAAGATGTATATTTCTAATTTAGATTGCCCTTTAGGCGTAGGGAGTGGATGAATAAGAGTTAACCTCATGCGGCAGGCAACGCGCGCCACGTGCGGTCCGCACATGCGCCCTTCAAAACTCCTTGCGCCGCCGCTCATCCTGCCGAGATAAACAGCCGTACTCTCAGTCGCTCCTGACTGGTCCACCGGTCAACATCTTTGAACTTTTCGGCAGGTTCAAAGTTTGAAATTGAAGCATATAATTTCTTTGCGAACGTTGATTTCGGAAAAATTAATCGAGTGCCCAGTTTTGTTTCACCTTCGTACCGGAAATTGAGTAAATATCAAAATATTAATATCCAAAAGGAATATAAGCGGCCTGAAAAGACAGTTAAGCGCGTATATACTTCAGCTTAATTTCATATTAATTTAAGTTAGCATTAGTACAATCCGAAGCAGGTAAAACATTATACTGATAAATATGTGCAAATGTAAATTATGACTATCTTTACTTTTTCTAAAAGTGACTTAAGTGTGTGAAATTGAATTAAGTAACTAAATGTCAAATGTGTTAGAATACAAATGTATAGTGCCATGGAGGTAATATTGGAGATGCTCGTAGATAACAAACTAAAATAGGTATGCATTTTGTCAACGTCTCTTACTTTTTAAAAACTCTTATTATATGTATTTAATCCGACCTTTCATTCTGCATATTTTTACATAATATTGACAAAATATTGAAACCAAAAATAAGATACTATTGCAAATGTTTTCTTTAATAATTAAAAAGAGTTTAGGAATCATTAAATTAGTGTTTTGTATATATTTGAATTACCCAATTCAGAGAACTAGTACGCACGGTACATTCGAAAGTCTTTTATCACTCGTGTGCTGCAATAATATTTCTGGAAGATAAAATGTAATTTAAAATTAATTGAAATTTCTTATTCCAAAATATTTCTTAGCATCCTACAGAGTGGTTAGTTAATAATTTTCTTAAGAATTATTAAGGAAGAAAATTGCCAATAGGCCTTAATTTATCTTTTATGTACCGTGTTACAATATAAAATGTTAAAAACCAAATAAATTATCACGTATTTAATGTTTATTACGTAACTTAATATTATTATCAAGAAATTACATTATATATTGATGTTAAAAAAAGTAGCACAATATTTTTAACCAAACCAAAAAGTTAGAATTTAAATAGCAAATTTTTTATGTTCCTGTAAAACTAAACGTTTATCTTACTAACATTATTTTGATATCGAAATAATTCCAGTTTTAAATTATTTCCGTTTAATCAAAAAAGAAGTTTAGGTCAGCATTTGTCTTAATTACTAGTTTGTTTCTGGCGAGAAGATTTAAATTAGAATAGTATATTAGGACTTGAAATTATTATAGATATTAGGACTAGCATCATCGAGTAAATTTATTAAAAATTAAAAATATCGCAGAGATCTTTTTAACAGATTAATAAAAAATAATTGAAATGTATCCGTCTTTCATAAAACAGACTTCATTAAACACATTATGGCAGGGTAACATTTCAAATTATTTCACAGTTTAACAGTCGCTTAAGACTGATAATATTATTTCATTTATTTTTTTCCCCTATCTAGGTGTTTTGAAGGAGATAATTCGCTCAGTGTAAATGATTATTATGAAGTAATTTAGGTCAATTGAGGTTTATAATAATTGCCTTGTATTTCATAATATACTAACGAAACGAACAGGAAAAGGCCGTTAAAGGGCCGTTATCTTACGCAATGCGGATGACTCTGATGGATCGCTCTAGCTTCCCCATACATTTGGTTTCCTACAAATTAACGCCCGGATATGCTGTCTTCTTATATGAAACGCTAAAATGTCACATCGTTATTAGATTTTCTTTCACATGAAATGTAATAATATGTGTTATGACTTTGCTTATCCACCGTATTACAAAAGAGATAAATGTAAATATTTATAATTTAATCTTGTATTTTTCAAAATTTTTAATTAAACCTTTATTTTTCAAGCTATACAAAACATACCAGGAAATAGATACAACTAAACCAGAAATTTACTTCCATTGCTTAGTTGTAATTTCGTTCAATAAAGTCTATATACGAAGTCTACGAAATTCATAAGTTAAATTTCATGGAAACGCCACTTTTAGTTGTCGCAAGACAAATATTTGGCTGTTTCGGAAATAATTCATTTATAAAATAAATACGATTATATCGAGGTGTGTATATACTATACAGTTGAATTTGCCGAATGTGCATCTACAAATTTTGCAGATTTGACTACATAGTGTTGGCTTTTATTGAACGAACATTTTAAAATGTTTAATTGTCTTTATTATATATATATATATATATATATATATATATATATATATATATATATATATATATATATACACACACAAACATATATATATATATATACACACAAACATATATATATATATATATATATATATATATATATATATATATATATATATATATATATATATATATATATATATATCTATCGTGTTTTATTATCAAATATTTATTTCATTGATGACCTTTAAACCTATGTATTTTTCATGATAATTTGAGTTTGAGTGATCTTATCGTTTATCGTATCGGTCCTCTAAATTGATATCTTAATAACCGATGACTTTTTCCATAAATACATGTGATGAATTTTATATATCTTATAGTTAATTAAAATGATTGCCAATATATTTTCTCAACATCAATAAATTATTTGCAATTAATTTAAATTGAAAATTCGTTACTGTAACTTTTATATCTAAAATTATTACATGTAAAAAACGTGTTTTATGGTTTTTTGTTTCTCTTTACCACTTTCTGTTAGACAATCAATCATATTTTAAAGGAGTTGATTAAAATAAATTATATTTTTATATTGTTACAATATATAAGTGTTATAATTTGACATTACAAACAAAATTAATCTATATGCCTTGTTCCTATTTTCATTTTATCTACACTCATAAAATATAGCCATTGTAACATTTCTTGACCTACTTCCATTAAAAATGTTTCGAATCCAAGTATATTAGTTTATTATTTCTTTAATATTGTACAAAAATAGGTTACTATATAGTAAATTTACTCTATAATTTTCTAAGAAATAATTTAAAACAAGTTATTATCAATATAGTATACAACATAAGTTATTATCAAAGAAATTTCGATTACTTCTGTGTACAGGTCTTTTATTACCAAAGAAAAATAAATTGAAATTAAAGTGAACAATTATAATAATTTTCCATATATACTTATGCTCCATTCAATGTCTTTGTTATACATATATATATATATATATATATATATATATATATATATATATACATGTATATACATATCCACATATTTGTGCATGTGTGTATATGTGTACAAACACATTTTCTTAAGACTCTCATTAGATGTCAGCAAAGCTCTTATAATTTACCTACGATATATAGTTATTACCTCAAGTTTTTGGATAGTTAACACTTGCTAACTAATTATTTACTAGTCTTATGACTTATTGGATTTTGTGCACTTTTATCAATATATAAATAAAAGTTTAATAATTAAATATAATTGTAACCCTTTATAATAAAATATTTTGAACAAGGAAATTACCGATCGAGTACGTTAATTTCTGAAAAGAATAGAAATAACTACATACGTAACATATTCAGTTATTTTACGAGAAGTGGCTCAGAAATTCGTAAATGTAGCAAAAGAAGCTAGCTTCAAACTTACAATAAAGGTGAAAGCGGGCGATAAAAATAAGAGTATAATATTTTACCCGGTAACATTTTAAAGATATAGTTTTTAAGACGTACATATTGTATGATAATATCTACGTAAGTATCTTGGTATCTTCCAAGGATTTGTAATGTATTAGAAACATTGAAACGTCAAATATTATTTTACCTGTACATATATATATATATATATATATATATATATATATATATATATATATGTGTATATATATATATATATATATGTATATATATATATATATATATATATATATATATATATATATATATATATATATATATAGATATAATAGTAATAGTTTGCAGCATTGCAGCATGATTTCAAATAAATGAACGTGAGGGTATATAAAGTTTTTGAAAATGGAACAAATCCGCCGAAGTTGTATTATTAATATTAAAAAAATTATTTAAATGGATATAAAATCCATTTAAATATTTTTTAAAGGTTAATCGACTGCTTTTTAGGAAAAACTAGTCAGACTTTATTTTAAATATCACCTTCTATTTCATCCAACTTAATATGACTCTATTTTGTCAAAATCACAGGTGACGATTCGTTATATTTATAGATTCTATACACTTAACTTGATTAATTATTGACAGCTCTGATTTAGTTTTGGTCATCTTTCCCAGTGGGGCAATATAACATTCTGCCCCAGTGACTGCTACTAATGCGCTATTGAAAAATTATTGGAGGGTTCGTAATAGTTTATTCTTTTAATACATATAAATTGTGTAGGTGTATTTCATTAAATACTTTCTTTCCTTGTTTTTTAAGTGTTGAATTTTACCATATTTTTAAATACACTTGTATATTAAAACTATGAAATTTCGAAATCTTATATTTTAACAAATTGCGAGATGGGCATGGAATTTTTGAGAAATTAGTGGAAATTTACTAAAATTCTTCGAATTTCATTTGAAAAATTTATTTATAAATGGAAGTTTATTTTAAACTTTCATTTTAGATATTTTTCGAGCAGGCGCCTGGCTTTAATGTTCAATAATTTGTTAATTTACTTCCACACGTTAATACATACATTTTTAGCTGCTTCTTCCAACATAGTTTTTGTTTTAATAGATATGCACTCAATATCATATGCACTCGTATGTCTTTGGGTTTTCTATGTTTTATAATAATATTTTACCAGGTAACATTTTAATGATGTACAGTTTTTTAAGATGTCGTCGAATAAAAAGTGTAATAAGGCATAATATTGGCACACATGTAGATTTTTGTTGTCTTTAACTTCGTTCTTTTGACAAAATATCAATTTCTTTATGTTCAAACCAACACTTTCTTTGACATTTCATTCAGAGTTATAAAAATAATGGTACCAAGTAACTTTTTCAATAGATATTCAGTTGTTATCTTTGTCAATCACTGCCAATTTGGTTTCATCTTACATTTGCGCGTAACTTTCATAAAACTGTAGATAACATTTTAAGAATATTTGAGTATCAGAAAGAAATATAAATTACTTACAATTGACCTCATGGTCGTTCCCAAATTTATTCATACCTCTATGTATTACCATGTTTTTAAATGGTGATTAATAATATTATTTTATATTTTATATTATATATATTTATATTTATATATATATATGAAAAACTCACTCTGCTAGTTTTCTTCATATTTAAAACGTTAACCTTTTTTATATTCTTCATACACATACAATTTTGTATTGCAATTGAGCATAGTCCTTTTGGTTAATATTTTAGAAAAGATATTTCCTACTGTTTCTTTTTGAACTATGTACTGAAGTGAGTGGATACATAATTTGCGAGGTCGGGCGTGGAATTACCACATAAAATTATCGCGAACTTTGTGACGTGGTCTAAGGAACGGCCGTAACGCCGCGTCTCGAAGGCGCTGAAGACGTCTTTATCGCGGTCCGCAGCCGCAGAAAAGGTTGGAGCTCATTGTCTGCGAACATTATTGAACGATGAATGGAGATAGCGGGGCCAGCGTCGCGTGTGGCGCCCGTCTCGCCTCTATGACGAGGGTCGCGCTTGCATTATGTAAAAATAATTTAAGATTTGCGCAAACTAGACCCGCCGCAAAAACCTTTAGACGCCTTTTAGTAATCAAAATGAAGTCTGTGGATACATAAATTTTCCCACGTTATTTTAGGCGAGATTGTAATAGGATGAAATGAAAAAGGATGGACAAATACTTTAGTAGATTGACAAAAAATAACATTTTACCTTTCTACGTTACAGTTTTCTACTTTGTCAGTATCGTCAAGAAATTTTTTGACGATGCTGACAGGTTTTTTTTATCGCTTTGCCGTCTAAATGATAAAGCGAACTTAAAATTTTTATTATCTATCTAAATATATTATTTCTAAAAGGTGTTTTTTGGTCGAGCGGCTCGATCTCTTTAACTACTGCACCAAAAAAAATAAAAATAAATACCCACTTAAAGCTTATGTTTTCTACTTTGGAAGAAAAATATAATTCGAAAAAAATCTTTTTGTTAATAAAAAAATTAATTTTTATAACAATTGGCATGATCGCCATCTGTGGGCGACACATCAAATATCTTAGCCAAATTGTATACTTGGAACACGCTAGATGGCGATATAGTGCGAAGACTTCGCACGGGTCAGCTAGTCTTATATTATTGCTCTGAAAAATAATTTTTATTAAATTTTAAGCTGTTTTATATCTAATAGATTAACTCAAGACACCTGGTAATGGAAAATTATCTCTATTTTTTATTTAGTTTAATATTCACACCTCGGTTTATTGAATTTATGAAACAAATGAAATCTTATATCTAACTTGTGGTATGATTAAAATATACAATATATTATTTATTTATTTACAAAATGAAATACCTTTAGGTATATAAAGTGAAACTGATGCTTCAAAAATAATGTCCTATGCTTATAGTTAGAACATAAAGTGATGTGGTAGCCTGAAATCGGTTACGTCAATTGAGATTATAGTACTAGGTATGTTTAAAATATATAAATACTAGCACGATTGTACGTACATAGTCAGTTTTGAAGGAAGGGTGGAGCGGCGAGCTGAATAGAAGGGAATGCAAGGAAATAAGCGAATATAATATGAGGTTACTTAGGATATGGGTGTGGAGTGAACGTGTATTGAGAATTAATTATTTCCGAATCCAATTTATTCCATAATTTTGCAGCACACGCTGTACTTAAACGATTATTCATACAATTATATATACGTTTACTATGGTGTATTGAAACGTATTAAAATAAAAATCTTCATAAATTATAAATTACAATAACGATCTCTAACTAAAATTAAAAACCGAATAGATAAGCTATAATCATAAAATAAAACTTAATTATTCTACTTTGATTAGTTAAAAATTACATTGATTAAATAGTGATAGGAGTATACAGTTTATCAAAAAAAGGGGTTAATTTTTATGAACACGACATACACGAGGGGTACAAATAGGTAGAAGACATCGTAACTTACTAAAAGCTTGGAAATTAGTACTGTACTAATGACGAACTGCCTTTTCGTCATGTAAGGAATATATAAAATGTATCTATATATATATATATATATATATATATATGTGTGTGTGTGTGTGTGTGTGTGTGTGTATACGCAGATACACTTTAAATGATATTAATTTTTGATAACACTTGGATTATATGTACTTGCATGTACATTAATAAATTGACATGCTTCATAAACTAAAAAAAGCAATGACTAATAAATAAAAATATTACCTACGAAACTTTACGTGAATACGAAGTAAAAAGTACATTAAGTGGAAAATGTTACTACCTTCCCATGAACAAATAAATATAGTATAAGATATTCATTTCGTAAATTGATAGAAAAAGACTCGGGTTTGTATTGAAAATTTCCATTTCCAGCACTGATTTCAGGCATGAATATTTTATCTTATTTATCTATAGCTCATTCAATTCTTTTCTATCAAGGTGTCAAACGGAGTTTCCGTATGACAAAATTGGTTAAAAATTCTGAAAGATTAAAAAAAAAAAAACTATATAGTTTAAATTAAATGGTTATTTATTTCGTAGAAGAGAACAATTTGTATAATTCATCAATTATGTAGTCTAAATTTCTTGTATTTTAGTTATATTAAGTATTATTTATTTACGTCCCTTTATATTTCTTCATAAATAAGTGAATTAAAATACAGAAAATAACGTTGGAGTTTTAATATCACGACGTTGCTCAAGTTAATTAATTTGAAATACTCCATTTTCGACGTCACTACTTTTCAGACACGTCCATTTTACTACACTACCATACTTAACAAAATTTTTAATATGTCTAGGCACAAACACAATTTTACTGCTTATTTATAACGTTTATTTTATTTACATATTCATATTTAGCTTTCTTTTACATATTCATATTTCTCCCTCTTCTCTAATTTATAGCGCGTATTAATTTTCAGATATCTACTAAATGTGTATTTATATTTCCGTGTAATTAATTGCAAAATACTAAGAATTAGAATGCAATCTACTTTAAAATTGTTCTACCACACAAAATTTCTAACAACAATCGAGTAAAAGGAAATTTCCAGTGGCGATACAGCATTCAATATTGAATTAGAAGAAATTGATTCGTGCTTACGGGAACTGATTTGCAAAATTATGGCAAGTTATCAAGAATGTAGGTAATTGATATTTATAATATTCAAACATAATAAATTTTAATAAATTAATAATATTCAAACATAATTAATTTATAAAAATTTTATTTTTCCTTTTACTATAGGAAAATATTTAGATATTTAGGTAACCCAATTATATTATTTTCATAGAAGAACAAACATGCTAAATTAATATTTTGAAATCCAAGCCGACAGGAATTAACTACAATTTCACTCATCACCTCGAGATCTTGTATAAATTTAATAATACAAAATTACCAATAAGAACAATCTATTAGATTACTATACAATAATTTAATATAAATTAAACTAACAAACTGTATCTCGGAAGAAGTTAGTGGGAAGGAAAAATATCAGGACAGGGCACCGCCCACAAACGCCGACTTAAATAAGATAAGGTTGCGGAAAAAGGGAAAGTCATTGAAATATATATTTCAAGGTCTACGGGGGTGAAATATAAAAAAACACCCGGTGTTTGAAATCTGAGATGATAGTGTTAACGTTACACTTTGGTTGAGTAATAATGGTCTTCTAATCATTCACTATATGAGTAAGAATATCAGAGAATTTTTAATACCAAAGATCAAATTAATAATTTCGGTAAAAAATTAATACAAAATTAGTACTAAAAATAATAATGTAATGAGTATCTAAAATGAATACTACCAATGAATGGAAGGACAGGAATTTACAAAAATAACGAGAATGATCATAACTACAAATTAACGACGGTTTTATAAAATGTTAAAATATAAATATGTGTTAAAAAAAATTAGAGAAGCTGTAAATAATTACATGTCATTACCTAAATTTAAAGTGTAAAAATAAAGTGAAAAAATTCTGATTTGATAATAATCAATGTATAATAATTATATCGTCTACTCTATGCAAAATAATATTTTATTATTGAGTAGAGATAAAATGTGATTGCAAATTATAATATGATTTCAAAAATTAACGTATTTATTTTTAATTCTTAGAAATAAATCTCAATAATTTTTAAGAAATAAGGTTTTATTTTATTATACGCCTACTTCTATTTTATCAGAATCTTTAAGAAATTAATTATATGTACTTATAGATAACTATGTTAGAATATCCAGGTAGAGTAGACCAATGCTTTAACCTGATGCATTTGTAAATCAATTTTCTATAATATACTTGACAATTTAATATAATTAAGAAGAGTTGTTTCATGATTAAGTTCAAAGTAATACGTCGATTTGTAAAAAATAATGTAAGGTTTCTTAAAATTTTAATAAATATCTGAACATCATAATGTAAAAAAACGATGTAAAACTTAACGGAACGGTTTGAATAAAGACTAATTTGAGAAAATCAATATAAAGAGAATACGTGAACGTGGAAAATTCATATTTTTATAAAAATTATAAAATTGTTATTAAAAAAACTAGTCAAATTTACAAATACATTTCCTACTTTTGTTGGTAATGATGCATTATATATAATTTAGATAGATTAAATTATAAGGATAATTAGGATGAAAACAAATTTTTACTGTTTTCAAATCTCTTAAATCATGATTGTGAATAGATTTTCCTTAATTAAACAAATGTGGGTTAGTAAATAATATACATGCACCAATTACCCAGACCATTGTAAATTACCAATTGCTTAAAACTTAATATGCCTGAATGTATAAAACCGAATCTAAGTTTAAATTGCGTTTCAGGGAAATATACAAAAAACTGATTATGACGTCAACAAATGTTATTTCACAGCTATTGTGAAATAACAAATGTTATTTCACAGCTAATAGCCTAGGCATATTGCCTTACAGGACGAAAATCTGAAAGCGAAAATAAACAACTTTTCTACTTTATATTTACCGAAAGTAATATTTTACATGACGTGAAACAAAGCAACTTTAGGCAGAGGAAATAAATTGATATGAATATCAAGTGTTGTTAGAACTTCATATGTTAATCCACATATCTATGAGGTTTTTACTGAAAGTATTGATATATAAAATATAAACTATTAAATTGTTCATCTTTTACATGCTGTGTAAAAGGTGTAAAGCGTATAAAATTGCGTGGAAGAAACTAACTACTTGCAATAAAATCGGGGAAAAATTAATTGCGGTTAAAACTTTAATAAATTTTACTGAAATATCAGTCTATAAAAGTTCCAAATAGTGAATTTTTGTCATAGTTCCTTCCCATATTAAAATGAAACATAGAAATTTATTATACATTCATGGTAAGTAGTTTACGCTTCGCATTTCTTTGAGATATTTTACAAGACATTTCCTAATGAAATCTTTGTCTTATTAGATAAACCAATTATAAAATATTGTTATAAATTAGTTTCCATAAAGGATATTTTTAATTTTAATTTCATGCAATTACTTGTGCAATGTTTTAGTGTTCATAATAAAATGTACTTGTTAGATTTATTTGCTACAAAGTGATAATAATATTAATTTCGTACTTTACGTTCCAAATAGTATTTTAGTTATAATACTGTTAATATATTTTTAGGTAATATTAATACTTGTAATTTTGCTTTTAACATTTAAGTAACAATTTGGAAAAGTATATCCGTACTTTCGTTTGTTGAATAATTTCACCTTAACGATTTTTGTACGTCTTTTTATAGAGAATTCCATATACAGGAGAAAAATAATTTTAACTTGCAGCATATTCGTATGAATTAAATAAATTTTTCCAATATGTCCGTGACAAAGAAAACCATTAATAACCAAAATATAATTTGTGATTGTTTATTTAAATGTTTGCAACAACAATTTTTCTTTTTAATTTTTGTTTCTCCCCGATTGCAATAATTTATAACATGAAAGTTATGTAATATATTATATTTTATTTTTGCTTATGTAGGTATCGGACAAAAAAATATTGCACAGTGCATTGCTGAAAATAAATTACAACAATTATAGGGCTTGCTTTCCTTTTTCAGTTATTTATTTTCTACGCATCTGGTTTTTTAATTTTTTCTATTATCACTTATGTTTTTACAGTTAGTTTTTCTTTAATTATTTTAAACTTTCCAGTTTTATTAATAAATGTCTTGCTAATTTAAATATTGGGTAGTATTGGTAAGTAAATAAGATCTACAATAAAGTAAATAATTTGGAGGTTTTATTAATTGAACGTATTGTCAAATTAAATTTAAACAAACAAGTTATGTATTGTTTCGTAATAATCATTCAAGACCCTTCATTTTGTTACTCTACACGGTAGGTTTAGAAAAGAAAACATTTGCCAGTCTAAAAACACCAAAAACCTACCATTTCGATTTTTTGAAATTTTAAATTACTCAGTGTCAACGCGTCACTAAATCGAATCTAACGACTACTCATATATTAAAATCCATCAACCCATTAAGGCAGTCCATTCCAAAGGAATAGACATACATACATACGTAAGTATATACACTCGAAAAACATAATTCTGCTACTGAGGCAGTCGGGTAAAAATAAGTTAGTTAACAGAAATTAGTATTTACCCGATAGGTATGTTACTTTAAGAAGCCGAAAGACAATTTTCCATCTGTTAATTAAACACGCATTTTTTTATTTATATAAATGGTTAACAGAAATTGAATTATATAATTTCTTAGATTGATATCGGAAATTAATTTAAATAATTTTGCTGCTTTATAAATTTCACACAATCGGTATGTTTTTAAAATTAAAATTACTTTAATGTGCCTATAAAATATCGTTTGAAAGTTAAGACTATCGTTACAAAAACCAGATCAATATTGCAAATATCATCACAAAGCTGTGAGAATTCTACTAATAAAACTTGACACTAATTCGATACGGTATTTTACTCGAGTAAAGTTTATTAACTTCTCTATCAGTTGTGTATAGAAATTTACAACACCTTCGCCGATATGCCATCATCCGCGTTAAGCTGCTAACTTCTAAGTATCACATTACAAGTAGCACTTAGTTCGGATTACTCCCGGCAGAACTTAGCAAGTTCACTGGTCGTATGGCTTTATCGAGTGGGCAAGTACGTAGAGCTTTGTGCTCTGTTGATAAGTAGTTTAATTAAGTGGCTGCTTCATGTTTAGGTTTTCCGGTCAGTTTCAGCATATGCATTTATCGGTTCTGTTTTATCTTCGCATATATTTCTTGTAACGTGTCAAACTATTTAATGTAATGGGTGTTTATAAAACGCCATAAAGTTTATATGGTAAACAATTATATATTATGACGGTTTAATAAGACTGCAGTTCTGTTATCTCCTGCAGTTCCGCAGGTATTTAAAAAAAATAAAACAAATAAAAAATATGTAAAGGACAAGAATTAACGAAACATTATGAAAAAAATCCTTATATTTTGTATTGCTTCTGTTTATGAGTTTTGATATAGGTTTAATGCGTTTCGAAACCTATAGTCTAAATGATGTGGAATTTATAAATGTAGTTGGGAAGATTGGGAAGTTGTAGATGTATGAAAGTAACTTATTCATCTAACACATTTAATTTCTTACCCGTCTTACTTATCTCATACACATAATCTCAATAATTACCGAGGGTTATTTTCCGAATGAGAAAAAAAACAGAAAAAAAAGTTATTTGTTCACGTACATTATTGTCCGGTTAAATAGATAACGAGACTATTAGACACAACCTCCAACTAGCTAAGCATATAGCATTTAAAAATGAGATAATATAGTAAAATACTGTAGGTTAAATAAGCAGACTATGTAACAGAACCAACGAAATTTGTAGAGTGTCGTAATGTTAATATAATTTTTTTATCAAATATGAAGACATGTTTGTATATATTTTAAATATTTATAATCAATTTTAAACTGTTATTTTTTAAATTGTTGTAATACCACTTGAATATGCGTTAATTTTTATTTATATATCACTACAGGTAATTTGAGTGATATTAAAATTTTAAAATGTTTCACTTATATGACATATTTCGAATTTCAAGTAGAAATTGTTGCTACAGTAATAAGCGGCTAATAAAGGCCCACTTTTAAGTTTAAAATCCTAAATACTACTGTTTATTACCTTAACTACTACTGTTACTTCGTTTTATTGTGTGATCTATGGTTTTCAATATTAACCTGATTAATTTCTACTTTAGACAAGATTAAAGTACGATATTTATAAAAGCCAACTTAATTAATTTACAAAGTTTTAATCTCTAATAAGTTTACAATAAACTTCACAATACATTCTAGGTAAAATAGCTTTTTGTATAAATTTACAATTGACTATATTAATAACTCTCAACCGCTGAAATTATTTTTAAAAGTTGCAAATAGATAATGAATATAAGTGGAAAAATATACAGATTAGAACAAAAATTCAAACCTGATTAAAACAGTATTATGAAAATCTGCACTCATGCTCTAAGACTAAGTTTTTCTTGGTATTAAAGAAATATGAAAATCACTATCCAGTACAATTGAGTGACATTATAAGTTATGTAATATACAATGAATTAAAAATTGTTATGTCCACTGACATTTTCTGAAGTATTTAAATGTGAAAATGTTACTTCTCAAGCAATCGGAAGTTGTTAAGGATATGCAATTTTATATAAGCAACTGCTTCGTCGTCCTTTACCACGCATCGTTCATGTCAGGTAAAGGTAGAGTTCCCAGAAACCTCATAAACCTACAACTAATTTTTATACAAGTTATAAAATAAATGATCTATATTTGGAACGTCATCTTAAGGTTGCTTTTTACGTTTTAACCGGGCGTTTTGTATATTTGATGCTCTGTTCGTATTAAAATATTGATAACTGAAATCTGTTCCGGTAAGGATTTTAAGGATGCTTAAGTTTGTACGTTAAAATGTTTAATTTTTGATATAGCAGAAAGACATTTTTCGAAATTTAAAACTTATGGAAATTTTAAAATATATTGCAAATATTCCTTCTCATCTCAAATTTATTTTTTTTTCTTTTTCCATGTTATTTCGACATTTGGAGTGTATTAAGTACGCTCAAAATAATATTGACTATATTGGGATATTCTATTAAAAATAAATCGCATAAATGAAGATAATTACTAGACAGTACTTGAATATCTCTTTATATAACATCTCTATAAATAGTTAGTATATTAAATTTTCGCATGGAGTTTCTTTCAGTTATTTAAATAGAATAAAATATAGTATTACTTTCTTTAGATTTTTAAAAAGATATTACTATTGTCAAATTTTTGTGTCGGTTTATTTTTTTGTTTTCTTGTCAAAAAATTGAAAAGTTATGGAATAAATTTTCTATAAGCAAGTGATTAATTACTCAAGAAGATAATATTTTATGGATTTAAGTAAGAACTTAAATTCTGATAATAAAATTGCTACTATATCTTGCGACTAATTCCTATATTGTCAATTTAAATGTAGAGAACTATGCATGGACGAAATACAGTTTTAATTAGCAACGGGGCTCATTCAAATACTGTGTATATTGTCCACAACGGAAAAGTTAAAGACCAAGTAAATTATTAAAATTCGCGAGAGACATTTTTCACTAAAAGGGGACGCTAAACTACAACAAATTCGCAGCCTCACCGTCCGCAAATTTATATTACGGGACTCTGACGTTGACACAGGTCCGTCCGTTGAAAAACCTCCGCCGTCCATACATCAAACGGAAACTTGCCGCGAGTTCATTGTCCCCGCAGGGAGTTTCGCCTAGAGCTAGCTGTTAAATAACCGACAATAGATATCGCGCCCTGGGTTTTAACGAAATTAATAAACTTTCGCCTTTGACTTAAACTTTCAACAATTTCGTACCGACAAAGGCGACTGGAAATTAAGATCCCGCTTGCTGTTTCCCTTATCGTTACACAAATTAACGACATTACGATTTCCTTTGACGTGCGAAGTATTAATGGCCTACTAAAGATTGAGAACCTTTTCAAAATATGTAGCTGTATATGTCAATGATATGATAACGACAAAGAAATTTATATATAATTACGTAGACGTTATAAAATTTGCTTGAATTGATTTGTTGGCCAACAACGAAACCTTATTTACGCATAGTATAATTTTAAATATATTGTTCTTTCTGGAGACAAAAACAATTATAGTTCTTTGCAAATAGATAAGATAAAAATCAAAAAAGGACTTAATAGAGTAAACATAAACAAAATCAATGTTTCTTATCATAATTACTCAAAAAATAACAATTGAAAGTTCACAAAACAAAAATAATAATGTAAAAACATGGGAAGGTTTATATATTATAAATTCTCCAGCAATAAAAGTCTTCTCTTTATTGTATTTATTATATCGCATTTTCAGGAAAATTATAAATTAATATATAATTAAAATTAAAATTTTAATTGTACATTATATATACATATATATATATATATATATATATATATATATATATATATATATCATATATATATATATATATATAAATATATCATGAAATGATGAGATTACACTTGATCGATTGAAGAAATAAAATTGGTGATACTTTTTACTTAACAGCCATGAAATTGTATTACATAAATATGCCATTGGCGCTCTAAAAATGCTATTCCAAGGCTTAGGTAATTTCAATAGTTTTAATGTGATCTCTTATATATATCCGATTTCACGGACTCTATTTCTTTCGTCGTAGTTCGCGCTAGATCTTTTGTTTTTCTGTCGTAGTTTAGTCGCATCGTAACAAATTATTTTATTTAAATATATTCATCATATTTTGCATTACTTTCACCTTTAACTTCCATAAGTATCTTTGCTTTCATCCACGCACATATTTTATACTTTATATACAAACTATCTTAATACGTATTTTTTTACTTCATGTACAAACTATCTCGATAATTTTTACAAACTATCTGAATTAAAAAATGTAATAATTTAACAAAGTTCTTCACAATATTTTTCTTTCACTTTGCTTACACCTATTTCTAATACAAAGACTACTTTTTACCACATTCTCTTCAAAACAAGACTGAACGCTAGAAATAGCTATTGTATTCTTCATTGTACGTAAAATTATGTATCAGATGTCAGGAAAATTGAAAACAAACTTTAAAACACATACATATATGTATGTGTATATATATATATATATATATGTATATGTATAAGTATATGTATATGTATATGTATGTATATAATGTAAATATTCATTCACTCTTCATCTTCCACTGAGCTATTCAGTTCCCACTGGAACGCCCAGAAAAATACTTTCAGTTGAATGGATTACCATTTCTCAACCATCATACTCTACGAACTCCTTGCCTCCGACTATCTATTTACACTATGGGTTTCAGTATTCGCTAATTATATATTCGACAACAAACTTAAGGATACAGACTATTTTAAGGGTAAATTTTCTTTTCTTTACCCGAAAGCTCAAATAATTTGATAAGAAACGAATTGTATTCCTGTGTACATGCTGATAGCAAGTGGTAGAGAATGACGGTACTTATATGAATAAGGATTGACTTATTTCTTTAATTACAAGAAAATATATAAAAATAATAAAAAGCAAAATATGACATTTTCTAACAAAAAAAATTACGCCTGATTCAGAAATAATTCGACAATCAAATATTACATTCTGCCATTATTTTAAAAATCTTTAAAGACACTTCTTTAATGTTTATTTTAAGATCTTTTAAGCTAATTTTTCAGTAACAAAATTAACGAGTCATTCCACTTTAAATATCGACCTTTATATGTCAATTTACATGAAAAACCTCCTGATGTGGGATCAAGTGGATAGACAAATTTAGAAAAAATTAAACGCTTTATGGGAAAATTTCATAACATCTCTCACCGTTTAGTACAAACTAAAATTAAAGACCATATCCAAGTGAAAGAAATTAGTTGGATGAAATATTAGTAATTGTATGTTTTCTACTTTAGTATTTAATGGCTCCTTTATTATTGTGTATCTACAGTCTAATTCACCAAAAAGCTTATGCAAATTTTTACAATTAAGATTAGCTTTTTAGTTAAAAGAATTTTAAATATGTTGTATATTTACTGATACTAATAAGTGTTGTAAATAATTGAATAGAATATTAGATTATAGCATGTAATGCATTCAGACAACGATTCATTATGATGCTAATTTAAATTTTAATAAACTTTTGATTTTCTAATGGCACATTTGAAAATGAGTTTTATTTGATAATAAAATGTCTACGGAAACTTTGTGATTCAGGAGCAGATTTTGGGTGTGAATAAGCGTATGACCATGTCAATTATATGATATATTAAATTATTTTGCAATGGATGAAAATTTTACGAAATTACTACAAAAAAATTGATTTCTAAAAAATCGACTTCCTGTCTTTAATCAAAATATTTTTCTTGTATTCTTTATGTATCAATCCATGCTGTTTCAGTAGTGTCTAAAAAGGGGGTTAGTAGGTATATTTATATTGGCTGATTTCTAAAAATATCTCATAAATCAATATATCTACAAAAACAAAAGTTTCTCTTATATCGAAATTTTAACTCATGGAAACTTAGCGAGTAGGTTCAGATAAACCATTTATTGCTGTATAGATTGACGATCATTATATATCATTTTCATGATAAAGAATTTTCGTCTCCTCAAAAGACTTTTGACAAATCTCTGAATAAGGTTAAAGTAAGATCTTTTAAAAAAGTCCATATTTTACAACGATTATTTTGTTGAAGAAAAAACATATTGGAATCGATAGGAACTAATTTATGAATTCTTTAATTTTACTTTAATATCGTAAGTACACCGTCTACACAAATTAACCGGCATCGAATAATTTAATTCGTCTTAGTTTACCCTCAATGTAGTCAAGCGTAGTCGACTATAGATGAACGTCTATTTATATCTTTCAAAGAATCGCCGCGGTGCCTTTGAAATTTTGAAATTAATTAAAATAATCCCAAATTAAGCTGAAGAATAATCAAAGACGCATTTTGTTTTAATTGATGACAAAAATGATTACGAAGAAATATTTTTGAATTTAATGAACCAAAGAGTCGGTAATATAATTGTGAGTAGATGAATCGGAAACAAATTTGAAAACACTTGAAGAAATTAAGTCAGAAAATGTAAGATTATTTAAGATAATATTAAAATAAAATCATTCATGCCTTCTGAGCTTGATCACAAACGTACTAAGTTAGAATAACATGAAAATAAGCAGATTTTATATTTAGGTGCCGATAAGCAAGAGTAAAATGTCGAGACCCATAAACTGTAAACCATTACTTACCTTAAATACTCTAATAACAAAATTTATAATTAGGTGGCTTACAAGCTTATCATTTTAAAGTTATCTATTTGTAAATATTTATTGATATTTATTAAACAACTACGTTGTTTGGCATATTGGAACCTCTTAGAGTCGGTCGGTTGTGCAGGTTGAAATTATTAAAGAAATAATTTATCACAACTGTTTATCCTATACATTTAACAAACCAGCCAATTCTACAATTGGCTGGTTTGGACATTAATAGTATTTACGAAAAAGTGGTTTAGGGGAACATAACGAAAGTAACAGAAAACAAGAATATTGTTTTTGTCTCTTTGTCTGTGTATCTATTTATCTGTTTGAACCCTCAACACGTAAAATCACTCAGTTAATTGAGACGGAGTTTTTTTTTTGAAAGATAGGGGTTGAATTGCCGTACCATTAACTAATTTTTCATTGGAATTGGTGCACACGAACAGAAGAGAAATTATTTAAAAAAAGTAATATATATATACATATATATATATATATATATATATATATATATATATATATATATATATATAAATGAAAATATTAGGTAATGAAAATAGAAAACAAGTGATGAAAACATTTTTAAAAATTAATTTTCAACATAGTGTTGTAAGAGGCCACTAATCTTAATATTTTTTTCCACTCCCCTAACCGTATCAGAATTCGGGTTATGAAGTTGTTCTACGTTTTATCTATGGTTAGAGCGATGTCTATTCGAATTAATTACTGTCTGTTTTCTCTGTTATACGTTGTTGTAAAATATTTTGGGTAAATATGTAATTCAGCCTGGAGATTTTCAGGAAAGTAATAAATAAACAATTTAATTTTATTTTGAATAATTCTTAATCTGATCCACTAATGATTGATTATGCCTTTTTTGTTTGTTTCTTCCCTTGCCCATAAACTACACTATTTTATGTTCTCAATATATTCCATCAATCAGCAATATTTCTTTATTTTACTATCGTATTATTATCAATATCAAGAGTTATCTAAACAAGTTTCCCGCTCATTCTACCCACACTTTTTTAACCGTCTATTCAGTAATAAATTAAACACATTCTACATTTTTACCAAGTCCATATTCCCACGTTTAGTTCTAAATATTATTTCACAATATCTTAGAACATTTGTACAAATCGAATGTTATGAATGATTTGTTAAAATTATTTGAAATACATTGAATTGGTTCGTCATAAATATAATGTACGTTACATGTCCGTATTTAAATTTAACTACATAAATATAGGCATTCGCATCAAGTTTCGTACCAATGCAGCAAATGCTGAGTAAAAGTTGTGGATGAAACCTACAAACCTATTCAAGTGGAATTTGTTCCGATCACCAGCGGCAAGGAAGGCGATATTAATTACATTCCAGCGAGCGCTTGCCGGCGAACGTAGCTTCCCTGAATACAAATCAGTCGGCGAAACTATTCTTTGAAAGCAGAATGTCTTGTATTGTTATGAAACTTCACATCGCTTCCATTTATATTCAGTAGTCAGTCATTTATTTATTTATTATATGTCAGAGGTTATACGTCTTTGAAATTTTTGGCTATTTTCGCAAGCTTCATAAATGTTTGGAATAAATGTTGCAAATGTGCTCGCTCTGCTTTCATTTAAGACAATAATTGTCTTGTAAATATTAATATATAAAATTTATTCACAATTAAATGAAACTACGTGATGTAGTATTATTTCTACTTTCTTTCATTTCTTTACCACGACCTAGGTTTCGTTGTGTTACAACATCTTCAGGTGGGCTATTAACAAAGATTCTTGCAGAAGATTTAGTCGCTAAAATGTCAATATATATAAAGAGTCTATAGTATCAAAGATTATAATGGACTGTTAGGTTAATGAATGCAATTGTACGATCTATTCAGCAATTGTTACTCACAAAAATAATTTGTTATATACATCAAACATTCTTTTTTCATGAAAAACATTGAATAAATAGAGAACATAATTTTTAAAAATAAACCGTAGTAGTAAATAATTATTGTAATAAAGTGTGTTTTAATGTCGTCCAAAGTATATTTTTAATGCAAATTTTTGAAAAATATTACAATAAAAAAAATAATAAAAAAGATAAGGATATAATATTTTTCTATATATATATATATACTTAAGTATGTATGGAACCCTATAAGTGCGACACATTTATAATTCAAACCAGTTCAATATTCAAAATTAAAAACAAAAATGCTACTCTGCATTTGTTTTTAAGTTTATGGATATGATTGAGGTGATTCAACTATATTGTCTCTTATAGGTAATTTTGTAACTCATAAAATAAATAAAAGAGTATATTCAAAATATTAGGATTTATCAAAAAACTGTTTAAGTATTTGAGATATTGCATAATGTAATATTTGATCGTACACAAAATTACATTATTAATATCTCATATCGTATAAAAAGTACAATATGCCTTTTGAAGCAATATATTTAAAAAAAGAAATCTTTAATGCAAAGGTTTGCTTTATTTCTTAAACTTGATACCAATATTTTGTTCCAAATTTATCCGTCCTGATTATTATGCATTCTAATCAATTTATAGAAACAAAGAAAAACAAGGAAAGCCTGCGAACTCAAACAACGCATTTGAATTAATGATGAAAGGCGCTCGAATTGCTGTTTTTTCCCTCCGAGTTTACGTAAAATAATTTTCCGTGTTTAACTAACTCCAAATAAAAACATTTGTTTTGTAAGGCAAGGAAAAATTATTTTGATTACGGTGACACAGAATTTTTACACTGATTTAAATATGTAAATATAGTAAGGAATTAGTAATGCAAACCACGGCTTTTCGCCCACAAATTTTATGGTTTAAGGGATTTTTTTTCTATTAAGGAAATTTCCTTCTACCTATTTAATACAGAGTTATTTTTATTAGGGACAAAGTTGATCCAAGTATAATTTAAAAAATGCAAAACTTAGTAAGATCAATAGCACGAATGCAAATAATTTGTATAAAAAATTTAATACATAATATAAAAAATTTCTCTTCACTTTTATTAAATGTATTCCTTTTTCTCTCCAATACTTATTTGTCTATTACTTTTTAATCGTTGTATTTACATTAGTAATAAACAATGTATGCTGATCAAAGAAGATGATAAGATGGTTTGGATAACAAAAACCGTTCATTAGGGAAGGGCTAGGGAAACATAAGTAAACTAAAGGCAATAAGATATTAAATTACATATTATATGAAAAAAAAATATTTAACTAAAACCGAAGCTGACCAAAATATATCAGGTTACAGTAGGAAATTTTTAAGTTAGTTTTGAATAGAGGGAAAGTTGCGCTTTTTGTCACGGTTCGGCGGAAAATAAGTTATGTATGAATATAAATATGAAGTTAATGGGAGAATCGATAAGTAAATAATAGCTGCCAAACATAATTTAAAACCGATTTAAACATAATCTCCTTATATATTTCTTTCATGGTTTTTTAAGATTATTATAGACTTTTGCAATTATTGCAATAAATCAAAAAACGCTGACATATATAATGCATTGTAATGTCCATTGTCATTTATTTATTTTTAAAACAGACAATTCATTTGGAAAGCGAATTCAGATTCAATATATATTCAGGTTTTTTTTTATTCAAAATAATTGATTTTTATATCACGTGAGTAATATGTGCATTATTTTTATAATGATTTGTCATATTCTATAAAAAACAATACCATTTTATCAGAATACCTTTCATACCAATTGCAGAAATGAATGTGATTAGGGTAAGCGCATGGTATATGACAGTTAAACGGTCATTATTTTAATATATCTATATTAATGTTTTACTTAATTATTTGTGTTTTCGATTGATGCTAATCCATTTTTAAAGGCATAAATATATTTCAAATTAAAGTGAAATGTCAGAATTATTAATTAAACCGAATTTGATTTTAAGTCAAATTTTACAATTAATTTAAGAAGTATGTTCCCAGTCTTTCCAAAGAAACACGTGATTACAAATCCTAATAGATATAAATCATAATTTTACAATGCATAATTTATATTTCTTAACCCTGTTAATTTTGAGTTAACGTTTCTTGTGATCATTTAGTTTATTTTATCAAGAAGTTCCCTACTTTTATATTAGTAATATTTTTTCATACTTTTTGCAATATATCTGCATGTCATATACATAAGAAAATCGATATAATAATTTGAAGTAAATTAAAAAATATTCTTCTTAAATATAAAAACAAATTTCGCCACTCGTTTTTTATATTTAAAAATGCATTTTTTCTACCGATTATGTACGTGAATTCATTTAAAAACAGCGCAGTCATTAATTGTAGTCGTATTCAATTGATTCTTTTTCTATTTACTTAACTTTTTCGTTCACTGACATTCGTTGTCGTGGGTGATTTAGCCTAACTGTTACGAACAAATATTTGTTGGCATCCGCAAACAGAGCGCTGGCAGGGAAATTTTGATTAGGAAATAAGACTAATTAAAATGTCGTCACCGTGATGTGTTGGATTGATTATAAGCATAGGGCTTGTGATGGCATAGCCACAGCGGGAATTCGAGTTCGATTCCCGCCCGCTCGTCGGGTGGGGTTGTATTAGTGTTCTGGTTGGCTGTAAGGGAGAGCTGTATCGTTTAATCAGCCATATGCATCAATTGTGTACGTCAAAGTGCAGAAATAAAAAAAAAAAGAATTATGAAATTAAAAACCTGTCAAGCACGAGTGAAACTCGCACAACCAGGTTTCTGTATATATTTAGGTATTTATAAACATTTAATGGTACTTAATATTCACATTAATTATTAAAAGAAAAAAAAAATTGGAATGAAAATGTATTGTCTGCCATATCTTTACTAAGTCAATGGGAAGTACCCCGTAGGTTTCGATTAACTTGTAAGTGTCAAAATATGCGGCATAAATAAAGCGGCGTATTTTTAGGGTTCTGCTTGATTTCTTTGACATAGAACTTTGTTTTTTTTTACACCTTTAAGGGACTGTAGATCTAAATATTGGATATTTATTTCAACTTGATACTTCTACGCGTACCTGCGAAAAATTGTATTGACAGACCGACATACGGACGACGAAGTGATCTTATGAGGATCTTTTTTTTCCTGTTGAGGCGCGGAATCCTAAAAATGAGAAATTTTTATCTAATATTGTATTGTTGTTTTTCCTTACTTAAGCTCTTATCGTTTTTTTTTCTTAGATGGACTCTTATCCTCGTAATGAGACAGAGAATTATACTGATTTTGTAAAAATTATTAAGATAGTAATATGTGCATTTTTTGGATTTTCCGACAATTTGTTTTATATACTATAAAAGCGTACATAAAGCTAGTCTAAATAATTATATGACTATATAATTAAAAATGAGATGATATATTAATCGAAGCAAGGGTTCATTAAAATAAATAATTTTTTTATTTGGCCAGCTTGCAATAACCTTATACAGAATCGTTTCATTTATTTCAAGACAGCTGCTACATCTAATTTTTAGACACCAATATTAGTAATTGAAAGTACACGACATTATTCACAAGTAGTACAATATTATTTATTTACGTAAAGACATTAGACTATTCTAAACTGATCCACAAAAAAGTTAAGTAAATTGTGAATTAATTGACGACTTCACAAAGGAGAGAGCGATAGGTGCATACTCAAAATTTTCCTTTCTCTTAGGTTAGGATTACAAGATGAAAAATGGTCCAAATCTCTCGAATTGTATTTATTATTTTTTGCTACCTACAGAAGGTTTTCCATTAGAGAGCCGAAGATTTGGAAAAGACACTCGTTATAGACACCCTTTACGTGAAATTTTGTGAAATACAAAGTACGGACACATTGAATCATAATAAAACTAAATTACAAAAGTCTGTCTTTTAACATGCATGTTATGCGGAAACTTTATATTATGATTTCGAATGATCCTTGTCTAAGACAATACAAAACCGATCGTATTTCTCTTCATAATTTTTACCTCCAAATGGCAGGTATATAATTTTATTTTTTCTTTTCATTCCATACTACAAATTGGATAAAGGGACGGTACAACCACTTTGCTTCGCTTCGTTCAATTCGTAACGAAGTTTGAATTTGCTTCAAGAAATGATAAATAAAATCTTTACGGTCATGTCTTTGCGCTCGCTCATTTTTTCTTCTTTTTTCTTTGATAATCATTTTATTCAAGATTAGCTTTTATTCTTAACTTTACGTATTTGAAATTCTATAATATTGTTAGCTTCCGCATTTATTTAAACACTAGACACATTATGGTCTATGTTTAAATGTACCTCAAAAAAAGGGTATTTCATTGAATTTCCTCCTGAGTAGCCAATAGAAAAAATAACTTTACCTCTTTATTTATAATCCAATCGGATCAATATTAATCTCACAAATTATTCACACGATGTGAATTTACTAAATGTCACTGTACAAATACAGTTAGATCGTAATATTTCTTCTCGCTTATTAATAACTTTATACAATAAATTTCTTATCGCTGAACGGAATAATAACTATCTTTCTGGATATAGATATTTAAACACATAAATGGTTTATATACAGAATACAAATTAGATAACGTGACCGTGAAATATTTTACTCTTAATCTATATTTTTGATTTTAACAACTCTTACTGAAGTTAGTTCTCGCGTATAAATTAGCAAAGCTCGAACGTATATTAAAAGGTAATTTAAAAGCTTCCCAAATCATAGACTTGATGTTTTATTAGATTAATTTTTTACCTCTACTTTATATGCTTAGTATTCCTTAAAAATGGTCTAACACAAAAGTTCACACAAAGCTTCTATACCTCTCGTGCCGTGAGTTCTAATAACTAAGCGTTTCCCAAACTACCTCAAAAACTAAAAAATTACTAGAAAGCAATAGCAAACCTACGTTGAGATTTTTATACGAATGGTTTATCATTTGAGAATGATATATATATATATATATATATATATATATATATATATATATATATATATATATATGTACATAGGTGCTATGTATGTACGTAAAAACGTGTTATATAAAATCACATCTTTTTTCAATATCAAGTAAAAATAATATCTTTTTTGTTAGTAAAACTTCATATACTTTTTGATATTTATGCATTTTAGCGGTGACGTATAGGATACATATTTAACTAACGTTATTTGTAAGAAGGTATTATTTTTTTGGAATTCCATGAGCACTAAATTGGATAAAAGTAGAAAAAAAATTCGAAATTAAAATCTTTTTTATTCTCCATTCCCTAACTAAGCTACTTTTGTAATATATTATCAAAAACTTTCAAAAAGAGTAATGTTAAGCATGTTAACAAGCTTACTCCTTAAACGGTGAAGGATTTTCCGCACCATAAAGCAGTGAAGTAGCAAAGCCACACTTCCATTTTATCTCTACCGCCCAAAAGGATAACCCTACAGGAAGTGGAAATGAATTATGGCTTCCGATTAAAACCCATCTCAATCTCCATTTACTTCAATGTTAACCGTTTGGCTCGGTGAATAGTTTCCTAAAAATTATTTATGTATTTGATATCTGCACAATTTTTTGCGAAAAGAGTACTTTATAGTTCTAATATTAAATATGGCCAGATATAAAATTGAACAGTTTATTACAAAATTACATGGTTTACGATTTTGAGTCATATATTTTTTTTCTAAAAAAGAATCAGTTAATTCACTAAAATCATAAGTTTGAAGACATTTTTGGCATAAAACCACATTCAATAATGTTTTGATTTATTATCTCATAAACTCCTTCATTTCACCTTTCTAATGCTTTTAGTACGGGTAACTAAAGTTCTATGTCTGAAATATTATCTTCAGAAATATTCGATCACCATTGATATCGTCGTCGAGACTTATCGTATGCGAGTTCCTCAATCCAGCATTACCGGATTTTCCGCTAACATCTATCATTCTATCATTTTCCATTCGGTTATGGAATAAAACGAATAATAGTCGATCATATCAAATAGTGACGTACGAGAGGAATTAATAAGTTCAAGTATTGCTGAGGATTATCTATATGTTTGTGTGCGTATATCACGGCAACTGATATACCCGCTACTTTGTAAGAAGCCACGTTTTAGTTACTATTTTACATACCAGAGATAGGTAGGTATATAAAAAGCACGGCGTTTGATCTTCTGTTCACGGTTAGCAATTGAGTTTCTGCGAGTACTTTACTCGAACAAAATATGGAAATTTTAAAAAAGCTTTGAACGTTCTAGATTTGTGAATTTTTATTAGAAACAAAAGCAAACACGCAACACACAAATATAGCATAATAATGGATTAAAGTGTACTACCCTATGTCATTTCTAAGTATAAATGTTGATCTCTTCCCTGATCGAGATCCAGACAAATTTCTTAAAATAAATTTATAAAATATTAAAAGCATTTGATAACACGGTTTCACTTCATCACTGTGTTAAACCCATAATAATGTTTTTTATAATAAATTATGAAGTTTATTTATTAAGAATTAATATGAAATATGCTTTATGAATGTGACAAACTAATTTCACATAAGATTAGCTAGCAAATTCAGTTTCGCTCGGGTGGAAAACGGATCATGACTGCATTTTCTTCTAACAGCTTTTTTATATAATTGTCAATTGCGGATAATTTATTAACACTACTTTCAATGATTTTAGATTGATTTTAATATTTACTTTGTAGTTTAATCGAACACTGCATTGTAAGGTCGAATAACTAGTTTTTAGCGAATTTTTACTTTCGTCTACAGTTTGAGCATAATTGGATGTTAAAATCGAGTATAATTTTGATGTAGCTCTGTAAAGGTTTAGATGGTTTAAGTCAAATTTGCAGTTGCAATATTTCTACTATCTTCACTTGAATCGTTATTGCTCGTTACTTATACGTTCTAGAGTTATTATTACATTCTATGTTTATTTGGAAAGTATGAGCTTTGCGATGATCATGTTAATAAGATAAGCTATTTTTGTGTCAACAAAAGAAAGAAAAAACGTTTTCCTATTTATAAAATTGGTATAATAAACAAAGTGTTTAGGTTCAGGGTAAAAAGTTAATAAAGAAATTGAGACTTTCTATTTTAATTGAATTACAAAAAGAAGAGCGACGTTGATGGCGAAATATGCGTTTTCAAAAAACACGTAATTAACAAAACTGAAAACAGTTTCAATGATACGTAAGTAATCTCTTCACTCCGTTTCTATTGAAAACCAACTGCCCCTGCCAGATGTGACGTCGACCCGACACGTTTCAACCACATTTGGACAACAATTCACATTATCTGTTTGAGCACGTGCGACGAACACGTGTTATCAGCACCCTATTCGGGCGGATTTATTCGCATTCAACGAGCGGCCGTGATAACGCCTCGGTACTCTGACGCCATTGTGGGCTCGAATTCAACTCACTCGACATCGTTCAATGTATTGTGAGGCTGTCGTTTACGGACTTAAAAGTTAATGGAAAGGCCTTTGTGTAAATAGGGCGTATATTTTGATGGCGGGTCATGTGTCAAGCAAAATTTTAAACCTTCCAATTCACTGAATGCCTGGTGTAAAACATTTGTACTTGGTTATGATATCCGCATTGTTTTCATGGGTAATTGTCGCAGTATTTTAAAATCAATACAGAAAAATAGCATATGAGAGGTCTTTAAATCTAATCTAATTTCATAGGAGTGACAACATTCTTTCACTGTATTTTAGTGTATTTCGAGCAAAATTTATGACAGGTGGATGACTTTTTCACTAGCGTTTATATTTATTTCGTTACATCATACTTTTTCTGGCAACATGCATTGTTTTAATAACTTTGCAATTTGCTTATCAGTTGGTATAAGGTTATTTATTATTGTGTTTTATTTAGTTGAAAGCACATATATATATATATATATATATATATATATATATATATATATATATATATATATACATATATATCTAAATTCCATAATATTTTACGATTATTGTAATTATATTCTATTAATTGATAAAATTATAATTTCATTTTTAAAACACATTATATTCGGAATTCGCGTCAAAACACCTAAAGTAGAATTACATAGTATCTTTATCTCCGGAATAAATATAGAAACCCAATTCAATTTTTGATTTATCAAACATACACACAGCTTGAAGTACTTGCAAGTGAAATTTTATAGTAATAGATTTAAAATAAAGCTGTGTCTGAAGAATGGACAAATAGGCGTGAGAAAATTATAAACATTCTCTTTTATGCCATGAAACATTTTTAGACATGTCTAAAATGATATATTCATGTCAAAAAAATGGATTCACATTCATAGATTGTAATTACAGTAAAAAAGAAAGAAGCACAGAAAAATTTCTGATTAAAGTACTTAAGGAATTAATGGTAGCCGACGATGTATACAAATTGAAAAGTGGAGCTGTTACAGAAAAATAAAAATTGTATATATTCGTACACAAATTTCCCCAGATTAATTATTATCATTGTATGTAAGTGCATGACAAATTATTAATGTTAAATCGCTTACTGAATCTTTTCATAATAAAATATTTTAATCGGAAAATTATTCAATTCTTAATGTAATTCGATAGATAAATATAATTTTAACATATAAAAAATAATCTTTTAAAAGGGTAACCATAAATGAGCTTAAGCATCTCGATATATTAGAAACATAACTTATACTTTGTAGATTCAATACACGTTTTTATAAAATGAATAAAGTAACAAAATTGCTTTTTTCTTCGACTTCAATAAAAGACGATCGTAAATACGTTACCGACATGGGACGCAAAAATACATTTGGGATCTCTTTTTCTGAACAAAGTAAATTCCTTTTTTTACGCGTAGAAGAAGTACATTATCACGAATATATTAGAATACTAGGCCGTGCCGACGCGACTCCGTTCGCATGGAATTTGGTATAAAAAAATTTACTTTTTTGCGTTTTTTTTTTTATTTTTTTCTTTCAGAAGTTTATGAGCATATAGTTTACTAAAACGCGAATAGATGTCATTGGAAGTACCAATATCGTAATATTCATCAAGTTATGGTGTTTTTACATCTGTAATATCCAGCAAATAAGTACCCTATAGGTTACTCAATGATATAAATGATTATCTTACCAAATTTCATCAGAAGTAGATGGCCGGATTAGTGGTAAGTTTTGCGTGATCAGAAAACAAATTAACACATAAATAGACAGACAAACGAAATTTCTAAAAATAGATATCCTGGTTTCCACTATCACTTTATATGCAAAGTCAATCATTCTTTTTAAAGTATTTTCCATGCACAGAATTCACTCCGTTACAATTTTATTTTATGTATACAGAAAATATCATTGTTTGGTTAAAGACATAGTTTCCAGCTTTAATTTGATTACCATTGCTGAACAAAGTCCTACCCAAGGACGAAAACCAGAATATCATTTCGGAAAGGTGGGCCTAACAATTAATATTTGATTAAAAACAGGCAATGGATGTTTAACATTCTTTCATTTTTTTATTCGTGATAACATAATTAAATGTGTATAGTTGCATGACGTAATAGCAAACCCTCAAATTCAAAGCTGAGAAAGGAAATTAGAGATTCACTTAATTTCAACTCACAGCTTCACAACTTAAAAAATTGCGACTAAAAACAGAGGTACGTAATAAAATTCGTTCCGTGCACATATAAACACAATCATTATACAGTTTTAAAATTAAGATAAATTTATCAGTTTCTAAATAAATAAAAGAAGTAGAAAGACTGTTGTATTCACGTAGTTTATTCAAATAAAGAACATAGAAAAATGGGTAATAAGTAATTTTTATTTATTATGCTATTAAAACGTTTTATTGATAAACCTCGCCGGGGTTTATATATGTATTATATAAAAGTCGACACAGTGAATGGGTGTAAGGGCAAACTATTTACAACAATTTTGTGGTACGAGGGTATAGTTGATGAGTCATAAAAAATCACTTTATTACTTAAATAACACCAAAATTTGGTTATTAGAATTGTTTTGCAAAAACTTTGCACCACGGAATGTTTTTATCTTTATTTTTAATATCAGGTATAAATATAACGGTTTTTATTAGCTTTTTTATAATTTACTTCTTCTAATGAATGTAGTTTTCTTTCTAAGTGCTGGAAAAAAACAAAATTAAGTATAAGATAACTTGGAGTACAACATAAACATAAATTGTTCAAATCGTACAATAGCTTCAGAGTCAATTAGACATGCATTTTGTGTTTTTGTTGCAGAATGCCTTGCAGAAGGTTATTTCTTCTAACATTGCTGGCCGCCCAACTGTCAGCTCTTCCAGATACCATTAGAATTGGTAAGTAAACGACACTGTTCATCGCAGATTTATATTATAACTCTTTTATACATCCACACATTTTCTTTAGTTGCAGTGAATAAGCCAGATTAACATGTATATAAATATATATATATATATATATATATATATATATATATATATATATACATTTATATACATATACATATATATATATATATATATATATTGTAATTTTTAAGATTTATTGTTAGTAATATCAACTTAGTCAAAAAAAGACATACACGCCTTGGCGATTTCTTGACGGAAGCCAAAAACCTTGTTACAATAATAATGTCTCTCTAAATAAATACACTAATAATCTCGACTAATAAATATAATTTGTCTATCTTTTATAAAATTAAGCAACAATACTGTTACGATAACTGTTCTTAATAAAAAATAGTACGTAAGACAAAATATGGCGCTGATTTGTTGAGTATATTAATCCTCATTAAAATAAACATATCATAGTTGTTCCAAATGTTTTTGATTGACAGAGATAATTCTACATATTTCATAATTTGAGTTACTAATTAAACATATATAAAATGATTTTTGATAGTAAAAAGAAAGAAAATCGGTATTTGGATGATATTTCTCGTAATGTATTCGCATATGGAGAGAGGAAACGGATAAGATGGGGGCGGCCACAAGAATATCACGGCAATATACATTATTATATCTTTGTTATTTAAAACAAAGCGAAAAAGTGGGTTCATTTAATGAAATAGCAAGAATAAAAGTCCTAATTAAATAAATTAATTGTATCGGTACTTCTCCCTAAACAATTCTAATGGGTCGTCTTGATACCTAGAGGAAATGTTATCCCAAAATCTGCCGGTATGTCTATCCCAAAATATATCCGTACAAAGAAGGTCTATAGTAAAATTATAATCATTATAAAAACCTTAAATAACTATTTATATCGTGGTTTAATTTAACGTCATTGTTATATAAACCATATGCATGTGAGTTATAAGCCAGTATATCAAATAGATAAAGCATTTATATCGTAATCTAGTTATATCAAAAGATGGGTCCTAATTTTTCAATAATTTAGAATCCACGTTTCCTTTTATAAATATAAAATATCTACTCCTAAATGGTTCCCAACTTCAGAAATGTCATTCGTTATCTATCATGGCTAGATAAACTTATTTACTTCCTTTTGCTATATCCAACGAGCTGTTTCTAGGCACGCTCACAGAAATAGTTTTTCCTGAGCGATCGCCTCACACCATTCAAAGGATAGTGTCGTCGAAGGGAATAAAATAGTTTGCGATCAAGTACGGTCAAGCAGCGAAAATGTACCGCCACGTTGTTTCACCCGATCACGTCTCTGCTGGAAACGATTGATTTGCGCCCTTCCCCCAATACGCCCTTTGCGCAGAACGTGACGCGGATAAAAATTTCCATTTTATTTTTGTGGAGTTAAGTGTTACTGAAACAAATAGCGTGAGAAATGACCTAGAGTAAATTAGTTGAAATTTTTATGTAATTGTGGTTTTTTAATCAGGGAATTCGCGAGTAAATATAACATTTCATCTTTTTAGTTTTTACGCGGCACTAAATTCATTTAATGTTGTACAATAGCATTTTTCATAACATATATACATATATATATATATATATATATATATATATATATATATATATATATAAACATATATATATAAAGTACAAAATCAACCTAATGCATGTCTGGATGTGCCAAAAGTGGAGTGCTCTAGGGTTGTCTAAAAGTTTTGGTGCATGTTAACTGAGAAAATTTCATTTAACATTCTAACCAAACATTAGTATTTATAATTTTTCAATTATTTCAAACCTATGGTTAATAATAAGATGAGGGACGGTGTGAGTGCGCAAATTGTACATTAATTAGATATTTTGCAAACAAAGCCTAAAAATTACAAATTTTAAATAGAGCTTTAAACTCTTTTTGAAAAACCTGTCCAATTTGTTTGCCCGATGGGACCCAATTTAAATATATAGGGAGGTACATTAAAATATTTCTATTAATATTGCTAAAAATGCTAATGGCGATTCCTATACGATGAATATTCTTAAACAATTTTATGTTCCTAGGTCTAGAACTTAAAACCTGCAAAGAACTGCGGAATTACATCAGATTCTGTAGCAGACGTGAATGAACAGGCGGAAAGACATAACAAAACTACCAGGGTTTTGTGTTCGTCATTTTGCTACAGAAGACTAAAAACTGAATTTAAACATAAATTAACAAAAAAAAATACAATTCAAAACAACATGGCTAAAAAACAAATAATGAAAACATAATGTTATGATCGTTTCCACGGAAATATTTAATTAACAAAGTTCACCATAGTATCAACGTAGGTCGTAATTCTAATTGAGTATAGGATAAAAAACATAAATTAACGTATAATATAAAAAACATAAATTAACGTATATAATATTAACGTATAATAAACTTAAATTATACTGTATCTTGTTTATATCTTGATTTTATCTTATAAAATAAACGTTGTCGTCGAACTTTGATCCTAGTTTGGTATTAATTTATAATCATACTTTACCCATTGTCTTTCATTTTCAACGCCTATAAATATATGTGTATATGTATATATATATATATATATATATATATATATATATATATATATATGTATGTATATATATATATATATATATATATATATATATATATATATATATATATAAATTATCTTATTGTTTTAAATTCGAAAATTTGGATAGGTGGATGTTTCTTATTTCATAACCCCATAATTTATGAATGGATCGACAAAATGTGGCAAATGAGTAAATTTTTATCCCAAAATGAGAATTAGATCCTGAAGAGTAGCCAGAGATAGATCCTAAAGATATTCTATTATGTTAGGTTTCTATTTGATCAGGTAGTATTATATATTCTATAAATAAAGTAATTTAAGTTTAATTTTGGCATGTGTTAACTGAAAATATCCCGAATTTCTAAATTTGTCTCTGATTTTCGTGGAATAGCATAAAGAAACTTCGGGCTATTTTATTACTCAATCATAATATTAGCACTCAATGCCAAAGAATTGGAACATGCATAAATTATAGCCTTAATTTTCATGTAATTCATAGGAATGAAGCCAGTTGTTAATACGTTTCTACCCAATGTTATTGTGATGTTTATTGTTTAAATCTCAATTCATTGAGATGTGTCTCTTATAGTTTCCAAATTACTTAACTACTTATAAAAGTCTTAAAAAAGTCGCAAATCCGACAGAGTTATCAAAAAAATCCATGAAAACTTGGAAAAAGCAAAATTAATTTCGACAACAATCATATAAATGTCAGTGTCACTTAAAATTATATTGTTATTTAATTTAAGCAATGACTAAATATATATATATATATATACAAATATATGTATATATATATATATATATATATTTATATATATATATACATATATATATATATATACATATATATATATACATATATATATATGTGTGTGTGTGTGTGTGTGTATATGTGTGTGTGTGTGTGTGTGGATGTAATTTTTTGTATAAGGGTTAAAAACGGTATTTTGGTTTTCATATTTCTTTATTGCAAATAACAGAAGTGTTTGCTTTTTCATATTCTAAAAAATAGTCGTATGATAAAATTATATTCTGCTTTTGTAAAGCCAGGCACAATTACACCGCTTCCTATATAATGCATACAATACATTGTAGAATAAAATTATTAAATTGGGTGTACTTTAATGAATACTTTCATGTTATCTTAAGTAAACCCTAAGTAAGTAATTAAATTTTTTCTAGAACCCATTTTTAGAAAATATTTAAGTCATATTTGTTTTTATATTATACGTCACTTAACATGCTATTGCAAATATTATTTACATTTCAAACAAACCACTCACGGTGATAATAGAGAACATCGTGACTTTTCTTTATGAGCTACATATTTCACACCGCAATAACTAATTCTTTTTCTTCGAAACACTCAAACATCCGCTATTTTTACCGCGACGCGTTTGGGCGGCGGTATTATGGCGAAGAGCCTTGGAATGAAATTGCACGAATGATTTGTGCGCAAGAGAGAGGCTGCGGCGATCAATTTATATGCAAAGCGAGTCCACGAAACAAGGTCTGCGGAGATATTGCGGCGTAAGCCTTGACGCATTATAGTCGCTGCATCGTGCCTTTAAAAGCACTTGGAGGACATTAACTTTACGAACTCGAGTGGCAATTAAGAAAAGAGTTACCCTCTTTGTTTGCTAGCTGCGATAATTTATGAAAATAGTTTATATTGTGTAACGGTAACCGCAAAGCTAGAATATGTAAATTTTAAAATAAAGTATATACAAGTATATAAGTATAAAGTATATACAACTAAAATAGTATTAAGAAAATTTCATCACTAAAATTTGCAAAGAAAGTCAGCTTAAAAGAGGAAAAGAACTCTTAAGTACGAGTAGTACTCACTGTATGAAAACACTGAGGCACATATAGACATTTAAGGGGTATTGTGTTTCCATTAAAATATTTATAAATACAAATACAAATTTTTATCATGAAAATATGTTGTCTATTACATGGAAACCTAAACTATTGTGAAATTCTTAAAAACTATGAGATTTAGAAAAAATTGCCGTAGTTTTCTTTTAAACTCCAGCAAAACTCTGTAACGCTATGTTTTCTTTAATTTTCACTTTCGAAGAAGTTTCAAAGATTAGGGAGGGGGGGGGGAGGGAAAGGCCCAGTTTTTTTGTGGACTGGCGTACATAAATTTAAAAATAATTTTTTTTAGTATCCTCACGAATTGCACTAGCAAAAAGTATCCCAGGGCACATTCAAATTAAAAATTATTGGAGTGCTATATGGGCTTCCCCCAAAATTTCAATATAAATATGTTTAATGATAATTATTACTATGTATGTACAAATTAATATACTACGCGATAAATGCTTTATTACTATGTCAAATTTCAAATTGCTGTGTCAAATGGTTTCTGAGAAAAACCAAATTTACCACCACACAGACTTGCAGATCTTATCATCATTCTGTTTTTTTTCAATTTTGAGACATGGAACTTTAACAAATAGAAAAGACAAAATTACAGAATTAATGATAAGGAAGCACGGTTCTTTTATTTTCTCCATTATTGCTCCATTATTGCTAAATGTAGCAATTAATATTTATTATTTTATTTATTTTCTGGGATGTGTAAACGGTAAACTGTATAGTAAAAAATAATACTTAGAGATTGCTATATATATATATATATATATATATATATATATATATATATATATATATATATATATACATATATATATATATATATATATATATATATATACATATATATATATATATATATATATATATATATATACATATATATATATATATATATATATATATATATATATATATATATATAAATATAATTGTATAGCTTACAAAAATTAATGGTTTTATAACAAAATTTTCCTGAGAAATTATTATATTGATTTCATACTTTTTTTTGATTTGACGGAATTAACTCAAATGTGCCAAAATTTTCAAGATTTAAAACAAATTTAAAGATTTTTGCAAAGTTTTCAATTTATTTCTGTAATGCATAGGTTTGAATCATATTTTATGTGAAAATTAGTTCTTTAGTGTCGTTATTTAAAATATTTAAGCAATATTTAATATTAGGGAATATTAATTTAATGGAAAACTCGAAGAAAACTAAGATTTTCTCAAAAAATACTTATAATTTATTAGTAGAACGTAATTTCCTAAATATTATTGTAGGAAATGTAATATAAAAAGTTATTACAAAAAAAATGTTACATGTTTTATTGCATGAGAATGGAAGTCACTCCCCTAATTGTTTATAGGAAAATTAATAAGACGATGCAAAAGTTGAAGGAAAACTTGATAATAATCAAATACCATATATGTTATGAAGACATAGATCCATGCAGATGTTCCAAAACCATCGAATTGTTGAATAAAGAAATTGAGATCAATTTGTTTACAACCCTTATATTTAGAAAGTAAATGTGCAATGAGGATATCGTACAAAATATTTCTTAAAAACAAATTATGAGCAAACCCATTTGTCAGATATGCTACATTTAAAAAACATAGGCACTGACAACAAAATAAGAGAATTCTTGCGAGAGACAGTGCATTATCGTCACTTTTTATTACAACTTTTGTTGATGATTATATAATTACTTATCTCTATAATATAACAATAATTTTTTATTGAATTTTTAATTAATTTGCATTTTAAGTCAATCACATTGAGTTCATTTTCCTCGGACACATATTGCGGAGATACCATGATTCCATTGAGCATCTTATCGTGCAAGTCAGAGTGGAAGGCATCCAACCACGCTGAATACCATCAATATGACGCAAACAACAGATCAAATCTGCTATGAGACGACTCTTGTACCAGTGTACTGAAGGGACGGCAAACAGGATAGAAAATCGTTAGGCGACTGACATCTACCCACGTAACATAACGTCTACCACTGCACTGTCAAGAGCGTACCAATCAAGGAGATTTAATATAATTGAATACTTTTTCTATACAATTTTATCTAATATATTTAACTCGATTCGGTTTACTTTTTCACTAGTAATGTTTTGGAGCTTAACTTTTCGACAAATATTTTCTTGAGCGGGAGTTCAACTATCAATGCAAAATTATGAAATATAAAGCGATTTATGTTATTTGAGACACAATGTTGTAACGGTCCTTAACTAACAATGAGACGGCGCGATCAGAGAAAAAAATGAGGTCCACTTTTAACAAGAACAAATTAAATTAATTTTTTAAAATAAAGTAATTTTTCAAATTGAATCTTAATTTTGTTATTTAAATATATTAAACAAATAAGGGTATTTAGTTATATTAAAAAAAAGAATAGAATTAAAAGAAAGTCTACGGTATTAAGTTTATTTCCGGTCTCGCCAATTACAGTTCGCGCATCACAATTTTATTATGTGGCTTCTTAGTATTACATGTAATTTTTAGATAATTATGCAGTTAGGAAAAAAAATTGAGGTTACTTTTTACTGTTGGCGTGCCGCTATTTTATTCATATTAATTATTTATAAGTATCATTTAGTGTACCTACTCCTATATAAAACTTGAAACTAAACTCGCCACTATAGGGCTGTAAGTATAATTTATCAATGTTAAAGAAATAAACCGAAGTTTGATTTTAAAAATAAATTAAAGCGTTATATATACCCATGCTTAAACTGTATAAAAATGGAGACAAATTAGATATTATTAGATAATTTTTCTTCTTCTTCTTATACCTGTAGAAAAAATGGCTGTACAAATTTATTTTTTAAACTTTCTACATTTCTTAATAAAATTATGTTTAAAAGAATATGCACTGGGCCTTACGAAATTTGAAATATGCGGTAGAATAAATAAATAAAATAAAAGAAAAAGGAAGAATTAATAAACAAATAAAAGTAACAAAATACCGATTCTTAAGAATAATTGCATTCAAAATAATGTGCGGAATAAAAATATCAACGTTGATGAACAATACAAAGATTTAGAGTGTGCTCACGGCCATTAACTTTTACTGCATGTTTTAAACTATATAAGCATAAAAGAGAGCTATCAGTTCATTGATGAAGAAGTCTTAATAACTAATTTGCGTTTTACTACTGCTTCGAGCTAATAATATTACCTAGCCTATAAACTCATTTAGCAATCACCTTTCCCAACAACAAGTGAATTCTAACAGTTTGTAAATACACGAAGATAGTAAATGTATTCCAGTCAGGTATTGAGAGAAGGCCAGCTCCAATATTGAGAGTAATCCTACGTTTGTACTTTCTCAGGCCAATCACGTAGAGTTCGCGGGGGAGATTTCAGATAATGGAGTTGCCGCTCTCGGATACTGCTAGTTATTGGTAGTAATTGCTGTTC